>PVKZ01001610.1:0-355659 GCA_004027375.1 Macroglossus sobrinus
CTTGGAGGCCTGCCAGGACTCCATTTGATGTCCCATGGCTTCTGTATTTCTTCAGAAATCTGTAGAGCCTCCACCCCTCCCACCCCCGTCACACACACACACACCTCTATGTCACGAGTTGAAGGGAAAGGTTAGGCTAGTCGGAAAGCCACCTGGGGGTGTATTGTACTCCAGGACCTTCCCTCCACTGGGACTTTTGATTTCCTTGAGGGCAGTTTCACCTTTCCACATATCTGCTCAGAGCATGTCTCCTGTGGAAACCGAGACCTGCTCGCCTGCTTGATTATTCCTCAGTGGGCCAACTTTAGAATCTCCTACAGGCTGCCCAGGTTCTGAAAGCCTGGCACATAGAGAGCAAGATAGCACATCTGGCTGCTTGGAAGACCACTACTTCATGTGGCTAGGCAATCCCTGTTTGCTCAGGGATGAGGAGGAAGGACACGGAGATTTGAAAACTAGTATATCCAGCATAATGCGAAGTATTCCATTAAAAAATTCTCTCTCTCTCTCCATCACCCAAATAAAACATTCAGTGCACAGTTAAAAAATAACTCGCATGTTGAGGTGGGCTTGTACCAGCCAGTTGTGCATGTCTCTTTCTAACTCATTCAGTGATATCATGGTGGTAGCTCGAAATCAGCCATCTAGGAGTATTTACACCATGGAAATGAGCAAACACTATAAATCAGGTCTTTTCTTTTAGAGAGCTGGTTGTTAAACATTTACTAGTCTACCACTGAATAAAAGCGAGAAAAAAGGGGAGAGTGAAACCACCTGTAATAACACCACCTAGGGATAAACCACTTCTGACATACTAATATATATCCTTCTAGACTGTTATATGATAACCTTGTCTTACTTAATTCTCATAATTAACCTACAAAGTTGCCATCATTTCTACTTTCTAAGCAAGAAAACAAAGGTAATTTGCTTGAGACTCCAGGGCAGCGATTTGTTAAGCGGACTGGAATTCCTGGATGCTGACTCTAAAGCCAGTGTTTCCTCCTCACAATAGACTGCTTCTTTCATAACAGAGCAGGAACCCATTTCACAGATGAAAGAACCAGTTTGGAAGGCTCGTCCGGATGAATAATGGCTGTGCCATGGCTCCATGGAAGCCGCTGGCATGGGCACACGCCTGGGGTCAGGAGGGGTTTAGAGCGCAGTGTTCACTGCTGTGCAACCTGAGGGAAGGTGCCCAATCTTCCTGAGGGTCAGCTTCTTCATCTATGAAATGGAGCTAACACCTCCTGCCTCATGGGGTGCTGGAATGGCTCATAAAGGCTGCCTGGCCTTGTATTTTCTTCTACCAGACATTCAGGGGAGAGTGTGAAGAAAACTTTAATCAAGATCATCACCTCTATTTTTAAAAACTAAGTAGTACTCTCCAGTGTGAGAGGGCTGGCTCCAGGAAACACATTCTTTGACTCTCCCCCCCACGACCATCCAGCTGACCCCCTGGGAAGCCCAGGGGTCCTTCCGACATGCAGAATTTCCTGTGAGTGCTTTTGACTCCAAGCTACTACACACACATATATACTTATCTATCTAGCCATCCTCCCATCTGTCTATCCAATCGCCAATCCACCCACCCATCTATCTAACCTTCTATCACCTATCACTCAAACACATACGTTACACTCTGATACATTTTGTTCTATTCATTTTTCTTTGTTTCACTCTATTGCATTTCATTAAAATAATGCTCATTGAGATCTCTGAATTAATATCAGGATCTTTTAATGGGTCACAACTTAAAGACTGAAAAACTCTTTTTAAGGTGATCCAGCAAGTCAGGGGTTAAGTTGAGCCTGAGATTTAACTGGGGATTTATAGGAGTCTGAGCAGGTCTTCAGTTGTCACCTGGGAGTCTGACTCCATGAACTGAATCATTATTGTCAGTTGTATGCTAGAGCCCTCAGTACAGCTCATAAGAACTGACTGTATCTCTTTCTAACTATGCATCCAGAAAGGCATGTTGGTAGCCTGAATCAGCAAGGGGGAACGGTATTTACACCATGGCAATCGGCATCCGCTACAAACAAAAGCTGCTTCTCTTGGAGAGCTGATGTTAAAACATCTACCAGCATACCACTGACTAGCATCCACTATGGACTGACTTCCTTGGATCAATTTCCCTAGTTATAAAAATGGAGAAAATTATATTCATCGTCTACCATACTAGGATGCAGAAAGCTTTTGTGAACTTGGGAGCAAATCTATTTTATATTAATATAAAATTATAGTTATGATATTATTAACCCAAGAATTTACACACAACAGAGCCAGGTAAATGTGTTGATCACTTTCTGTGTCAAATGAGCACAAAAAGGCTACAACTGGTTCACAATCTGGAAGCAAGAAGAGGGGTGGAGAGTTAAGTTATCGGAATTTTTTCTGTCAATGTAATGCTTACTTGTTAAGGGTTATTCATGGAGATTACTCACAGATTAGGCTCATGATATTAAAGTAATGCTGCTTACAGACTTATCACACACAGATTATTATCAGTGCTCTTGTTTAAAGCAGGCAGTCTTTCACTTTTCTTACTGGTGAAATTCTCATTTGTGGCAGAGTCAACAGTCAATTGCGTTGATGTTATCAACTTAGTCTGGTATACCCAGCCTGCTTCCTGACAGCACCTGCGGTCCCCAAAGGCCTTCATCTGGCTCTCACAGCCTTGCCTACCCTGAACACACCGCCAAATCCCAGATGGCAGAGGAGGGAGGGAGAGGACAGGGCTCAGCTGTGATGGAACAAGAGACAAAGGTGAGGTCAGCAGAATGGTTTCTATGAAAGTAAAATAACTGATTTCCTGTGTAGTTGGTTAACTGTTTCTTAAGTCAATGCTGAAAAACAAATTGACAAAATAAGAGTAGCATTTATATCAAGATGAAAAGCTTTCTGAGGAGAACACTTTTGACAAAGTCATGTATATATAAACTTTAGTTTATATCCAGTATTCACTTTTTGAAAATGATTTCAGTTAAGGAAAAGGCAGAGTTGCATCCCCAATCACTATATATATATATATATATTTTACACGAAACATCCATCTCCTAACTCTTTAATTTGAAAATAGTCAAATCTACAGAAAGATTCAAATAGTGTAATGAACACCTATATATCCTTTACTTAAATTCACCAATTATAAACATTTTGTCACATTTAATTGCTATAAGTGTGTTATGAATATACATAGTTTTATTAATATACATATATGAATATAGTTCTACATTTATACATATACTATACATAGTATATATTTAAAAATACATACATAAAAAATATATATTTCTCTGAAGCACTTGAAAATGTTCCAGATACCATGATGCTTTACCCCCGAATATTCTGTATGCATCTCTTTAGGAATCAGGACATTTTCCTTTGTTATTCTATATTATCACGATGCTACACAGCATTATGTACATATTGTATTATGATACCTAAAATTAACAGTAATACCATACTCTAATTCACTATTTGTAAAGGACCTGTTTCTAAGCTAGGAAGATGGCTAGTTTTGTGGGTTCGGGATCAAACTAGATGCTGTGCACTTTTGAATTTGCCCTTGGACACCCTTCAAAGATTGAGACTTTGACATTCTGAAGCGACAACTGGTGAGAACTCAAAAAAGATGAAGAACTTAAGAAAGAGTGAATAAGGTCTGATGTCTTCCTTTTGCAAGTGGGTGTGCCAAGTAATGCACAGGCTGCATAGCGAAGCTGCGAGAAGCAGATCTGACTTGGAGGCAGTGGAAGAGCTTATCAGCAATTGGTGATACCCATGCTCACTACAGAAAACCCCAGAGTGGGAAAAGAAAGCAAAACACAAAACTGCACATTGTAGTTTCTTGAAAAACAAACAAACAAACAAAAAACCAGAATATGGCTTAGGTTTCCCCAAAAGTCTTTTCAGGGTTGTGAAACCACTTTAGTTGCTGTAGGAATTACAAAAACGTCAAGGTAGCACACACTGTAATACTCTGGCACAACAAGAGTTTCATATAATTGAAAATTATGCTTCCCTTTTTAACTGACTCTAAAAAACACTGTAATGGAAAAAACCGAGATTGTATTTACGTAATTTCAACATGCCAGGCCCTTTCCAGGAAGGTAAATGTGAGCCCTGCCTGAAATGTAAGCCTCTGCCCCTGGATGGTGACTGGGCACACAGACTTTGGTAGGACCTAAGGATGTGACAACCCTGTGACGACCGCCAGAGAGCTGGGTACCACTGGACTTCCTTAGAAGCCATCAGAAAGATGAGCTGGTGGCTGGCAGGAATTTTGATTTGTAGGCTTCCAATTACATAAATAGATCTGGGAAATTATTGAGAAAAACAGTCACTGTGGCTCAAGGACACACATGACTGCCTCTGAGCAGATTCAAATCCGGACAGAGGGCACCTACAAAAATGACATGTGTCACATCAGGAGGAGCACCTCTCATTTGGGAGAGGCTGGTCCTAAGAACCTTCCTTTCCCCCATTAATCTTAATATGCTCATTATACCGTTTTTATTAATTCGTCTTTTCTCTCTCCTAGTGGAGTTTTTAGCTGCATTTTAATCACTTATGTCAAATGGAAAGCTTGAGGGGATATATAAAAAAACGTTTCTCCTTTGCTGTGACAGCGTGATTATATTTGTTCCCCATCCCCAAAATCTCCTTCAATTCAGAGAACAAAATAACTTGGGGTCTTCAAAGCAATGATCTCAGACCTGGCTCCTCCCACTTCCCAGGCAGAATGTTCTATTCCCCTCCAGGAAAATGCAAAAAAAGGGGGCCACTTTCCCTGTTTCAGATCTCTGAAAATCTAGAGCCTGACTAAGGGCTTCAAAAACAATGAAATCTTGAAATAAATTGAAACATGACGACTAGAAAAGCAAGCAGCACAGTGAGCTCTTCAGCATCAAAGGGCAGGCGAAGGAGTGTGCAGGTGGCAGGTGCTGAGCCTTTCTTCCTTTACAAACCAAGGACTAAAAAGCCCCCAGCCTCCTCTTGCTGTGGCTGGCTGGAAGGCACCTCCATTGCAAGACTGGCGCCAGGAGCTGGGCCTGGGGACAGGTGGAAGTTCCCCATTATTCTGCATGAACCATCCCTTCCCGATCCTCAAGCCAACCAACCCACAAACTCCATCTAACACACAGCCACACAAAACAGCTGAATCTCTTCTTCCTCAGAAGGGCCTTTACAGACATGCATCCACAGTGTACTGAGGCAAAGGGGGGCTGTGGGGTATGCCCCAGGCCTTCAGCCCCTCTCACCAGCCTCTCCTCTGGTTTCCACTCAGAATCAACCCAAGGGGGAAAGGAGGGGATGCAGATGGATCCAGGAGGGGAGTTTGGAACAAAAATTATGAGTCATGGGCCTTGTAAAATGCAGTACCTGAGAGCTGGACCCTGGAGTCAGGCAGCCTTGAATACAAATCCTGACTCCGACATTTGGCATGATAATCTCCTCTAAGCTTCTGTTCCAGGTGTCCCATCTTGGTGAAGAAGTGGTTAATTCCTGCCCCTTCCTCCTCTGGCAAACGTGGCTACTCACCACCCCACCCAAGGATGGCCTCTTGGAGAAAGTTTTTGGGGTGGGCTCAGGGGTGTTTTCTGGGTGTTCCCTCTGGTCTCTTTTCTATTTCCTCGCTCTGGGGCTGTAAGGTGTCATACATCAAGACAGTGAGTACTCTAGGGCCTGGAAGACCTAGATTTCTCCCACTCTTCCTGTTTAGCTCGGCCCTGTCCCATACTGGACCAGTATATCAGCCAGGCTCAGCCCAGGGCTGAGTGATCTAAGCACAACCTGGCAGAGAATCTGACCGGCTGGCCCCAGTAGCCAAAAGAATCGTTTTACAAAGAAGTCTCCTTTGCCTGTCTTAGGAAATAGTGCCAACAATTTGTCCCTAAAAATGTTTCCAGGATGTAAACTCAGCCTTGATTCTCTCTCTCAAGCAGCTTTAGGACACCCAGGCTCCCGCTTGCCAGTCATACACATCCTTGTCCATCATTCCAGCCAGGTAGCTTCTGCCTGACATCCCCACCTCTGGCCCTTAGGACAGATGAAGAACATGTAACCACTGTGGCGGGTTGCTGAGTCCTGATAAAGGTATCCTGGCTAAAGCTATTCCTACAGCAAGGGTTGCTAGGGCTTAGAAATCAGCTGCATTGATAGGACAGCCCGCTTCCCCCTCACCAAGTCAGCCCCAGTGCCCTAGGCACAGCCAGGGCAAAGTTCTGTGTAGAGAACAATAATGGGTACAGGATATTCAACCAAAGGCCTGTATTTAAAAATTGCATAGTTCACTATGACTCAGAGAGAGAAGAAAAACATCAGTCTACTGGGGGAATTTCTTGTCCCTTCCTCCAGCTTCATGCCTAGTGGCACTTAAAGAGCAGATACGTAGTTGGGACTATGAATCACCAGACAGAGTCATCACCAGACTGCCTTTCTTCTCAGGTTCTCTCATGGGATTATTTGAATGTTTAAATGTTCACTTAATTCTTTATACTCACATTACCTTCAACTTGAGGACTATAGATAATATAGTTTTCACATCACTAGGCCTTCCTGGGCATTTCTTTCTCAACTCTCCTTCAGTAGGCCTTGTGTTGTTTCTCTGTAATAAGCTTTTCCTACCTGCAGCCTCCTGAGTCTGCATGAGGCCAATCTCCTGTTGATTCTGCGGTGACTCCTCCCACCTCCATTCTGGGTCCTGGTTGGGTCTCCTGGCATACTCTGTGATGCCTTCCCTCTTTCTAACCCCACCCAAGAGAGACCTTTATGAGGTGAATGCAGGTACTGTATTTCAGGTAAAAGGCAATGAGTTTGGGGAGGAGGAGGAGGTGATGACCCACATATGATGCTTTTCCTTCTAAGAAATGTTATGACCAAAGAGAATTTTTGGACTGAACAGAACAGTGATATTAAGAACACCTGAAATGGGTCAAGGGGAATCAATGGGACATTTCCTTTCGTGTCTTTTCATATAGGACAGTCCACTTTCCTGTTGTAGCAATCTGACTAGGTCTGGAGGATAGGTTAACTGGTCCCTTAGTTCCTTTCTGGCTCTTCAGTCATGATGACTGGTCCAATGGGGAGTGTGTAAGGAGAAGAATGGGCAAGGAAGAAGGGAGGGTGGGGGGGATACCACAACCGTGTTACAAAAGAAACCCCTAGAAAAGGTAAACAGCACAAAATCTGAGTAGTTTATTCTTAAGAGGAGTTAGCGAGGGCTGTCTGTCTGTCTCTATTTATCTATCATCTACCTCTATCATCTCTACCAATTATCTTGACCTATTTTATATATCCTATCTATCAACTCATCTATCATCTATCAATATCTCTCATCTTTCCTTATCCTTCCTTCCTTCCTTCCTATCTATCTATCTATCTATCTATCTATCTATCTATCTATCTATCTATCTACCTACCTACCTACACCTATCTACCTATTTATCTATCTATCATCATCATCATCATTATTATCTATCTATCTATCTATCTATCTATCTATCTATCTATCTATCTATCTATCTACCTACCTACCTACCTACCTATCTACCTATCTATCTATCATCATCATCATCATCATTATCTATCTATCTATCTATCTATCTATCTATCTATCTATCTACCTACCTACCTACCTACCTACCTACCTACCTATCTACCTATCTATCTATCTATCATCATCATCATCATTATCTATCTATCTATCTATCAATCAATCATCATCTATCATCTCTGTCTCTATCTTTTTACCTACCTTTATCATCTATCAGAAGAAGCATTACATTGTTGAGTACTGTGGTTCTGAGGTGAACTTAATTCAGTCTCAACCTGTTTTATGACTACGCCAAATGCTACATTTGGGGTGACAAAGTGATATAGCTTTACAAAAATAAATCAAAATTTAAAAAAAAGAAACCTAGATAATAGCCAAAAATATTAGTTGGTGTTCAAGGGTTGTATTGTAAACTATGTGAGAGCGTGGAACGAGCCTCAGGCATAGCTTCATCTTCCCATCCCTAGCACAGTTCCATTTGTGTAGTTGGAGGTCAGCAGAAGTCTGAATCAAAGTTCTCCTTGTAGGCAACTGAACTCAGCCTTCTCTCTGAAATCCAAATAGACTTTAGGCTTAAAAAATGGCTGCTCTGAAGCATAACGAGAACTTGATGTCACCAACTTGCTTCTTGAGATTCATATGCCAAGAGGCTTTCATTCTGCTTTGATGAAAACAAGACCAAGAGTCCTAAGTAAAGGATTGGGGTATAGCTAGGGTACCAAGCTGTCTGTGGAAGTCTAGCCATGTGTACTGAGGGCTTTTACAGCCCTGCTAAGACCAGGACAATGATGAAAGAAGCACTTCTCATTAGGCATTCTGGCTCCATTTAGAGATTTTAATTTAGAAATGGACTAGAAAGGCCAAGTGGCCTCCACCACAGAGACGTTCTACCTGTCCCAACACAGAAGTCTGGGAGAGACTTCTTGGATGACATGTTGCCAGACCATGTTGAAAGCAGGGTCCATGAAGAAGCCCTTCAGAACTACCTCATGAATGTGAGGAATTTGACATTTTAAAAGGCATGAGCAGAGGCCTTCATGAGACAGTATAATGGCAGAACCCAGATCTCAGGTTATTGCTAGTGATGCCATCCAGAACATGCAGGAGAGACCACAGGGTAAAGAAAATGCCCACCCCAGAAAGCATCCCCATCATTTCAGACATGTTAACCCCTGCTCTGCTGTGTGGGAGTTTCATCAACACTGCTTGCACATTCGGGGATGAAGAAGAGGTACGCACTCACAATTTGTGACTATGGCTAGGAACAACAGGTGGTCCCAGTGCCTGGTAGTCTTGATGAGCCCTCTGGCAGTAGTAAGCTGATTCCTATTCAGAGGGTCTAGGGCAAGAGACCATGGATCCTGCGCCACTTGCCAGTGGCTCTGAGCGCAAAGCAGAGTTGGCTTTGATTGTGGTTTATCTGTAACCGACAAAGAGATTGTGGCATTTCTTTTTCCCAAAGGGCATTCGTCAAGGCTATGGAGCCCCACATGCGTCCTTTGAAATTACAATGATCACCCAAACGATGCTACCACAAGCTCAGAGGTAAATGTGCCATTTCGCTTTGTCATAAGACGCATCCACTTGGCACAGCCAGAGGGCAGTGGCAAGAACTGCTTAATGTCCCTGGGAATCAGTGTCCAAAGCACTCAAGCCATTGGGACAGCCAGACTGCAGGAAGTGGCTGTCAGATATCCCAGGCATTCCCTGAGGAACGGGTGCTCACAGGGAAGCCAGGGCCACTCCAGCTGGACCCGTCATTGCAGCAATGCTCGTGAAGGACAGAAACGTACTTTTGCTCTAAGAAAACAAAAAGAAGCACTTAAGCATCTCATCACATCCAGAGTCCTCAAACCAGTGACACACACCTGGCAACTGCTCTGATGGGCTCGTAGTTAAAGCTGGAGCCTTCTGAGCACAGAGGCGCAGGAAGAAAAAAAATCCACCATAGAGAGGATTACAGAAAGCTGTTTTAAGGTAATGGAAAATAGGATCGATCAGCTGGAGGAGAAAAATCACAGTGTCTCTAATGACAAATCAAGCATGAAGTTAGCCCAAGGAGAAAAGGGAGACTCTCAGCGATGTTCACGGGGCTCTGAGCTCTGGCCATACCCTTGAGCCCCAGGTTCAGCTTCCACCATGTCCTCTCCCACTGCTGTCCTTCGTTATCCTCCCTCCATACTCACCCAAATCCTCCATGTCCTCCAGGCCAGCTCTAGTGCCACCTCTGGAAAGTCTTCTTTGATTCCCAAAGAGAGGACCCTTTCTCTGTATTAACATAGTCCTCTGCATTTACTTCTGCACTTAGCCCACTCTATCTGGTGTTTACAGATATTAGCGGTTATGCCTATCTTCCTCGTTTGTACACTACTGTTTTACATAAGAATTCAGACATGAAACAGTCAAAATTAAGACTGCCAGAAACATGCTCAAATGTTTAAAAGAGTGCCAATGCATCAAAGCTGCCTTGCTTTAGACTAAAAACCAGCCAGGAGACTTACCTGTGAGGTCCTGGAGTTAGCAACAATTTTCCACTCTGCCTTTAGCTGGCTGTGTAACACTGTGGAAGCCCCAGAACCTCTCTGAATCTGCTTTTCCTCTGCTGGAAAACAGCAGTCAGACCTTCCCCATGAGGTTGCTGCAAGGATTAAATGAGATCACTTATGCCAGTGGCAGCATCTTCCAGGCACTCCATTAAATGCCCATGAAACTGAGCTGAACTTCAGCGTGAGCTAGCTAAGGCAAAAGACAAAGACTCTCTGAGAAACACTATTTTAGAGAAGCAGCTCAGTGTCGTGCTTGGAAAGAAGACACTGGAGTCAGACTGCCTGCATCTGAGTCCTGGCACCACCTCTTTGGGAAATTTCTCTGGGCTCTAGTTTCCTCATCTGCAAAACGGGGATGGTAAAAATAGGGTAGCTGTCAGGATGAGATTGGGATAACACACGTTTGATGTTTGGTGTTTGGGAAGCTCTCAATAAATGTTAGCTATTATTATGATTTAGAATCAGATTTTGCATGGTGGGACTTTGAAAAAACAACCCTGTTTCACTGGAGCAAAAAAGTGAGTGTTGAGAAAGCAATCATTATGTTAAAAGCCACCAGACCGTGAACTTTCAGTTTACCACTGGGTGAGTAAGCAGTAGATGAGTGTTTCTCAAATTGTGAATTCTACCTGTAGTCTGGTGGCCAAATGTAGATGCCCGGACCTTATCCTGATCTGTAAAATGAGATTCTCTGGGGGTGGAGCTCAGGAGGATCTATTTTTAACAAGTTCCTCAAGAGATGTGATAACCCCTAAAATTGTCTCATCACGGAAACCACTAACATGGAGACAGCTGGTTACGCAACACCCACTGACGTCCCTGTGTTAGTGTGGCGGTATGCAACCTCTTGCTGGTTAAAAGGTTCTGTTAGCTGAGGGGAGGACTGTTCTGTACCCTGGCATGTGGTTCGGTGTGCTCCTCTTAGGGGTCTCTGCTTATAAACTCTTTGGCTCTATGGGTTAGAGACATATTTCAGTGGTGAGCTGGATCTGACATGAGCTGCTCACCAGAGCCAATTGCGTGCCTTTTTTCCCACCTCCACGTTTAGCAACTTCACCTTGGTTATTTGAGATTCACCATGGTGAGAGTGTTTACACCCTGGAAATCGGCGAACGCTTCAAATCAGGGCTTTGAAATTTGCTCAGAGGACCAGCATATACTAGCATACCCCTGGTTCTCATCCGTGAGGAGATTCTGCAACCTAACGCTATGGAACATGGTCCAGTGTACTCTATTTAGGTCCTTGATGGTTTGTGGCCATTTAAAGCCTGGTTTCTGAAAATCTACCTGAAACATGATGCTAGTGGTGTTCTGGTATTTTAATCCTCATGGCTTAGCTCAGGAGAAAACCTCCTTTGTACTCTGTGGTCATACCCTAAACCCCAGCGCTGGGCTGGCCATCTGGCAAATCACAGTGTTGATACCCAAGTGGAATGGAGTCAAGGTGCAGATTTAGAGCCAATTCCTTATCACCACTGGATAAACAACCCCGTTCTCCTGAGGGCTGTCTGTGACCTTCATACCTGCAGGAAACCAGTAGACAACACTGGGCGGAGCAGTGGTTCTACAATAAATCACTCTTCATCCTGGAAGTGGGGTTCAGGTGCAGGGGTGGCCCAGCTAAGCTTCAGCCCCAATCCCCAGCCTGCTGTTCAGACATCCAAGCTGCCTTTCAAAAAGTGACCCATTAAGAGCGGTAAGCCCTGGTCAGCAGACACGGCTGGAGACACACACACTTTTCCTTTGAATTCCTCCACTCAGCAGTCAGGTGAGTTAGGGAGACTTCAATCCAATTTCTCAGTAAATCCTACTATGCTCTGGAAGGACACGGTTTGAAAAATCTATTTTTGTGCTTTTATTTACTTAAGGCCTGCATGCCTGGGGAAGCTTTTTCATAGCGCCATCAAACTGCCTCTCACTTATCAAGAAAAATAAGGTTCTCCCTTCCTGGAACACTACCAGCGGCAGCCCAGCCGCACAGGCTTCGCTTCCCATCTCTGTAGGCCCCCTCTCCCCCTTCCCTAGCACAAGTGCCATCTGCAGCCCTGGGGGTGAGCAGTTTGAGGAAGACAGTTTCCCAAAGGGACAGGGGCTCTGGGCCCTTGATCCCAGTGGCAGGTGATTCCTTTCAGCATCCCGCATAGCTTTCTCTATCCAGGGCTGCCTGAGTTTACATATTTTTGTTTTCTTAGTTTAAATGCTATTTTTGATCCAAATGCACAGCCTGTCTCCGTGGGGTTTGCACCTGCTATTCCAGAGGCTCTCCGTGTAAACTGCTGGGGCAGGTCTAGGTGTCTTTGGACAGTCTCATCCTTCTAGAAGGGCCATATGCTCAGCTTAGAAGACAAATGTATTCAGTGTCCTCGGGGCCTGGGGCTGTCTGTACTGGTAAACTTAGACCTTGTCCCAATGTTATTTTCTACCTCTGTGTCAAATCCATTCATTTGGGTCACCATCCAGCCAGCTTCAACTTGAACCCTTTGTAGGACCTCAATGCAGGTCACACACTGCACTCTCCACCTGCCAGCAGTGGGGGTTGCAGAGGTGCCACAGGCAGCTGGGGAGGGTGTGGGTGGAGGTCAGGGCACATATACGTTTATACCATATACCTTTGTAAGGAATGTCCCCAGAGACCCTCTTCTCTGCCCTGGCTCCTTTAGCTTCCCTGGGACCATGGGCTGCTGGGTGTCCTGTGTCAGTGCCTCACTGCTGGCACCCCAGTGACCCAGATCCCATGGGAATTGGGGAGACAGCACTGGCCCTGGCTGTTGTGAGAAGAAGGCAGGGCACCAACAGTATCTGTGGAGCTTCGGGATTCTAACACTAACTTGTCAAGACATGAGATCTGTCTGGGTCCCCTGAGCACCCCTGCCCCTGCTGGCAAAATGAGGCAATGGGACCCGGTCTGTGGTTCCATACCTTGCTGAGTGTCCAAATCTCCTGGGAGCTTTTAAGGTACAGATTCCTGAGTCCCAGCCAGACTGACTGAATTGGACATCTTGGATGTGAGTCCCCAAAAATCTGTATTTTGGAACAAAGCTTCCTAGGTGATTTTGATACAGCTGTTCAACCCAGTGCAGGGCTAGATTTCCCCAAGGGTCCTCCCATAAAAACATCTACTATTTTATAATCTTTCACACAGTTACAAACTGGGATAAGGAAGGGACAGCACAGGGGTGAGACATACGCATAATTTGCCTCTCCAACAAACAGAGGTGGGGTTATGATACTGTCTCTTCTCTGAGCCAGCTGAGTGGCCACCAGTCTACTCTATAAGGTGATTTGGAGGAGGCCGCCATGGCTGAGGGATGGTATCACCTGTGTGAAGGTTAGTATAGCTTAACCCTAACCCCTCTCCCCTCATGGATAGGATTCCGAGGACTTCGGGGCGGGGGGAGGGGGGAAAGAGGGCAGTCCTCAGCTATGGTGCCTCAGCCCAGCCATGTCCCCGAGGCTGGACAGGTGTGGCCTGGGCCTCCTGTCTTGGCCTGGGAGCCACCTGCGCTGAATGCCCTGTCACGCCCCTCAGGCTGCTTTTCTCAGAAAAAGCACTTTGAGACAAGAAACAGCCACGCTGAGACCACCTCCAATCAGAAAAAGCAAACCCTAAGCACCTGACTGAATGGATGGGAAGGGCCTGGCTGTCTTCTCTCTTAAAAAGCCTGATTAAAGGAGGACTCCTGTGCCTGGCTATCCCAGGAGCTGTGGAGGGGTAAAGAGCAGTCACGACCCACCCTGTACGAAGATAAGAATCGGAATGGCGGTTATGTTCACAAAGAGGACAGCTCTTGTTGGGGATGAATGGAAATGCTCCCACTCTCCCCACACATCCCAGAGGAAATTAGCCTCTCATTCCAGCTAACAAGGGATAGAATTTCAGAGGCAGCCCATGAAACCACTTGCAGGCGAGTCTGATATGTCCACGAACCCTCATTCCATGTGTTAGGTGCCCACGGGCTGGCCTATGCTAGATCCTTAAGGGGAAGGTTTATTGATAAAATAATATTATTGAAAATAACATCAATCACAGCAGCCAACACTTATCAAGTATTTACTCCCTGTTAGGTGCTGTGATAAATGTTTTATATTAAATGTTTCATTTAAGCCTCACAATAGCCCTGCAGGGGTGACAGTACCTCCATTTTAGAGACAAGGAAATAGAAGCTCAAAGGGGGCAAGCTATTTGCTCCCCATCTCACAGGGTGAAAATGGTGGAGCCAGAATGTGAGGTCAGGTCTGCTGACTCTTAACTCCTAGGCCATCTGCCTTCTCCAGAGAATGGCAGCTCTTTCTCTGAGAATGGCAGCTCAGAGAAAAGGAGACGGGTGTGGAAATGACAGGAACTCCAAGGTCAGTCAGGAATAAAGACCCGTGGAGTAGCATTTACCAAATGTCCAAGGACCGAGAGAGTACAAAAGAAGCATAAACCAAAGTGCCAGCCCACAATGAGGGCACAGCTAGGACAACATACACACTTCAAACAATGAATGAGCCAGATGGTAGAATGTACTGATATAATAATGGGCTGAACTGTGCCAGACAGTTAGAGAACAGGACAGCATAAAGTGATGTGAGAACTGAGCACAATAGGCAGGAAGGGTGAAAGGAAGTAGAGAAGGGAGTGGTGAACTCAGCTGAGGTGGCAAGGGGCTGACTTTCTGAGGGTGGTTTATGTGGACAGGAGAGCAAATTTGGCAGGGCCCCTGGTGCTGTGTGGTGGGAAGGGGCACACCCATACCTCCCAGGCTTGAGAAGTCTGTGTAGGCTGGCAGCTGCTGGCACCTGTGCCTGGAACAGGGCATCTGAGGTGATTCAATGCAGGAAAAAGGAGGTATGGACTCACCCACTGATCTCATCCACTCACCCATTCATTCATTTATTCATTCAACACTTATTTATTGCCATTGACCATAGGCACTGGGGTACAGAGAAATGAATGAAGTAATTCTTGCCCTCAAGGAGCTCACAGACCAGTAAGGGAAACAGGCTCACAATACGCTATGGCACCTGATAAGGGTGTGTGGGGGGTGATTACAGAGTACCACAGAGAAAGAGCTCATGTTGAAATGGAGGGCAGGGAAGGTCCCAGAGCTGGGTTCTGACAGATGTGCAGGAATTTCTAGGCTTGGAGGAGCGCCCCAGGTAAGGGAACTGCAGAGGAGTGAGATGGTCTGTTCAGCGTCCTGTAGGTAGCCAAGTGTAGCAGAGCACAAGCGTGCCAGGAATAAGGGCAGGAGGTGGGGCCAGAGAGGTGGGGAGGCAGGATTCTACAGTGTGCACATGAGGAGAATGTGGAACGCAGGGATGGTTTTTTGCTTTGGAGGCAAAGCTGAACTTGCTGGGATAAGCCTGAAGGTGAGAATAACTTGCTGGGACAAGTCTGCTGCAGTGGTCTGTGAGGAGGGTTGTGATGTCTGACCTGGGGACAGTGGCTACAAAAATAGAGAGGATGAAGGACCAAGAGACAGTTGGTACTAATCCCCCACTGTAAGAAATGACATAGTTTTCTGACTGGGCTGCTGGAAAGAGGGGAAGGTGGATACAAATAAAACAGGAGGGGAGGAGGTGCTACGGGTTGGTGTCCCCCTCCTAACCCCCCATCCTCTGCCAAATTCATATATTGAAGCCCGAACTCCCAATGTGATGGCATTTAGAGATATCCTCACCTGGAACCACCCACATGCTGACAGTCTGATCTTGGACCAATCCCAGCCTCCAGAACTGTGAGAAATAAGTTTCTGTTGTTTAAGCCACCAGTCTATGGTGTTTTGTATGGCAGCCTGAATGGACTAAGACAGATGGGGTAGATAGATTTGTTTTGCAACCTACTGAGTGTGAGCAACTGATCTGCAGTTCAAGGGGCAAGTCGAGACCAGAGAAAGACTGGGACAGTCATGAGCACGTAGCTGGTCCCTGAGCTGAAGAACACGGTGGGGGTCAGCCTGTGAAATGACACTTCTGATAAAAGGGTTAAGAATGGAACTTGGGAAACACCAGCCAGGAAAAATGAAGAGGAGGGAAAGGGGTCGATGCAAGGAGCTGAGAAGGAACACTCAGAGGTGGGGGGTGAGTCATGAGAAGATGCCAAGGAGGACACATGAAGTCCAATGTACAGAGATGTCAGGTCAGACTGCAAGGTGTCCAACTCCTCCAACAACTAACAGCAATGGCTACTTTAGGGACAAGGTGGCATGTGGAATCCACGCGGCCACTGCTGGGTCATGAGCAACCAAGGAAGGGTGATTTGTTTGTTTTGATTGTAGACAAATATTTGAACAAGGTTTTAATTTGCAAGAAGCCAGGAGAGCCTTCTTTGTCCTTCCAGAATCTTCGCCTGGCCTCCCGGGGCCTGGCAGCACTGCAGTCCAGGGCTCAGCCATTCTTCCTGTGCTTGGAGGACCCCTGTCACCCTCTCTGTCCTCCCTACTACCACATGTGCCCTCTAGCTGCCCCCCAATGAAAGCAGCTAGTACTGGGTGTCAACTTAACTCCAGACTCCACGCGGCTTCGCAAACATGGACTCATTCAGTCTTCTGAAGGATCTCGGAAGGAGGCTTGTGCAAGTTCAGTTTAAAGGTGAAGAAACTGGGTCTCGGAGAAGTGAAGTCTCCTGTCTAGAGTCACACTGCTAGTAAATGGGGTGTGGAACTGAACTCATGTGTGTCAAACTCCAGTATACTCCCCTGCCTCGAAAGAACCTCGCCTGCTCATGTCTTCCTTTAAAGAGCTGCTTCGTACTGACCCTGCACACTCCTGGGTAGGCACAGAATAGGCCACGCCTCTGACATGCCACTTTTGGGACAGATGTTGCAGGAACGACCCCCAATTTGTTTATTGAACACCCATGGGTATTTCCCTCTCACAGTGATTCTGGGCTTGGTCACGTGACTTGCTGTGGCCAATGGGAAACAGCAAATGTGACACAGAGACATATAAAGTACTTGTAGGTTTGGTTTGTTTGCCCTCTCTTGCTGTCCTTTGGAACTCAAACACCTCACGTGAAGAAGCTCAGGCTGGACTACCATAGACTGGACAAGATGTTCCTGTCATGGCCACTCCAGATCAATCAGCCTCCCAAATGCCAGATACCATACAGCCCCCGTGGAGCTGTCCACACCAGAGAACCACCTGATGACCCAAAAAATCATGATAAATGATGTTTACTTATCTTAACCTATCAAGTTTTGGGGTGTTTTGTTTCTAAGCAAAAGCTGACCAATATAAGCCCTAAAAGAAGGCCTAAACCAACTTCTTGTTCCAGTTCTGAAGCACGAGAAGTGAATTCTTGGATATCTGGTGTCCATGGACTCCTTCAGAAATGAAAGAACCACCATAAGAATTTAGCACAATCATTTGTCTGGCGGGTCTCTGTGCTCTGAGAGGGAGTAGGAAAAAGGACAGTCTTCTATGTACCTTTCATCTGAGACACACAGTAGCCAGCCCCCAGCCAGCAGGTAGCTCCTGGTGGGTGCCAGGTTATTTGGGGACAAGGTGACACAGTAGTATGCTTTTGCCATATTGTGCACAGCCTCGTGTTTTCCCGCTGATGAGAAAGGAAGATCATCTCCTTAGTGAGTGCTACTGTGAAGGCGTCGAGGCAGCATTTCATCAAAGGTGCTGGAGGAGCTCTTTCAGGAGCCTCTGCCAAGCCCAGCATCTCCAGCTCCACTGGGCAAAGAGCCTGCTGTTTCCATTTCCAGAGCAGCACAAAAATGAATGAGTACCCAAGAAAGCTAACCTGATCAGTGGCACTTTGATAAGGTGACAAAATCGTTCTCTCCTCCAGTCCAAACCCACTCTCTGTGGCGAACTATTCTGGGAAGGAAGCATCTACTAATTAGAAGCATCTCTAGGACATGAGAAAAATCAGCACCTGAAATGCCCGAGCAGAGAGAACTCCTTGCTAAGAAGAGAGAAAACAACAACCAAAAAAATGCTAGGATGTCACTTTCCCGAAGAATATTTATAAAGGGAGGAGGAGACAAGAATTAATTAGGACAGGAGTTTCTACCCAAGTGACACAGAAGACACAATTATTTTTTGCTGCTTTTATAGACCAAGTGTCCCTTCCTGGTGGGGAAGATGCCACCTACTATTTTGAAAAATGATTTTTAGTCTTTGCTAGTTCTAATGAAGCTTGAAATGGAGACGGTTCTTTTGTTTACTCCCCGTTTGTGAAGCCCTAGACGCACATCAATAACACCAACGTCTGGAGCATTTATTTCCCATTGGCCAACCTATGGGGCATAAAAGGCTTTTAGGAAGCCAAACATAAGGCATTTTTCTCCTGAGGAGTTGCAGACATACCTCTTCAGTACTGTCGAGCATGGCCCTTTAATAATCTGGATTTCGATGGACAGGACTGATGCCCAGCTTTGGGCAGGGCAAACAGCCCTGAGAGATAGAGGCTCCACTCTTGCCACCCCCTGCCGGCTAGCTGTGAGGTCCTGGGCAAACCCTTTAACCTTGAGAAAACCCAGTAAAGTGAAGGGGTTAGTGACTAAGGTATATATAATTTTTTTGTGGTGAAAAAAAAGTTATGAGATCTCCCTTCTTACATTTTAGGTCCACAGGACAGTATCGTTGACTGTAAGCACAATGTTGCCCAGCAGAGCTCTAGAACTTTTCATGTAGCGTAACTGAAACTCTTCACCCACTGAACAGCAACCCCCTAGCTTCCCTCCCCCAGCCCTCGTAGCCACCATGCACTATTCTGTTTCTGCGAGTCTGACTATTTTAGATACCTCATGTAAGTGGACTCATACAGTATTTGTCATTCTGTGGTTTAATTCACTTAGCATAGGATCCTCAAGGTTCAAACATATCATATTCTTACAATAACACAGGTTACTCCCTGAATGGTAAGTAGTTACATATCTTAACTCACTCCTCACAAAAATTCTGTGAGGCAGAGCCACTGTTATCATTATTATCTCTTTCTGAGGTACAGGGAGGTGAACTGACATGCCCAAGGCTCACCTGGTGCAGACATAACAAACATGACACTGTTTCTGTAAACTTAAATAACATTATTTTAGGTAAATAGGTTTACAGAGATACTGAAGACACTGAGGATGATAGCAGAAGATGGGGCAGCAGGGAGAGTAAGCAAGAGGTGGTGTCTGAGGAAGTTACCTTTGCAAAGTTGGAAGTGGTCCTTCATAGCAGAAAGAGGGGAGGACCTGGAGCCCGGGGGACCTAGGTCCAATTCTTTCTCTACCCCTGCTCTAGGTACCTGGGAAACAAAAATGAACACAACTAACAAGATCCCTGACTTAGGAGATTACATCCTAACAGGGGAGATGAAGAATAAATAATAAGTTCTTTTAATAATGTTTAGTATGTAGAAGGGGGAAATATGGAAAAAATACTTGAGCAGATAAGGGATTGGGAACACTAAATGAGAAGGTTAACTGGAATTTTAAAAAGGAGATCACTGAGAAGATGACATTTGAGCACAGACTAGAAAAAGGCGAGAGAAAAAACCTAGATCCTGAGGCAGGAAGATAGCTAGGGGACCTTGCTCCAGGCAGAGGACAGAGCTATTATGAAGGTCCTAAGGAAGGACAAGCATAGGATGCATGAGGAAGAGCAGAGAGGCCAGTGTGATTGCAGAAGAGCAAACAAAGGCCAGAGTAGAAGGTGATGAAGCCAGGAGTGGCATGGGGAGGCCAGCGTAAGGATGCCCGTGGTAACTGAGTGACATAGGAAGCTACAGCAGGGTTTTGAACAGAAGAGTGACATGATCTGGTGTTTGGCTTTTGTTCCAAGTTGGATGATGGTAGCTCAGATCATGCAGCAGAAGTGGAGGTTGGAGAAGTGGTTGCTCTGGACCCTAATGTCTATCAGCATTGTTTCCTGGTAGACTGTGGGGTGAGAGAAAAAGGTGGGAGTCAAAGGGAATACCAAAGATTTTGCCCAGAGCAACTGGAAGAGCAAAGTGGCTATCACAGGTGATGGGAAGACTGTAGATGAAACAAGTCAGGGGATGTTACTGGTTGAACTGTGTTCCCTCAAAAGGTATGTCAAAGTCCTAACCCTAGTGTATGTGGATGTGACCTATTTTGGAAATAGGGTCTTTGCAGAAGTAATCAAGTTAAGATGAGGTCATTAGGTGGGACTTAATCCAATATAACTGGTGTCTTTATAAGATTAGAAAAAGAGACACAGATATGCACAGAGGGAATATGAGATAAAGACACACAGGAAGAATGCCACAAAGGAGGCAGATTAGAGTGATGTGTCTACAAGCCAAAGAAAGCCAAGGATTGCCAGCAACACTGGAAGCTAAGAGAAAGGGACGGGACAGATTCTCCCCTAGGGCCTTCAGAGGTAGCATGACCAACACCTCGATTTCAGACTTCTACCTCCAAAAACACAAGAATACATTTCTGTGGTTTGAAGCCACCCAGTTTGTGGGATTTGTCATGGGAGCCCTAGCAAATTAACATAGCATGTAAGACTAGAAGTTCAGCTTTATGTTAATGTGGAGATGTCAAGCAGGCAGCCAGGAGTTCAGGAGAGAAGCCTGGGCTGTCGACAGGAATTTGGGAGATGTCTCCAAATAGAATGTATTTAAAGCCATGAGACTGGATGAGATCAGCAAGGGAGAAAACCAAGCCTGGGGTGATCCAAAGTTGAGAGACTGGGGAGAAGTGGAAACTAGCAAAGGCGTCTGGGATGGCGCAGCCAGTGAGGTCAGATGAAAACCGAGGGCACAGAACCATGGCAACCTGCAGTCCCTCAGTGGTTCCCACTGCTCCTGCTGGGCTGAGGCCTTCCTACTGACCTCCCCACCGCTTCCTCTTTGCCCCACACATCCTAAGCTCCAGCGGGGTCGCTGAACCTATCATTCTCGACCTCTCCCACCCCTTGTCTTCGGACGTATTGCCTCTCCACCAGCTGTCTCTTTTTCTTCCCGTGTTTGCCAGGCCTCAGCCTTAGAAAGCCCCCTGCCCTGTGAAGGCCCTGCACCTCCCCAGTCTCCTTTCTCAAGTCCCTCTGCCCCAGTATTGTCCCTACCTCTACAGGAGTGCTCATCTCCTATTATGGGGTTTGTGGGAATGTCTGTCTTTGCATGCAGCCTGCCCCTTGGCATAGCACTTGGCCCAGAACAGATATTCAATAAACATTTGCTGAAATTAATGAATAAATAGATAATTGAAACAGGCCTCTTCTGGCAGCTATGTCATAACCTGTATTAACAGTATGCTTAGAGTCAATTAAAACACATGAACTTTTAAATATGCTTATTAAGCTTTATCTCCCCCTCTTGTAACTGTTCAGTTGATTTTTAAGTCTCAAGAATAAGAGTTTACATATATTCCTGTTAAACTTTTATCTTAATTGAGTCGACTCAGACTAGTGAGATATTTGGGGTCTTGCTCCTGTCAATTTCAATACTGGTTTTCACAAAGAACAAAATGGTGTTTCCAGAAGTGGCGGAATGGAGGGTAGGGGAACTGGGCAAAGGGGTTCAAAGGTTTAAACATCCAGCTATACGAAGAATAAGTCATGGGGATGTAATGTACAAACATGGTGACTGTAGAGTTAACACTGTTTTGTATATTTAAAAGTTGCTAAGAGAGTAGATCTTAAAAGTTCTCATCATAAGAAAAAAAAATTGTAACTAAGTAAGGTAATGGATGTTAATTAAACTTATTGTGGTAATTTTCCAATATATACATATATCAAATCATTATGTTGTACATCTTAAACTAATATAAATTTATATGTCAAATATATCTTAATAAAACCGGAAAAAGTACTAGTTTTCAGGCTTTGTTTTCTGTTCTCCACACACTTTAATGAGCATATCAGTGTATTTACTCAGGTCACTAATACCAGACTAAATAGGACCAGAGCAGGAAAGAATCCTGTAACGTTCCCTAAAGTTGTCTCTCTGGCTTAGTAATGGCACACTCATTCAACCGATATTTATTAAGCACCTACTATGTGCCTGGCATTGTTCTAGGTATCAGTGAAAAAAACAAAGATCCTTGCCCTCACCAACTTATACTCGAGTATAGCCTTTCAATCTGCTATGGCTCTATCTACTTGTATGGTTTTTACAACGAGATTTTCCTCTTATCCTTAGACATTTCATGAGAGATCTTTGTCAAATGCCTTGTTAAAATCAAGGTCACTGTGTCTATAATATTCCCTGACTGTCAGCCCAGGAGCCTCTCAGAAGAGCAAATAGTATTCTGGTGTATGTAGCTTCTAGTAAAACTAGGTTGGCTCCTAGTGATCACTGCCTTTTCTTCCAGTATTTACAATCGATCAGTTTAACACTACAAACTAGACTCTCCCCTGGTCTATAATTTCTGAAATTAATTTTCTTTTCTTTTTGGGAAACCAAAAGAGTAACTGACTACTTTCAGTCTTCTGGGACTTCTTTTCTGTGATTCTGCCAAGCTCACTAAAAACAACTCAATCTCAGTTTTTTTTAGTATCCTAGAATATCATTATCTGGTCTCCAAATCTGAACTTAAACTAGCTAGGTCTACTCTAATAATTTCTCTATCTATCCTGAACTCCAATTTCTTCTTACAGGTTATGAGTCCCACCCTTCAAAGTCTGCATATCTTTCTCCTAGTTTTTTAAAAAATTGCAAATTACTTTATTAGACTAATGGAACATACATTTACATAATAAAAGCATTTCTATGAAAATCTTATTAAGTTCTTTCAAGGTAACATATATTTACAAACCCTGGGTAAGATGTACTGTCATAAAAACACTGTAAATCCAATTTAACTTGGTTGACATTAATTTTGAACCAGTGATTGAGCATTTAAAGTTAAAAACCATGTATACATTAGTAAATTACCCATTTAAAAGATCTTTCTTTTTAATATCTCAATCTTCTCTTCTCTTATTCCCCATTTTACCTTATGTAAAAGCTTTTTTCCCCAAAGAATACACTGTCCTCAGGAAATCTTCCCCATAAAGACCACCTTGACAGCACTCTCCATTCTCTGTAGCCTCCTGCCACCCCTGGGTGCTCAGACCCTGCCCTTCAGGACATGCTCTCTCCGCCCAGAGGCCCTCCCTGCCCGCTCAGTGCTCAGGCTCTCACTCAGCCTCCAAACATTATCCAGAGCAAGGCCAACAACCATGGTGATCTGAAACAGATCGGGCCGTTCGCTGCTCTCGTGCCAGAAAATGTTTAGAAAACTCTATTAACTTATCTTTGCCCTGCATCAAAGCTGAGGTTTGATGATGACTGTGATGATGAAGAAAGGGTGGTAGTGGGGAGAAACTATCAGTTCAGTGTTTTACAGTAAGGTTTTTTTCAGGGTCTATGTCTGAGGAATATGAAAGCTAGGATGCCCATACACAATTGTCTACTGGATTTTATTTACGTATGTTTGTAGATGCTAATAGTTATTTTACTATAGTTTGACCTTCAGGTACGTTTTTTTCCTTCCTGCTTCACAATTCCTCTTTCATTTCAGGGACTTATACGCCAATGATTAGAAATTCTTTACATGTGAGGAAGGATAAAAAATATATGAGCAAGGAAGACAGAAAAGAAAGGACCGGAAGGGGGACTGACAGAGTTGCAAAATACATAGTTTAAAAGGCAACATTTTAATTTGTCTCTCACCTCCTCATGGCTAGACATCCAAAGAAGATACAGAAAGTATGATACAAAAATAAATTCTTCTTTAAAGAAGAAGAGAATGTTCTGAACGGCTTCTTCCTGGGGCTTTGTATTTATTACTGTTTCACAGAAATTGCCAGTCTAGAACAATCAGTTCACGGGGCTGTTGCAAAAGACCATTTACTGGGTACATATAAGGAACAGGGTTGCAGCTAAATGGGGTGGGAGGGCTGTGGGTGGGGCTGGTCTTTCTGGGAGAGGCCCCAAAGATGTTCTCTCACCCTTCCGTCCCATCTCACTTTTGTCTCTGCAGGAGAAAGGTGAGAAATCATTCTGAAAACCAGTCAAGATGCTCTCTTCCCTCTCAGACATTTTGAAAACTGCTTACTCGTGCTGGAGAACCAGGCATTATGGAGTAGAGATGGGAGAATTGTCAGATGCAAGACCATGTGAGTGTCAGAAACCACAGAAATCTCACACTGGCGCTTTATACTTGGCTCTGGGAAAAGGGAGGCATGCTTCAGGCTGACTTCTATCTTATCATTAAGAGTGGTGCCATTTCCCTCTAAAAGTTCTATGTTGAGATAATTCAGGTTTAAAAAAGTAGATTTCCTCAAAACATGGCTGATTTGACCATATGTGTTTGTCTCCTTTCCCTGGAAGAATATATTACAAAGATATTGAAATGGTTGAACACTGAAGATGGAGCTGTGTCGGGAGTCCTTGGTATGCCCCACTACAGACACACAGGCTGGCACGTCCTCTGCCAGTTCAGTGAGGCACATGAACTTGAAGCTGATCAATTCACCCCACAGGCCTGGGAAGGCTCAGGGCTAGAGGTACCCACATCTTGGACGGAGTGAAGAGGGGAAGGGAAAGGATAAGCCAGAGGGCTGGCTGAAGGCTGAACAGAGAGAGGCTGGACCCAGGTCCTCCCCTAGAAGTTTCCTTAACCTTCCACCATCTCTGCCCCTGCACCACTGAGGCAAGGAGAGCCTTATTCTCGGGAGGAACTGCCCTAGGCTGGCTCCTGTCAGGGCAGATGGTAGAGCTGGATGAATACAGGGAATGAAGTGAAAGTCCACGTCCTGAACTGTGGACCCAGCCCCTGCATCCGTAGTTTACACCTCCCACGCAGGGCAAACGGCATGGCCCCAGGACCTTCAGGGGAAGATGATCCTCTATTGATAAAAATCAGCAGACATTTGAAGAAAGCCTCCCAAAATGAAAAAGTGAGACCAAAATCACGAGGCAAGTTACTCAAAGCCAATTCAGGAAGAATAAGAAAACAGAGAGAGAAACCCTATAATTAATATCACCAGTGATGTAAAATATTGCATCCAGGGAACAAGGTGCTCTGAAAAAGAATCAGAATAGGAAGAACTCCTAGAAATTAAAAAATTATGAACTAAAGTTTAAAAAATCCAGTGGAAGATACTGGAGAACAGAGTCAAGGAAATAGCCCGGAAAGTAGAACAGACTTAAGAGAAAATGGGAAGGACTTAGAGGTCAGTTTAGGCTGGCCAACAACTAACTAACTAACTGGGAGTTCCAGAAAGAAAGAACAGGAGAAACAATCAAAGGAATCATTTAAAATATGAATACATTCCAGAATCAAGGAAAAGCATCTTCAGATTGGCAACTCCCAATGAATGACCAATTCAATGAATGGACATAGAAGGATGGGAGAATGGGAGGGAGGCAGGGAGCGAGGGAGGGAGGGAGGAAGGAAGGAAGGGCGGAAGGAAGGAAGGAAGCTCCTGAGAAAGGCATGTTATTCTGAATGATAAAGAGACGATCTCATAAACTTTCACAGAGAGGACTTTCACGTTAAAGATTTAGAATGGCATTAGACATTTCACTAGCACCTCCAGAAGCTGGAAGGCAGCAAAGTGTTACCTTCAAAATTTGGAGGGGAAATTATTTTTAACCACTCAACTAACCATCATTCAGGTTGAGGGAGGACAAAGGCACTTTTAGACCTATCTGGCCTCAAAAAATTTGCTTCCTGTACTCCCTTTCTTAGGAGCTGCTGGAGGATGAGCTCCCCGCAAATAAAAGGGTTACGTATAAAAGAGGAAGACCTAGGGTTAGAGAAAAATGGGGATATAAGACACAAAGGTGCAGTGAAGGGAAGTCCTTGGATGACACCTAGAGAATGCAAGTCTAGTTTGGAGTAGAAAGATAGAAGATTTAGGAGATGGAGGGCAGGGCTGAACTGATCCTTGTGAGCATTTGGCAAAGGACACTGGTAGGCATTTGAAAGATCTACAAGAGGCACTGGAAAGAATGTGCAACAACTGTGTAGTAAACTAAGCAATCTTTCAAAGGCAAGTAACTCTGAGAAAAACAAAAAGTTGTATAAGAAATGAAGTGTAATTCCAGTACAATAGTTGGCTCTCTAGGGAGTGTTATTTAAATCATCATCATATTGTAACACTTACCACAGATTTCATCCCACTTGATATATAACTCTACTGGGGCGGGGAAGTGAGGGTGGGTGGCACAAGGGGGCCAAATTCCTCTAACAAGAAGCCAGTAGGCAATACTTAAAACCTATCAATCAGGAAATGCAGTATAAGCATCTAATTATGGAGATCAATACCAGAGGAAATAGTGAAAAGATTTAAAGAGGTTGTTTTGGGGAGTGGGGCTGGGGGCTGGATGGGGGCTGGACAGGGGCTGAGAAGGGCACTGATGTTTGGCTTTTAAACTATGTTTTCACAAAATTCTGATAAAATAAAACTTAATTTAAAAAATAATGCATAACCTTGAAATTTTTACATAAACAAGCTTTTAATAGGAAAAATGGAGTGGCAAAGCAACTCAAAATGAGGGAAATTAAGGTGGAGAGGGCAAAGAGGAAACATTGCAAAATTCTCAGTGGGAAATGGTTCAGATTCCAAACTCATAAATGTGATTTTCCTGCCGCTGAAAACTTCCAAGCACAGCACCCCTGTAATGCCAGGCTCCTTCCCCCGCCTGGAGCACAAGGACACCCCACACCCCTTGGGAAGGGGTTTAGCCACTGAGAAGTTTTCCCCAAATCACCGGTGCCCTTACCACACCTACTTTCGGCAAGTGCAGGCCTCCGACTGGGAAAGATGCCTGTCGAGACTTGCCTCCAGCTGTGAGCTGGAATGTTCAGGAATGTTCTGGAATGTCTGCTTCCTACGCAGGAGAAGCCAAGAACTCTAGGAAACCCTCAGAGTGTGGGGAGTAGGGTGAGATGAAGCTGATGACAAGTGTCACAAATAGTGACCTCAGAGTTTAGAAAACAATCAAGGGAGCACAGGCCTGGGTCACTTATCAGTGTTTTACCCCAGCTGACAGAGTTCATGGTGAAAGTCAATCAAGGGGAAGCTGGGCTAAGAGGGTGCCAATGACATTTTATTTAACTGAGAGCTTGTCCTCTTTAAGGACTGTAGACATAAAAAGGCAACATTTTTCACCGTACTGAGAAAGTATTACATTATACTGGTGTTTACTCTTCTATCTCCAAGGCCTGGGAGTGGGGTAGGGTATTTAATTTTACTCTCTCCCTGATGTATTTAAAGACCCTAATAAAGGCAGAAAGTAAATATCTGATTGAAACAGAAATGTCAATATGCACCCTCTACATAGCATTGATACAGGAGAAGGCAGTTTTAGTAAGACTGGAACAATTAGACTTGAAAATTGCTATACACAAACCACGAAAATGGAAGCCTATCACCAAGTATGCAGAAGAATATAAACCACTGTTGGTTGGTGGTTTCTTCTAATTACATTAAATTAAATGCTTAGAGGTTATATGTACTGAAATTGATAACTGTACTGAGGTTATGTATGAGATTAGCCCTCCTCTTAGACATGCTAAAGTAATTGGTGAAGTACAATAAAGAATGTAACTTGTCTTCAAATGGTTCAGAGAAGTATTATGTGTGACTATTAAAAATATGTATATGAATATGTATCTATATGTTCCATCCATCCATCCATCCATCCATCCATCCATCCATCCATCCTAGCTTGGCCTTGGGAAAGTGGATGGACTGGGAGATCTCTAGGTTCCTTTTAACTCCATAAAAGGTCGGTTATATGGATATCTGAGAGAGGTGAGTCATCATCAAAGGTAAAAATATAGAACTCATTTTATACGTGGAAGAGTAGAGCAGTTATGAGTATGGGTTCTGGAAACAGGGAGGTCAGTTCAAATGGTGGCTCCACCATGACCATGGGCAAATTATTTAATCTTTCTCACCTTTGGTTCCCTTATCTGAAAAACAGAAATGAAAACAGTGAGGATTAAATGAGATCCTGCATGTGCAGGCTGCCATGAAGGAAGACAGTGCTCCAATAGTTAACTGTGATTATTGCTTTAGTTCTCACAGCACTTATATTAACTGATTCGTGGAACACCTCATTTTCCTTTTGTATAATGAATTCTCTACTTTGCTTGATGCCAGAGATGCAGTTTTGCTACACTGTGACGTTGCACATACTCAAAATGTGTAAACCCCATACACCTTCTAGTGGCCTGCTGTAGGCACAGAGACTTGCCACCAGGCAACCTGTATAAGTCTGTGAATCTTTATAATATCAAAGTCATCTCTTCACAAGGCTGTGGTGCAATCTAAAAAATACACACTGGTAAAATTTCCTTACCCCAAATCACAAATAATAGTAAAAGGAAGAGACAGGGATAGAATGCTCTGTAGCCTCCAGTATTACTAAGACTCTTCCTCAAAGTGACCCCCAACCTATTTTAACCATGTACCCTTTTTAGTTAATATTTTTGGAGCTGACAACACAACATAGTGTTTTTAATTATAAATTACATGCACATACTATTCTCTGAATATAATTTATAAAATATTAGGAATAGTATGAAAAAAATATTTAAAATTTTCAATTAAAAGCATTAGAAGTTTTAATATTTTCCCTCCCTAATGAATCATGTTGAGCATCTGACATTCTCTTATAAACAACTTGCTAGGAGAATAAAAATGAGAATTTAGTCACAGATCCCATCATCACTTAGCTATAGGCTACTGGACAACCCACTTGATTCTGGGCCTCAGTTTCTCATCTGTGAAGTGGTAATAAAAATACTGCAATTTCCCTGTCTTTCTTCATAGGGTGGCTGTGAAAAGTGAAATGCGCTGACATACATGAGGGTATTTTATAAGCAGTAGAGTACTCAACACACAAACCCAGCTGTGTGACCAGCTCGCAAACTATTCTTTTTTTACCATACAAAAATCCTTCTGCTGGTCATAAGAAGTAATGGGGTGAAGGTGGGCAAGCAAAGTAGTAAAAAAATCTCTCACCTTTACTTAAAAAGACAAACAAAACCAAAAAGCAACCTCAAGCCCAAATCTGGCAGCTAATGAGTAAAGAGCATCCTCTCCACTCACAGAAAAGACCTCCTTCAAGAGAAGGCCTGCATGTGCTAATAACTGAAAATTCTCCAAAGAAATAGTGAGTTGGCAATGCACTTCCCCTATACAAAAGCACCTCGGAAACACCCAGCACCTCCAAGCTGTTTAAGCCTCACTCTTAAATACGAATGGCCAAAGATCACCAGATATTTGATGAAAGCCCCTATCATGAAAGAGAATGAGACAATGGCCAAGGATAGAGGAATGTAGGAACCATATAATGAAGAGAAGAAAACTTCAGAAAGTGGATAAATAGTAAACTCAGAGATCAATCAAAAGCAGGGTGCAACAGTGAGGAAACAAGTAGAGGATAATTAAGAGTTCTTAAAAATTAAAAACATGATAGGTGAAATAAAATTTCATTGGAAGGGTTGCAAGATAAAGTATAATAACTCTCCAAAAAAAGAAAACAAATGGCAAAAAGAAATGGACAATTTTAGAACCCATAAGGTCCAATATATGACATATAGGAATTCCAGAAAGAGAGAACAAAGTAAATAGGAAGGAGAAATTGATCAAAAAACACAATACAGTAGTACTTTCCAGAATCAAAAAACATGCATTTCCAATTTTAATGGGCCCATCTGTGGAGTACCCAACTACAAAGAAAGTAAAAGACCTCTATGGCACATTATCAAGAAATTTTAGATGTGCAGTGATAAAGAGAAGATTTAAAAGCTTTCAGGTAGCAAAACAGGTCACATGCAAGGACTGGAACCTAATATTAGGAGTGACATTAGAACTAGAAGACAATACAAAAATGCCCTTAAAATTCTGAGGGAAAATTATTTCCAACTTTGAAAATTCTATAGCCACCAAATTTTAATGAAGCATGAGGGCAGATTAAAGACATTTTCATATTTCAAAAACTTAACCATTGACGTAGTATGCACCTGTAAGCTGTGTTCTAGCAAAACAGGGAGTAAATCAAGTAGGAAGGACAGGCCAGCACCGAGTGAGGGGGGGAGGGAGGCCTCAGAGGGCAGTGGTATAGCAGGCCTGGTGTCTAACTGTGCTCCAGAAAATACAGGAGACCTTATGGGTTATCTGGTATGTCTTATCAGCTGAGAAAAAAATGCTAATAGGCCATGTCCAATTTAATGGGTGAAATGAAGAATATTACGTATAGAAAAGAATTCAAGTAAAAACCATGAAGCAATCATTAACTTTAATACATGCAAAAACTTTCATATGAGAGGAAGTGTAAACAGTAATGACGAAAACTGAATACATAGTTAATACATATATTAACTGAATATATAGTTAATATGAATATATAAATGAATATATAGTTAATACATATATTACGCAGACTTTAAAGAAACACAGAGGTAAATACTTCTTGGTTCTGCAGTAAACAACACAGGTGCCCCCACTTTCTAAAACCCTCACTCTCCATCCTCTGAAAGTAAATACATTTGGATACTTTTTTGAGGATCTGTTCCTTACTTTCTGAACTCCCACTACTTACCTCTGAAACCCAGAAACCAAATAAATTTGGATGTGGTGCCCCTCACTTTCTGAAAGTGGTATCTGACTTGAGAACTAAATAGAGTCAGATATCCTAGATTTACATAAGCTAACTGTAACCACAGACCCTTAACTGGGAACTATGACTCAGCCTTAAACAAAGGAAGGGACGGGGGAAGGAAAGTAGGGCTGAGGGGAATATCTAAAATTGATAAATGAAAAAATACTCATATGGGTACATTTCATAGAGATACAGAGTAGAACTAGTAGAAACAGCTAAAAGAGTAAAGAGTGATTGCCTCCGGGGGATGAGACCAGGAGTGGGTAGAGATGGGGCAAAAGACTGCTATTTGACTAAGTTTTTGTTAGTTGGTGTTTAAACTGCACATGTATTACTTTGAAAAGAAAAAAGCACATTAAAAATTTATTAAGAACACTAGTTTGGAGACCTGGGTTCTGGCTTGAGGTCTGTCACCAGCCAACAGGGTCTACTGAACACCACACTTTCTCTAGACCTCGGCTGCTTTACCTATAAAACGAGCTGGGGTCCTTCTATCACTACATAGTTCTAATGTGCAAATTAAAGTTTACTCCCAATGTTGGAAGATGAGTTCCCAAAGTAAGAGCTGATAGGGTTTGACATAGAGGATGAAGGTCTGAAAAAGATGAGAGACATTAGAGACCACCTGAGCTAAAGGCGTCCACGAAACAGCATCTCTGAGTGAGGCAGTCTTGGATTCCACTCCGATCCATGTATGATGCATGAAGAATGGAAGGGAAGGTAGAAAAGGAAAGGCTAGGGATTTTGTCTTTTCTGGCATAAGTAAGCTCTGGTGATCAAGAGTACAGAAAAAAATCTGACAGTCAGAGAGTCGCATTCATATTTGTTTAAACTGACTTTGAATTCTGAGTCTCTTTCCAAAATAAACAGCATGCGTTCTTCTTTTTTCAGGAAGTAAAGTTCATTTTTATATCATTCATTAAACATTTAAACCATCAATAAAAAAAAAACATTTTTATTGAGGTAAAATAAACCATTCATACTTAAGAACATGGTATTTTTTCATGTCTTTAGGATAATAATGGCTACTAACATGATTACTTCCAGTCCAGCAACTATTATTTTAAAAGCTTCACATAAAATCGCTTGTTTAATCTTTCCAACAACCTTACAAAGTAGCAAATATAGATTCACAATACCTTATCTAAAACTCTTGGGCTCACTGAGTTTCCTAAATTAGAATTTATCAGATTTAGTAAGGTAATATGATACATATTACTGTACATAACACCACAGCAGAGTCTGAGACCGCATCCTATGATCAAAAACATTAATATTTCTGCAGTGAAACTTATAGGACTATTCATACTAATTTGGATAAAGAGTATAACAAATAGCCACATGTCATTTCTGATCAGATTTTGGTATCATAAGAGTATGCCTCAAACTCAGGAAAAAACCTTATAGTTTTCAAAGTATTTGGGTTCCAGGAATGCAGACTCCTAAATAATAAACCAGTATATTATCTCTATTTGATAGTTGAGAAAACTGAAGCCCAAGGAAGTTATGTAATTTGTCCAATATCACACAGTAAATGGTGGGGTCAGGAGTTGATCCCAGGCAGACTAGCCTCAAACCTGGACTCTGAAACTGAATTGTCATATTGCTTTCTTATGAATGGCTCATAGCTCAGGATTGGGATTGGCAGAGAGTATAAATTGCATTTTTGGCCTATAAGTAGTCAAGGAACCTGGTATCCAGATCCAAGCAGAGCCCTGCTGATACGTTAGGGAAGCCAGGTGACAATCAATTCTTCCCATCCCTGGAGAAAGAGAGGATGACTTGTTAGAAGACCAAGGCTTAGTTATCCATGGCTGACCACGAACCAGAAAGACCTTAGAAGCACTAAGCATCTTGGAGAGGGCTGTGCTTGCTCTGAATTCCATGAAAAGTCTTGGATGAGAAAAATACAGAAAAGTCCCAGTTGTAACCAGGTAAACCAGTATAAGTAACCAGTGAGACTGATGAATGTGAATGTGAGAACTGAGAAGACAGTAAAGAGTAGTAACAATAAGAGCTGATTATCAAGCATATATACTACATGTCAAATGCTGTGCTAAGCATATGTAATATCACGTTTTATCCATTCAACAAACTATTACATTTAACAGAGAAGGCAAGGCCAAGCTCACACAGTTTAGTTTATCAAAGGCAGAGCCCAAAGAGAGGAAGGAGTGGATAGGAGGGAAAGCACAGTGTTGGAAGCTAGAACACTTATCGAAGGAGACAAGAGGTTGTGGACATCACCGATTTCTATAGGAGAAACACATGGTATTCAAGGCAAGGGTATTCACAGCTTATGCAATGAGAGTTATTTCCTAAAAAAGATACTTTTCAAATTATGAAATTATGTCTTTGTGGGATAATGCCTTTGGCAGAATAAATAAAAAGAAAATTTAAATACTAGAGAAGCAGTCTTATTTGCTTTTTCACAAGGGAAGATGAGCATACGGGGAAGACAATCAATACCTCTGACATGCTCAGTCCTCAAATAGCAAAGTGAAATACAGCCACTTCCCACACAGAGATAAAGCTCCTATGGGCAAATGTGGAGGAGGGAAGAGTAATAATCATGTAATTTTATGACAATTTAATTAACAGCTACAAAAAACCCACAAATACACACTCACAGAGACGATCCACACTACCACCAGCTTCCCCATCTTCAATATTGACCAAAATCGTAGACTTCAGTGGGAATTACCAAAACTCACTTACCAAAGCGGGGGTATATCCACTAGAGAGCAAAGCATTGAAACTTCCTTTCTGAATAAGCCAAAGACAGAATGCTGTTTACATTCCAAGCAAAATCACAAGCACTTAACAACTGATGTTATGATGACCTTACAAGGACCTTCTCTGGAAAGAAGGAATTAAACAGAAAATATCTAATTATTACAAACTACTGCCTAAGTTTGAGGTAGAGTCAGGTTTTCTAAAACATTCCTCATGTGAAGGCTGTGGGGACGCCTGAGGCTACCCCTTTGGTACCGAGTGTTCTAAGTAGGCGGTCCTAAGAAGAGTCTTTGTCGCTGAGGACATTCCAAGTGCTTCACTCAAAGATGGCAGCTACAAGCCCACTTTACTGATGAGGAAAGGAAGGCTCTGGGAGGTTGTCACTTGTTCCAGGTTATGCCAAGTATAGGAGGTAGAACCAGAAATGACACCAAGGTCTGTCCCACAACCGGGGACTCTGGAAGAAGGAGTTGGAGGATTTCCAGAGGGTCTTCGACCCTCCTCATCCCATCCCTCAATCTGAGCTGGGGTTCCAGTTTATTCTATCAATCAGACTTTTGCTAAAGAGTTTTTTTAAAAATGGTCTTATTCTGCAAACAACATCATCAGCCACAAAGATGACAACTTTGAAAAACACAGTCCCACACCTGGGGCATACCTCAATTCGTGACTAGAAATTTTTACCTTCTTTCCCGCCCCTCCTGTGGAGGTATGGGGTGTGGCTGCTGGTGACTGTGGACAAGGATAATATGTCGCTGTGTGGGAAATGTTATACATACCTAACGCGTGATTTGGCAACAGAAGATAACATCTGAGCTATACAGCAGCCCTACATCAAAACAGTAAATCAAAAGCAAACAATGTGGGAAGGCAAATTCCTGTATTCTTACAGAGCCTCTGTTGGGAGGACTCCCATCTCAAGGCTCTTAAACCATAAATCAACAAATCCATCCCTTTTCTAAGAGGTAGTGAAAACCACCATTCCTGCCTCCACAACGGGAAAGAGAGACTGGGACAGTGTGTGTGCCATGCTCAACATGTCCAGTGCTCTGGGGACAGGAGGGTGCCACATATCCTGTGACACTACTTGCAAATAGTTTTATCATAGATTCCTGCAGGGCAGTGAACATTTAAAAGGGCAAGGTCACAGAGCTACCTTATTGAGACGTTAGAGACATCTTCAAGTCAAGGTTTTCTCAATCTCTGTCCCCAGGAGCCCTGAATGCCTCAGAAGTACCTCAGCGTTCACCCCAGGGCCATCTGGTGTTCTTCCTTCAACCTGAACAGGTCTTCTTTGTGTTTTATACAAAGAGAGCTAAGTAAAATCTGGCTAAGAAATGAGGTGTTTCAGTGTGTGTGTATGTGTGTATACATATATATGTACAAATATACTCATATATATACACACATACAAATATAAAACATTAATGGCAGAACAACTGCTAGTTAAAGGGAGAGTTCACTGTAAAATTCTTTCAACAATGCTGTATATTTAAAAATTTTTCATAATAAGATGTGGGAAGAATAATTCGGGAAGATATTGAGTACAGCTTTGTGTCATATGTGGTTCACTGAATATTTTATTCCATTTTCCTGTATCATTACTGTCTTTGAAAACATGGCTTCAAAAGGCTTCAAGTGCCAGTGGGTGGTTGGGGGAGCACTTTCTTTACTCCATGCCCCTCTGATGGTGGTTGTCATCATTTTATAACTTTATAATTTATTTTTGTAATGAAAAAAAAAAGTTCCCCTAGGTAAAAGGGATAAGGTTGGTGGGATGACTCTCTGAGACCACTAATTGAATTTAGCATGTCAGTATTTGGGCTTAGACTTCAGTGAGCTAGCATTTCAGTTTTAACGTTCACTGGAGAAGTAATTCCTTACCTTACAAATCGGTTTTGTTCCAAAAGTTCATTTGTAAGTTCTTGTTTGGAACTTGGAGTATATGTCCCTACAAAATGGACTCAAATTTCTATTCTGGCCAGCGGGAGCTTTTCTGGCCCTTCATGAAACCAAAAAAGATCTGATTTTCCTAAAGGATAGCAAAACCCTACTTGACAGAAACCCTGAGGGGGACTTTCACGGGACAGGTGACAGAGGCTATAATTTTTCTTAAAAATAAACAAATAAACAAACAAACAAAATAACTCTTTAGAGAAGTCTGGCTAGAGACATCCTTATTTCTCTCTCTCCTTTTTTTTTTTAGAAGGAAGAACAGTAGCGGTAAAATCCCTCAGAACTTTCCTGAGGTAACTTATTAAGGGATGAAAGCGGAAGGGGAAAGTGATCTTGAGTAAATGTGTGAGAACAAGCTCCCTCTGAAGTAAACTGATCTGGTTAATCAAGGGAACCAGGGACGAAGGAGCAGGCACAGGCTGAAGCCCCAGAATAAATTCAAAGGAGGGCAGTGCCATCAAGAGGGGCGAGTGACCCAGACCTGGGGGGGGCTCAAGGAGGAGTGTGAGATGCGGGCTCAGAGATAAGACCATAGGGAACCTGGTCCTTCCAAGTGAAGGGAATATGTTTATGGCCCAGAAACAAATATTCTGGAACCTCATGAACAGCAACAGAAATGAGGAACTTCCACTGGTGAAAATTTCAGCACAGGTCTAAATCACCAAGCACTGCCCCAGATTACTAATTAGTTTGCATACCACAGTAACAACAGGGGCAAATGACTGCCAGTAAAGTATGTTTCTATCATGGAGATAGTATCTGCTTACCTGGAAGTCCTATTATACCAGAAGATTGTAAGTCTCTGAATCACACAAGAGCTGCAGGGGCACCCAAACAACCAAAATAATCCAAGGACTGGAAAAACAACCTAAGAAACTGAGGTGAACATACTAAAAGCCCAGGAGAAAGCAATTAGGGAGAAAATGAGATGTCAGCATTTAAATGGCAGGGTGACTGAGGTCCCCAGTGCTTGGTGGACGTGATGCTTCCAGAGATAAGGTAAAGGCCAAGTGAATTACCAGGGACAAATCGTGAACATGATTAGGTGGCATATGAACCCCAAAAGAAAGTTCTGGACCTGGGAGACAGAAAGGACAGGTGGAGCCCTCTACAGCATCCGGCCCCTGAACAGATACTCAAAGACTGTGCATTTGAGGTTATCTTTAAGATAGTAATCAGACCACTGACTGGCCTTCTGATTACGCCCCATTTCTTTAAATCTAAATGCCATAAGATGCACCACTATTTTATGTACTAGTAAGAAAGCAAAACCCAACTGACCAGTTAAACTATGACGCAGCGACTTTAAGCCACATCTGAACTCTAGAGATGTGAAACTGTAAAAATAGTGCATATTTTAGAAGCAAGAAATGTGGCAGATTGAAAGGATACTTATGGCCTGGCTGTTTTGAGAAGAGTTGCCGGAACCACTACACCACCTCCCGCCCCCACTACACCCCTCTTACCAGCACAAAGAAATGGGGAACCAGAATGTAGTGCCACAAGATAGAGAGACAGATGAGAAGGAGGTGGATGCCTGAGAAGGGGTCCAGGGACAGAGCTGGGCCAGGGACAGATGGACTGCCTGTGAATCTCATGCGCAGTCTCTTCAGAAGGTGGACTCGGCCACGGCGTGCAAGTCTTGGCCCATCCTCCGCCACTTATGCGGTGAGCTGATGCCAAGCTCGCAGCCCCTGTGGGAAGAGTGGCGGGCATGCTGGGCTTTTGAGGACATTTGCCAAGATCACCTCCCTTGCGAAGGAACCCCATTCCAGAGCCATCTCTTGCTGTGGCGCAGGTCCTAAAAGCAGGAGTCGGCTGCACAGGAAGTGTTTGTGCAAAGAATGAACCAAGTCTTCTCTCTCAGAACATAGCTTCCCTCTAGTCTCCTTCAAGGGAGTTGGAAAAGAATGCTGCCCATTTGCAAATCAATAACTTACATTGGCTGCATAGACAATAAAGCACAATATGTGATCCTAGAGGTCCAGAATGACTCAGTGTTCAAACATAATCCTGTCCTCCCTGAGGCAGACAGGAAAAAAGACACAGGCCTCCTGGATGGTCTGCCCGAGCCTCACCTGGAGGTGGTGGTCTGCCTCCCTCCTCCTACTTTTTTTTTTTCTTTTTTGGTGGAAAATCAGAAGCTTCAGCTACAAATGCTGCCAAGAGCTGATGACACTCGAACATTTTACCACTTCCTACTTTTCACAGCTATTTGCACAAGGGTTGTTAGAGAAATACCTGTACCAGAAGGGCAATGATTTAATGAAAAAAGCATTCTGATCATTCACTTTCAGCCAGAATTTCACACACTCGGAGGCACTTGACATTACCCTTGGAAACCAGAAGAGAAACAGCTGCCACGCAGGCCACACCCCCAGGGATTTTCAGCCTTTTTGATACAAGGGGAGTCGCAATGCAGAGATTTGTTAGATTCTGTGAAATCCCAGCCAGGACCAGAAGCTGGGAGACCAGGTAATAATAAAACTGATCTCCCTCAGCCCTGGATCAGGCCCCTTGCTCAACCAGCAGACAATAAAAAGGGCCTGTAGCTGGCGAACTTAATTTTCCCCTGAATGTTTTACTCCAGTATAATTAGAGTCTAGCAATGGAGCAAGAGCCCTGGGCGATGCAGAGATTACCTGAACTCCTGGGTCCCTGGGAACCACGTCAGCCAGGGCTCTGGGAATCTAGGAATGAGCCATTATCAACCCACTTGCCCATGTGAAGGCTGGATTCTGCTTCTTCTCCACGTGCATGAGACAATCTTAGGAACCTCACTGTTCCTAAGCAGAAAAGGAAAGGAATCCATTGCTTTGTGAAAGGCAATCCCTGCTCAAACATGCATTCCTCAGTTCAAAGTTGCTGGAGAACCATTTGAATTGCCCACTCAACTTTAGGGAGCCAGCCTTAGTGGAAGGCCCCCATGCAAAGCAACCCACCAGATGAGCCAACATCTGACACATTCGGCTGTGGGTGTTCTAGATACAAATACAGAGCTTTTGCCTTTTACAAAGGCCAAATGGCATGCTGTTATGGGCAGTGGCTCAACTGAAAGAGGTTTTTAGGAAGCTGTTGCTGCTGCATGAAAAAAAAAAAGCTGGTAGATTTGTGCACTTGCAATGAAAATCCAAACTTGAACCTGGAAGACGGTTGGTTACCTGATGATCTGGCATCTCTCAAGGCCTAAGCACTCCAGCTCCAACCTGGGGATTTCCACACTTCAGCCCTACATTCTTTACTGGACCTCGCTCACAATTCGTTGGGCACACGGGTGTAATTGCTGGCAGCTTCCCCATTTGGACCAGGTTCCAGACGGTATCTGATTAGTATGTAGGAGTCTGTTTTGGCCATTTGGCCTATATCGGATGGTCCATCTGGGGTGTCTGAACAGCAGCTGTTAGGCAGTTTGAGCATAGGGAGATGAACATTCTTCTCTGTCTCCCTGCTCAGTGTACCTATGAGCGAGGGAGGGACCTCCATACCCTACGAGGGTTGAGTGCAGCATGGAGGGGACTGGGAGTCTACACCTCCTCAAACTCAGACAGCCCATGAACACCCATGTGAAAACACATCTATTAAGCACCTACTGTGTGCTGGGCATGGGAAAGAGGGATATGTATGAGATACAAGTCCTATCTTAAAGGAACTCAGAGACTACTAGGAAGGAAGACAGGTGAAATAAGAAGCAATAATACAATATAATAGATACTATAACAGAACCACCTGAAATGTGCTAGGAAACAGACGAGGACTTGGTTAATTGTGTATGGGGATGGGATCAGGGAAATCTCATTTAAATGTTCCATAACCATTACCACTATCTAATTCAAGAATGAGTAGAAAGTTGACAGTTGGACTGAGACAGAAGTCAGAAACAGAGGAACAAGAGGGGAAGGTGAGCAGGGCCAGGGCAGTGGCAGTATGAAGGCCCATATGTTCCCTTTACTCAGTAGACCCTAGAAAGCCACCGACATGACTTGAGGAACAGAGTGACAATTGGATCTGAGCTTCAGAAAAATCAGTTTTCAGATGGTAAGGCTAAATCAGACAGGCAGTAACTAGAAGGAGGGGGATCAGTTAGGAGGCTGCTATGATGGTTCTAGAGAATGAAGGTGTGGACAAGGGCCACTACTGTGGGGAAGACAGAAGGGCCAGAGCATAAGAGGGGAGAGAGGCCACCTGGGATCCACCTGAACACTGCTGGGGTTAAAAAGCCTGGCACGTTTGGTGTCTCACATCCAGCCTGCCAACATACCTCTCTCTGCCACATTTTCTAAACTTTCCTGATCCCCAGATATCTCCTGCCAGAATCTGAGCAACCTCTGGCTTTCAGCTCTACCTTTTGTATCCTCTCCAGATCATCACCGCCCCTTGCCCACCACCACCATGTACATGGCTTCCAAACCTGTCATCTACCAACTGCAAAATACTGGGACATGGAGCCTCCCTCTCTTCCCCTGCATCTCCTCAGGCTTTAGGACCAGAAACCCCAAGAAGGAAACAGGGTATACTCCCCACTGGATCCTATGCATGGGCCCATTTCCAATTACAAACAACAAATAATTTAGTGGAGGTAGGCCACCCTTCTGGGTTTACCTACCCCACCTGATATCAGGAATTCCAAGATCCATCCGGTGTACCTTTGCCCCCAAATCCTAGGCCCAAGGAATAAGGTAATCTTGGAGTCTTCTCAGAAACTTTTCAGGGATATTTTTCTGTGATCAGACAAATTTGGGCATAATTTCTTCAGTAAAGTCCAGAAGGAATACATCTAGAGTGGGACCAAGAGACCACTGGGACATTTAACTCTAATTCAGAGATGACTTAAACACAGTGCTGAGGGCTGAGGAATTTGCCTGAGGCTGACTGATGGGAACATGAGATAGAGAACCAGAATACCTTGGCTCCCAGGCTCTAGTCTTCATGTCATGTCAAGCTTCCCTGGAAAGTACCTATTCTATAGCAAGTCCTGCCTTGGAAAGGCCTTCAAAGGGAAAACAATGTACATTGTCAACCTCCAGCAATAACTATTAGAGTAGAGTACATCTTTCTTTGAAGATTTTACTGAGATAAAATTCATATAACGTCATCTTAAACATTTTAAAGGGTACAATTCAGTGGTTTTCACATATTCATAATGTTCCATAACCATTACCACTATCTAATTCCAGAATATTCACCACTCCCAAAAGAAACGCCATACTTCCCAATGAACCTCTTTTCCTAGCCCATGATAACCATTATTGTACTTCTATCTCTGTGTCTATTATGGATGTTTCATATAAATGAAATCATACACTATATGGTCCTTTGCTTCTGTCTTCTTTCACTTAGCACAATGTTTTCAAAGTTTATCCATATTATAGCAGGTGTCAGTGATTCATTCCCTTTTATGGCTGAATAGTATTACATTGCATGGATGTACCACATTCTGTTCATCCATTCATCAGTTGATGGATATTTGGGTTATTTCCATCTTAGGAAATAACTGTGGATAGTGTTTCTATGAACACTGATGTACAAGTTTTTATGTGAATTTGAGTATATAGCTAGGAGTGGAAATGCTGGGTCATATGATAACTTTATGTTGAGCTTTTCACGGAACTGCCAAACTGTTTTCCACAGGGGCTGTTTCATTTTACATTCTCACCAGCAATGTGTAAGGGTTTCTCCACATCCTTACCAACACGAGTAATTTCTCTATTTCCTCTATAAATATATATATTATAGACATTCTAGTGGTACCTCATTGCAGTTTTGACTAATGACTAACGATGCTGAGAAGTTTTTCATGTGCAGTACATCTTTTATCTTCTTGATATTATGGAAATGAGATAAAAGGTATAAAGTCTTAGGCGCCTCTTCTTAGATAAAGAAGTGGGCCTGGCATACAAGCACAAAACTGACCCACATACAGATTGCAGGAGGGAAACCTAATATTCAACAGACAATTTCTTTTGGTCAGTTCCTGTGTGCAGGAAGCAAATGTGGCCTTGGGGGCAGGGTGAGAGTTGGGAAGGCTGCTCAAGCCCACAGAAGCTTTCAGATCCATCTGGGGCCCATCCTGCTCTGTTCCTCTTGCTGGCTATTGAGTTACATCTGTTTTTGTGGGCCTTCGTGACTGCTTCCACCTTTACCACGGCAGCCCAATTTTGTCCACAGGCATGAAGGTAAAATTAACGAGGTTCTGAGATCCTCAGCTGGTAAGCAAATTGAAGGCCTAAGAAGAGCTGGGGATCTAAGCATAAATGTCACAGGACAGATCCATCTCAGAAGCCAAGGGAGTAGATGGCCTGAAATGCCATCCAATGTCGGGGTGGGCACTCAATGAAGCAAAACCCTCCGGTGGTACAGTGGCAGCAAAGTGGCCCCTTGTTGACTGGTGCCTGAGCACTGTGAGATTTTGAGCCACTCTGCCAAAAGCAAAGGCAGAATACAGCTGGGCAACCACCTTTCTGAAAGCAGGTCACTGGCCATCATAGCAAAAGGTGGTTACCACAAGGGTGAGTGTCCACGGACCGATGAGCCTCTTTTTTTTCATTGCTACCTTCTGGCCGTTTTATCTCTTTCTCAGGACCTTTCCAGAAACAGGAGGGGGAAAAAAAAGCACCAGTGCTTGCTCCCACAATTCTTGTAGAAAGATACGGTTGAGTGAGTCAGGTTGAAGCCAATGGATTCCTGCTCTATCTGTTACTGTGTAATAAACCACTCCCAAAATTTGTTGCTTAAGAGCATAATTTGTTATTATCTCTCACAGTTCTGTGGATTGACTAGACTCAGCTGGGCAACTTTTCCTTAGGGTCAGACGTCAGCTGATGCTTTAGTCATATGAAGTATCTACTGGGCTGGATGTCCAAGATGGCCAATTCACATGGCTGGTATTTGATGCTGGTTGTCAGGTGGAAGTTCAGCTAGAGATGTCCACTGGAGTGCTTACACCCCAAGGGGAGTGGATTTCTTACAGCATGGCAGCTGGGTCCCAAGAAAGAGAGTACCAATAGCAAATGTTCCAAGAAACTCAGGAAGAAGTTGCAAGACTCCTATGATCTAGCCTCAGATGTCACACAATGTCACTTCTGCCATATTCTATTGGTGAAAAATGTCACAGGGAGCCCTTCCCAACTCTATACGGCCAGTATTAACTACCAGAAAAGACATCATAAGAAAAGTATAGACCAAATCCTTTATGAATAGAGTTGTAAAAGTCCTCAACAAAATACTAACAAACCAAATTCAACAACACATAAAGAGAAGTATACACCATGAACAAGTGGAATTGATTGTAGGAATGCAAGGGTGGTCCAATATACAAAAGGCAATCCATGTAATACACCATATTAATAGAATAAAGGACAAAATCACATGATCATCTCAATGGATACAAAAAAACATTTGGCAAAATTCAACATTTATAATAAAAACACTCAGCAAACCGGGAATAAAAGAGAACTTCCTCAACTTGTTAAAGGGTATTTAAAAAACGTCCACCATACTTAATGGTGAAAGACTAAAAGCTTTCTCTCCAAGGTTAGGAACAAGACAAGGATGGCCATGCTCACCACTTCTTTTCAATATTATACGGGAGATTCTAGCCAGGGAAATTAGGCAAGAAAAAGAAATAACAGGCATCCATATTGAAAAGGAAAAGTGAAACTATTTGTATTTGTAGATGACACAATCTTACATGTAGAATATCTTATAGAATATGCACACACTCAAAACTATTAGAATAAGTTGTACAAGCTGTAACATAAAAGAACAGTACACAAGAATGAGCAATCTAAAAATAAAATTTAAAAAAGAATTCCACTGGCAATAGCATAAAAAAAATTCTTACAAAGAAATTTAGCCAAAGAGGTGCAAAACTTGTACACTGACAACTGCAAACACAAATTAAGCTGACAAATTAATAACTAGTGTAAAGATCTTAAAGACTTCTCATGTTCATGTACTGGAAAACAATATTGTAAAGATAGCCACACTCCCTAAACTGATCTACAGATTTAACACAATCCCCATAAGAATTCCAGCTGCCTTTTTTGCAAAAATTGACAAATTGATCCTAAAATGCATATGTAAATTTAAGGAGTCCATGTTGTTTCAAGCTGAAACAATTTTGTAAAAATGCAAAGTTGGAGGACTCATATTTCCTGGTTTAAACTTATTATGAAGCTATAGTGTGGTATTGGCATGAGATAGAGATGTAGGTAAATGGGATTGAACTGAGGTCCAGAATAAGCCCTCATATTTATGGTCAGTTGGTTTTCAACAAGAGTTCCAAGACAATTCAAGGGAGGAAAGAATAGTCTTTTCAACAAATGGTATGAGGTCAACTGAATAGCCACATGAAAAAGAATAAATTTGGGCCCCTACTTCACAGCATTACAAAAGCACCTCAAAATAGATCAGAGATCTAAATGTAGGAGCTAAAACTATAAAATTCTTACAAGGAAACTCAGGAGTAAATCTTTGTGACCTTAGATTAGACAATGGTGTCTTAGCTATGACACCAAAAGCACAAGCAAAAAAAATAATTGATAAATAGGACATAATAAAAATTAAAAGCTTCTGTACTTCAAAGCAAACCATTAAGAAAACAAAAGACAACTCACATAATAAAAAAAAAGTTGCAAATCATGTATCTGATAAAGAATTTATATCCAGAATATATATAATATATATATTATATATCTACATTATATATATAATATATATGTGTGTATATATATATATGTATATATATATTTCATATACCTCTTACAACTTAATAAAAATGTTGAAATAACCTGATTAAAACTTGGGCAAAGAATTAAAAAAAACTTTTCTCCAAAAAAGATTGCCAATACGTGCCAATACAGGCATTAAAAGATGCTCAGTGTTATCAACCATCAGGGAAATGCAAATCAAAACCACAATGTGACACTGCTTCACACTTACTAGCATGGCTATAATAAAAAAGATGGACAATAACAAATATTGGCAAGAATGTGGAGAAATTGGAACCCTCGTACATTGCTTGTGGGAAGAAAAAATGATGCAGCTGCTTTGAAAAATAGTTTGGCAGTTCTTCAAAACGTTAAGCATTGAAATACCATATAATCCAGTAATTCCACTTGTAGATATATACCCAAGAGAACTGAAAAAAAAAAAAGTCCACACAGAATCTTGGACACAAGTATTCATAGCAGTACAATTCACAGCAGCTGAAAGGTAGAAGTAACCCAAATGTCAACTGATAAATGAATAAACAGAATATGGGATATATTCATAAAATGAAATATTATTAAGCTATAAGAAGGAATGAAGTAATGATTCATGCTACAACATGAATAAACATTGAAAACATTACGCTAAATGAAAGAAGTCAGATACAAAAGGCCACCAATAGTTTGATTCTATTTATATGAAATGTCTAGAATAGGTAAATCCATAGAGAAAGAGAGGAGGTTAGTGGTCGCCAGTGGCTGGGGCTCAGGAAGTGGGGATGGTGGGTGTCTGCTAATGGGTAATAACAATGTTCTAGAGTCAGGTGATGGTGTTGTTGGTGTAATTTTGTAAATATGCCAAAAATATGGATTTATATGCTTTAGAGGTGAATTTTATGACATATGAATTAATCTCAATAAAGTTGTTATTAAAACACACACACACACACACACACACACATGTGAATCACAGGGTCAGTCAAATGTCACACAGAGGGGACTATATTGGAAGGTGCGTTCTCTTCAACTTGCTACTCTTTGTGGAGGTAACTGAGGAAGACCTGATTTGTAAAACTGTGGTTTAACCCTGAGAATTCGGTAGAGTAGAAAGCATGTGGTTAGTAGCGATGGGTAGATCCAGGTTCAAATCCTGACTCTGCTACTTATTAGTTTATGAACTCAAGTGAGGTACTTCATTTTTCTCTGCCCCAATTTGCTCAGCTTTTTGTAGACTGACAGGGTTTAAGGGCTAATATATGCAAAATGCCAGGTAAATAAATAATAGTTGTTCAGTAAATGGTAGTTCTTATTCTTAGTTCTGGCCTGTCGGTATAATTATTAATACTAGTGGTCCTTGACAACATCCAGTAACATCTACCACGTGGCTTGGGAATTATCTGGGAATTTTAATTTTCCTAGCTATTTTGGTTCTTCAGGATACATTAGAGTCACAGAATTTTTGAGCTGAAAGATTTCCTAGAAATCATGCGATCAACATATAACTGACAGAAATGATAAATTAGCCTTAATATATACAGAGCTCTTACGAATCAATGAAAAACATTGAGACCAATAGAAAACTAACTAAAAAAACATGAAAAAGCAACTTACACAAGAATGTACTCAAGTGGCTAATAAATACATGAAAAATATTCACCCCATTAGTAATCATGAGAGTGTAAATAAAATATAACATTTGAACTTATTAAATCATCAAACAGTTGAAAATCTTTAGTGAGGTATTGGCCAAAGTTCAGAGAACAGCCACTCTCACATATCTCACACGCTCCTGATGGGGTGTTAATTGGTACAGTGTTCTAGAGGGCAATTTAACAATGAGTATCAAAAGTCTCAAAAATAGCATTCATCTTCTAAACATTTATACTATGGAAATAATCATGAACGAGTACAAAAATTTAGCTACTAGAATATTCTTTTATTGACTGAAAAATTATTTTTACTAATGAAACAACCAATGTATTCAACAGCAGGGAACTGGTTAAATAAATTAGGGAACATACATACAATAGAATAGTTAATAACTTGGAACGATGCTCGCCATAATCAAAACAATACAAAATTATCTAATTTTTGTAAATATTTTTTTAAAAAAGATCAGCACTGGTTAATTCTAGGTGACAGGATTATAGGCTAGTTTTTCTTCTTTTGTTGATGTATATTTTCTATAGTGATCATATATCACTTTTGTATTGAAATTTTTTTATTAAAAAATTTTAAAAAGTATATATTTACTCATATATTTATTTTTAAAAAATTTACTCATGGAGGCCCAAAGCCTCCACAAATGCCTGCTCAAGGTGCCTAGCCTAGAGCATACTGATCCTCAGCTCACTCAATATCCACTCTCTCACCTTCAATTCCCTTCCCCCTCAAGATCAGAGTATGTTCTCAGGGGCAGGTCACTGCTCTTTGCTCCACTCTGGGTACCCCCTCCAACACCCCACACTAATTATTACACCAGGGAATCACACAACCTCCATGCTCCCACCTGCAAGCTCCCCTCCAATCCCCAGAGCCCAGCACTGCCACAAATAAAAACTCCATAGAAGTTGGTCTGTGATTCCACTTGCCTGCCAAGGAAAGGGCAGAAGCCTCCCTGACAGCGCCATGACAGCTCATAGGCCTGGCCCCACATGGTAACATGCATGGGGAATGGGGGTGGGGGTGGCAGAGGGCCCTGGCAGGAAGAAGGGAGCTCAATCAGATCCTTCTGACCCATTTGAGACATGCTATCAATTTTTCAAGAGCAAGAGGGTGAAGCAGCACATCCTCTAAAATCTTCACCAGAACACCAAGACAGCAGGGCTAGGAGCCCACTGGGAGAGGTGCTGGTCTGTGGGTCACAGGAAACGGCCTCTCTCACTGGGTGGTTTCCAGCCTTTAGGAGGTGTGGGGCTGTTAACTTGGTTTCCTGACCCCTTCCCTCCCTCCTCCTTAAAGTGCGTTATATAAGTAGATTTTCCTCCTAAGTGAAGTGAACACAAATGATGGCTCCCTAAGGGTGTTCAGGTCCAGGTTGGGCTCTGGCGTCTGGGGTCACTTCCTCCCCACCCCAACACTTCCCATTTAAACTTACAGGAAGATCAAACCCAGCTGCTCCTCCCTCCCCTCCCCTCAACCCTTTAAATAGAGCCACCGTGATGGTGGAGGCAAGTTCACACACAATTTTTCATATTCTAGGGCTATACCAAAATCTTTCAATGTTTCTTAAACTTTCATGTTTTAGTTTAAAAATTAATGTAAATTTTGTTTTACACTCTACTTTTGCCCTACTGTTTCTTTAATTTGAGCCGTTCTCTCTCACCCCCATCCCCCACCACAACCACACTGTATAGCATCTTTAAAATCAGGATAGATCTTTGAAATCAACAGTAGCTATAGTTTAATTGGCAGCATTTTTAAAATTATTATTTCCTATGAAATGAAGAGAAAAAAATAAAATTTTCCACTAGAAAGTACCGTGTGAGTAGAACTGAGGCTCTGAAAGATGTGTCATGTCTGCACACTGCCAGTTCCCTGCTTACGTCCCCAGTTTAAGGGCCATTCCTTGATGGTGTTTCCTTCTGAGCCATTAAGTCCAGTGGCATGTACAGCGCAGCCTATGAAGTCACTGCATCTCCTGAACAATGTTCCTAGTCTCCCCATCTAGGGATTCTCAACGGCAATGAGAGGAGATGTTTACTGAGCACTTACTATGGGCTGTGCATTGAGCTAAGTGTTGTCTGTTCCCTTTTTTTACTCTTCCCAACAACCCTATGGAGTATTTGTGGTTATCCCATTTAACAGATGGTAAAAATGAGGCTCTAGGGGGTGATGTGACTTTCCTAGGACTGCATCAAAGCCAGGTCTCTCTGACTCAAGAGGCCTAGTACGTCATGACCCCTTTGCCTCCTGATGAGAAGACACAGAACAAGTGTGGGACTTCTGCTGTCAAATACTCTGCACCCTCCTGCTCCCTCTGTTCTCAGAAGGAGGGATCCACGACCCATGTGGTCTACCTGTTTAGAAAGCAGGCCTTGTTTGCCTGCAGGAGGGCCCGTCGCAGGAGCTCCCCAGCCTGCCCTCTTGGCTCCCCAGCCTCTGTTCATGCCCTTGCTGGGAGCCTTGATGTATAGGGTGAGCTGGAGAAGCAGATAAAGTCAGAGTCCAGAGAGGATAAAAGTCAAGGATAAAAGTCGACATCACAAGAGGCTGAACGCAGGTCTCTGCCCCCAAGAAACTTCAGTCCTTACTCCTTCCTGTTGCTCCCTTCCTTCTAATGTATCTCTTCATTTTGGTGAGCTTTCAAACTCACCTTCCAACAACACCTCTTTTCCTTCACTCTCAAATTCCGGCCCATGTTTTGCTCCTATAATTTAAGCACAACCCAGCAGTTAATCAGCGGAAACCACCTGACTTCTTAGACCTGTCCCCTCTGTCAGGCAATGATAACGGCTGCCATTTCCTGACTTGACGGTGCGCCAGCTCATGAGTCAGCCCTAACCATCCCTAGGACCAACACTTTGTCAAACTGAGCAAGCTGAGATCCAGAGAGGCAAGGTCATTTGCCCAAAGTCACACAGCGAGGTGGCAGTAGGGCCAAGCTGTTAGCTAAGATCTGAGCGTAAAGCCTGTGTGTTTTGCCTTCTCTGAGAACAGGCTCCTCCACTATCAGTTATACACAGGAATGAGATTCAAAGGTGGCTTCTTCATCCAGGGTACCACATTATCTGTCTATCTCTGTCTCCAGGTAAAAAGCCTGTCATATCAGCAAATCATGTCGGCAGGGCTAGATTTTAAAGTGGTTTTACTACCTAGGCTTCTCTCTAGCTTTCTATCCCAAACCAGGAAGAACTTTTCCTCAAAGAAGTTTCAAAAGTGTAATGAACTCTAACACCAAAATTCAACTCTTATAGTAGCACACACATTCCCTGCTTGGATCCTGTCCCATGTAGCTCACACCATGGTTATACCTGGGCACATGCATGTCTCCCCCATGAGCTGTAAAATTCTTTAAACACTTTTTTTTTTTTAAAGGATAGGGAGCCATGTCTTTGAGGAGGATCTCAGGAGAGCCACAGAATCCATTTCCAGAAAATGTGTGCACACACAAAATATGCCCTTATGCTTCCAAGAGTCTTCATGCAATTGGACGGCTTTGCACATCGTTCAAGAGTCACTATTTTGTGTCCCTCCCAAACCCCAGCAGAAGGCTCTGTGAACAATGAATGCTGAATAATTTTGTTAAGAAGAAATGCCATCACTTCTTTCTCCTCCTCCTTCCACCACCATCTTTGGTCAGAAAAGATGTAGTCGTTCACTTTATGACACTTCCTGTGAAGCACTTTCCCATTACTTCCTCCTAAGGTCTCCATATCATCCTCCCCTTTGTCTGTATGAAGTTCTAACACTGTCTTGTCTTGTTCTAGGCCCTGAACATTTGAGCCTGTTTTCAGGCTCTGCACCATCCACACCCTACCCGCCGAGACCTGCCTGCAGTGGTCTGAATGTTTGAGTTCCTCCAAATTCACAAGTTGGAATCCTAACGCCCAGTGTGATGGTGCTAGTTGGTAGAGCCTTTGGGAGGTGTTTTGAAGGAGCCTTCAGAATGGGATTAGGGCTCTTATGAAAGAGACCCCACAGAGCTCCCTAGCCCCTTCTGCCATGTCAGGACACAGTGAGAAGTCTGCAACCCTGAAGAGGGTTCTCACCAGAACCTGACCATGCTGGTGCCCTGACCCAAGACTCCTGGTCTCTAGAATTGTGAGAAACAAATGTCTGTTGTTTAAAAGCCACCTGGTCCATGGTGTTGTTATAGTAGCCTGAGCAGACTCAGGCACTGCCTGCTCCTCTTTTCTTCCTGATATGTTTTGCTAGCTCTGTGCACCAGGAACCCTACAGTCCCACCCTTCTCTCAAAGATGAAGCTCACCAGGCCTTGCCTCTGTAACCACCCAAGATCACCCTGACTTCTGGCAGATGGAGACCCAATTCTAGAGATCTTGACCCCGTTAGTTCAGTCCTCTGCACTGGCCTCTGCCCAGCAAGTGCTTCCTCTCGCCCAGGAAGCAGAGGCACCGGCGGCCATGTGCAGTCTGGCCTCTCATATTTTCAGCCCTGGCAGGGCTCCCCTGGGTAGCAAAGCACCCTTGTGCAAGTCAGAAAAAGGTGACCTTCTGGGCAGATGCAGCCTGGAGGGTACACAGCTCCTTTGACCATTGGGCTGGCACACCTGAAGTGGTCCCTCCTGCACACATCGTCCTGGCTGCTCTGACTGCAGTGGCACCAGGCTGTTACCTCAGAAGCACTGAGGAACCATCCCAGACAAACCAACTCTCCGAGCCTCCACTTGACTCCATCTGACACCCATGTCCACAGAAGCACATGAACAACAGCCAAAACGGGAAAAGAGTGCAGTGTCCATCAACGGAAAAATGGATAAACAGATGTGGTATAGACACACAATGGAATACTATTCAGCTTTAAAAGGAAATTCAGATACATGCTATAATATGGACAAGCCTTGAGGACATTATGCTATGTGAATAAGCCAGTCAAAAAAGGACAAATACTGCATGATTCCACTTATCTGAGGTACCTAGTATAAGCAAATTCAAGGAAAGAGAAGGTAGAGCAGAGGTTACCAGAGCTGAGGGGAGGGGGAAGTGGGGAGTTCTTGTTTAATGGGTACAGAGTTTGTTTGAGATGATGGAAAACTTCTGGAAAAGAATAGTGGCGGCGATAGTTGCACAACAGTGTGTGTGTACTTAGTGCCGCTGAATTGGATACTTTAAAATAGTTAAAATAATAAATTTTATGTTTATTTTTAAAAGCTTAAAAATTGAATGTGCTATACAATGTGCTTTAAAAAAAAATAGCTATACCTGCCTTTACGTCACTTTGAAAAGATAAGAGGATTTACTATACTTCTTATAAGAGCTGGACACATGAAGAATTTACCTGAATACCTAATCCCCAGGTGGCAACACCTCCATAGGGGCCTAACACCTTTGGACACAGGGCAATTTGAGAACTCATTGGAGGAAAAGTGCTACATAAATGTAAACATCCCACTGCTTCCTGCCCAGTCCCTCTACCCACAGACCCTGTCCCCATAGGCAGCTAGTGTCTCCAGGAAGGCCATGGCAGCAGGGTCCATTCTGGGTAGGCATACACTGCCATCCTGTTATAAATCCTTCCCTACAAAGCACTAAAGACTGGTCCTCTCTCTGTGCCAAGAAGTCTTTTTCTGACCATCTGTAATCCATTCAAAGGCAACCAACAGGAAATGGTGGCAGGGAAAACTCCCGTGCAACTCAACTGGTGGGGCCACCTCTCTTCGTGCTCAAGGCCAGGAACAGGAAGTCAGCCTTTCTCTGGACACAGAACATTTGGGGGAATTCTGAAAGCTGCTGGGCGTCTGTCAGGGGCTAAATGGGCTCAGGACAGATGCTCACAAAATTTGGTAAGAAACACATGCTGTATTGAGTTTTTAAATTAGCTCTGAAGAAAACTCATTTGAAAAACCAAAACAAACCACAGGCCCTCAGAGGGGTAAAAAAAACATATGATAACTAACCTCAAAAATGCTTTCTTCTGATTTCTATGGACAATTAGACCACAATTTCAAGTGGTTCAAATCCTTCTTATTATGGCTCCCCTTCCAATCTGGTATTGTCAGCTGCTTCTTCCTCATAGTGACAGCTTTGTTTTTTGGCACTAAAAGCTGAAGCCCTCAAAGGTGACCTAGAACTGGACTGTATAGGCTCACAAGGACAGATCGTTAAATTTTTCAAGAATTTGGTGAACTAATTAATAAATTATTAAAATTATTTGACATAAAATTAAATATATTATGTTGGTAAAAGAAATGAATACTCAAAACTGATCACTTCCTATTTATCTTCTTGTATTTTACTATTATCTACACTTTGAGCAGTGGTTGACAACTTTTTCTACAAAGGGCCGGGTAGTAAATATTTTAGGTTTTGGTGTCTTTGTCTCAATCATTTCACTCTGCCAACTGTAGTGAAAAGGTAACCAGAGACAATACAGAAATGAATAAATGTGGCTGTGTTCCAATAAAACTTTATTTACAAAAACAGGTGACAGACCGGATTTCGAGGATGAGCCATAGTTTGCTGACTGCTGCTCTTGAAGTTATTTATATCTGCTGTATCTGTATGGTGAAAATCCTATAATGCTGTTCTAATGCACTTCTCTTCCCAACTCTGAGTTCAGTGATCGCATATGGACAGCTTGAAATCACAGAAATCACCGAGTGCTACAAATAAAGGATTGATTTATTATTTGATTATCTAGATTTAAGAAAATGATGGAGAAAATTTTAGTAATGCTTTTCGATTTAAATTATGTCTATAGGTGTATTGTAAGTAGCACAAAAAAATGACATATTCTGTTAGTACCTGAAAACTATTATCCAATTCAGCAAGGAATCGTCACCAACAATTGTGAGAAGGGTCCAACATACTTTTTTGTTCTTTCATCTTACTCAATGACTTAAATGAAAATATCAGTCAACCAACACTTAGATTAACATCTGTTTGTCAATTTCAGTTGTTAGGTTGGTCAGGGATAAAAGAATTTGGCAAAATTCATCAAAAGCATTCTGTGAGAATCCACTGACTATATGAAAATTTACCATAAGGAGTAGTAAATATTTTATTGTTTTAAAATTGTATGCTAAACAGCCTTTTTAATAGTAAAATGTATAATAAACATATATATGCAAATTTATTTACAGAGCAAGTCATTAAGCATTTACTAGCAGAACACCAATTGTAATAGAAAAGATGTTACAGATCAATTGGGCAGCAAGACCTAAAAATGTGCATGTGTGTGTGTGTGAGAGAGAGAAAGAGAGAGAATAACCCTTCCCCCTAGCACAATGAACAGAAACAACAAAACACAAAAAAGGAGCTTGTTTCCTAAAACGTCTACTTTATAAACAAAATGAAACAAAATGAAACAAAACCAAAACTAAACCAAACCAAAACAAAGAAACTGAGTTGTGTTGGTTATCAGGTAGGTATACAACTGGACTAAATTAAGGACAGTTTCTCTTCAGTATTCATGGCTGATCCAGGACTCATCCTAACTCCTTTTTCCAAAAGCGACTTTCTGGGGAACTCACAGACCTCACCAGGCCTTTATTTATGCTGTTCCCTCTCCGTAGAATGCTCAGTGTCAAATCCTAGCCATCCTTGATGGAGCATTCATTCATTCATTCTTCAAACATTAACTTGGCTCCAATTACATACCCTTCACTGTGCTCCAGACAGAACCAAAACTCAAGAGCCCCTGTGCTCAGATCAAAGGTCTTGCAGATAGCCACTGAAATCTCTTCCTTCCCTGGGCTCCAGGGCATTCAAGCCACCTTTCACTCTCTAAGTGGCATCAGAGTTTCTAGTCTATTGCCTGGGTTCTTGGAGGGCAGGGGCCAGGGCCAGGGCTATTCTATCTTTATATCCTTCATGGAGCCCAACCAAAAGCAGGAGTGTCTGGACACTGTCTAGTGAATCATGATGCAGGAAGCACTGCTCTAGCTTCATAACCTGCAGAGCATCACTCACCCTAGTTTGCAATTTAACTCCAGCAGTTCACTGGACCCAGGCTAAATGCTGGGCTCCAGCTGGAAGGTAGAAGGATTAATTTACATATAATTATCTCCTTCCTCCCCCAAATTAAAGAATAGAGTCACTGGGTGTGTGGGATAATGTTTCTTAATGTTTTAAAACTCATGCTCTACCAAGCAAAATGTGATCACACTTCACTTCTGAGGTTTGCACTACAAAGCTTGCTCTATTTACCTAGATTTGCCATAGATTATAGGTTTCACACACATCTTACTGAAAAGTGCCTGTCCTTGCCCTTGTCCCTCCTTAGTGTAAATCATGGGTGTGCAACTCCTTACTCTGAAAATTGCTAATCAGAGGGAAAAACTTTACTCTGCTTTTTCAGGAGGAATTTAATAGTCCATCTCCTGTTGATGCGAACTGTTCATTATAGAAGTCTTCTTTATAGATGAGTATCAGCCAATAAATGTAGAGCAGAAGGACAGAATTCAAAAATGACCATTCTACAACTCCCAAAGAAATAACTGATCCAGGCAAGGATCAATAGATGCCAAGGTGATTCCATGAAATTTTTTGTTGGGCAACAAGTTTCACTTGGTACCAAAGCAGCACCCCCAGAATGGTGTGAGAACTACAGAAGGAAAACATATCTGCAATGGAGAGAGGTGGTTATCACCTTACCAAGTGATCAATACCTAATATTGGGTGTCCTGACATCATGTGCCTCCTGATAAGATGCTTAATGAAGTAATCAGAATCACGTGGGATGTATCCTTGCCAAAATGCTGAGCTCGAATCTGAGACTTTAGCTCTAATTTACAGTATGGGGGGAAAACAAGGCATGGAAAAAGAAGGTAACTGACACCACAAGGAAGTAGTCAGACAATTCAGAATGTGAAGCATTTTAAATGGCAATGTTTTATATGTGTATATACAGAAATACATATGTATACATGTGTATACATATATACACACACACACAGGGTTTACTGTTCTAGGTTAAAATTAACTAAAGAGACATAACAACCAAATGGAATGTATGAATCTAGATAGGATCCTTGTTATATGTATTTTTTAAAAGTATTTATGAAAAAAGCAGCTATAAACTTTGGGGGGTAGGGGATAATAGGAGATATTTGAATAGAAACTAGATATTAGAAGCTATTAGGGGATGGCTATTAGTTTCTGAAGTGTGATATTGATATTGTAATTATGTAGGTGAATGCTTTTATCTTTAGAAGATGTGAAGTGTCATGTTGTCTGCAACTTTCTTCCAAATGGTTCAGCATAAACATACATACATATTTATATAAGATGAGGCTCTAAGAACTTGAGTAGCTCAAGGTTACACAATCAAGATGTGTCAAAATAATAAATATTTAGAGGTGAAGTATCATAATGTCTACAACCTAGTTTCAAATGGTACAAAACATATAGCTTTATAAAAAGGCAAGGTGAAATGTGAACTAATTTTTAACTTTAAGTGGTACATATATGAATGACCATGGTACTATTATTTCAATGTTATGTTAAAAAATTTTTAAAATTAACACTAAGATGGAGGGGCAAATAATGATAATAATAATTTGAAATGAGAAACTTTAGGCTGCTCAAAGGTATCTATGACTCTCGGCCTAAAACATAGTGCTTTTCCTCTGACTTTTCACTGCTGACGTATGAACTCTTGGAGGATCTTGGGGCTGTGACATCGTAAGCTGAGATGGGCCTTTTTGCATTGTAGTTCCAAATATTTACCTAAACAGAAACATCAGAAGTCCTGCATATTCTTAGAATCTCAACAGCTTTAAAACATGAGGTAATAAAACAAAGAAACTCATAGGTCACTTCCAGACAGCTTTTAAAAATGAAAATCCTAGTAAGTGTAGAGTTGTTTAAAGGATATAGAGTTTCAGTTTTACAAGATAAAAAGAGATCTGGAGATTGGTTGTACAACAATATGAAATGTACATAACACTACTAAACTGTACCCTTAAAAATGATCAAGATGGTAAATTTTATGTTATTTGTATTTTACCACATTTAAAAAAGAAAAAAAGAAAAGAAAATAGAGGTACATCAAGACATATACCTGGAAAATAAGTTGGATGCTTAGACAAACTATAACACTACTGGATGAAAAATTACTCAGGAAAGAAAAAGGGAAGATATGGTCTTTCATACCCATCTCTACAAGATTATGAAGCGGTTGTGAGAATAAGACATCAGGTAAACAGTGGATTGGCTTTGTAGACAATGAAATGGCCATGAAGTGTAAGATTCAGGGGCCAAAGTACATGGTAGGTACAGACAGCAATATGGGGTCCAGAGGAGGTCAGGGTGTGCAGCCTGAGAGGCCGAGGAAGGCTCCTTCAGAGAGAAAATGGGGCCTGAGCCTTGCAGAATGAGGAGCATTTACGTGAGGGCAAGGCACTAGAAGCAGAGGACCCCACAGAGGCAAAGACTGGGACCGGGATGCAACACAGCTTGTCCAAAGTGCTGTGAGAGGCAAACCATCTGTTAGGATTCCAAGGGACTGAGGCATAGAGGACTTGAAATACTATATTAACTGTGGTCAGTGGGGAAGTGATGAAAGGTTTTCACTAGAGGAACAATCTGATAAAATGTGACTTTTAGGCGATTAATTTTGAAGTGGTATGCAGGGAAGATGGAGACAGGGAGACCAATTAAGCAGTTATTATAAAAATCTAGGTAGGCTGTGAGGCAGGCTAGCTGGGCTTGGGTGCTGAGGGAGTGGAAACATAGAGGGCCAGAGAATTGCTCTTAACACAGAGCAGGAGGGCAGGAGAGAGAGGGAGGGCCTTCCTAAAGACCGTGGGTGAGGGAAGACGCAAAGAAAGATCTGGCTTGCACAGGGTCTGTGGGGGGAGGTCTGGGAGTGCAGTAAGGATAACCACAAGGGCCTGTCCAACGCAGGTCACCAGAGGGCTGAGTCAAGCACTCTGTAGAGAAGAAGTCAGGACTGGAGGCAGAGTGCCAGAATCACCACAGAGGAATGTTTGAGGTGTGAGCAAGGAGCAGGTGAGCTGACAAAGAGCCAAATAGAAGGAGGAGCTGGCAGAAGAGGTCTAAAAGTAGGTGTTACCAAAACTTTGGTAAAGAAAATATCATTTTCAAAAAGCTCTAGGACAATCTATTATTTAATGGAAACCCCAACAATTACTTTTGGAAAGCAAATAGCCCCCTAACCTAATACTGGGTTTGCATAAAACAGGGTGGTCTCTGTTTTCAGTTGTCTTCTGCCATTAAGTGTTTCGTCTGAGCTTCTAAAAGTGGCAGGGCTCATTTGAGTTCCACCTTATCTTTGGGTCTTGCCTCACTTCTGCAAAATATTATGAGGTAAAAGTCAAAGACATAGTTAAGGGAACAGAAGCCTCAGCTAACAGGGCTGTCATGGGTTGGTAGGCCAAATGGGGCGAACCTCATCCAGATGTAAGCAGTTTCACCTTCCTGGTGTTTTCCTCTCTTCTTGCCAGTCTGGGCTGATTCTGCCATGTGTGAAAGGTGCTCTAGCCCACGAACCTTTGGCCCTTAACAGAGGATCGAAATACCAGCCAACAGACCAAGAGGTCTGGGGCCTGCCAAAGAAACCCCACAACTGAATAGAAAAGACAGTGTTGAAGAGAAAACCCATGTCAAAGGTTCTCCTGGTCTCTGAAATCAGAGCAAGAGAGAGAGAGAGAGACAGACAGAGAGAGAGAGGTAAACAGAGAGAGACAGAGAGACACAAAGAGAGAGACAGAGACACAGAAAGAGACAGAGAGAGAGAGAGAGAGAGACAGAGACAGACAGACAGACAGACAGGCAGACAGAAAGACTACTCCGGGGCCAGCTGGGCCATTGAGTAGGAAATGCTAAGTGCTGGTTAATGGAGAATAGGTGAAATCCAAAGTCAGGGAACCTAACATTACCACACCGCCCTGTCCTCATGGGGGAGATGCATTCTGTGCCTTTTTCAGCTGCTCCAGTCAAATAATTTTTTTGTCACTGCCCCTCAGAGCCAGTGACAACTAGGGCATCACTGTGGCTGAAGAAGGGAAAGGTCTTTCACACCCACTTAGCAGGCAGATCGCCCATCAAAAGGACACCTCTAAGCGGCACTGAAAAGCTATCTCTGTTCCATCATCCAAAGGAGTGCACCCTTCATGAAAATACTAACAATCCCCACGCCGAGAAAGAAACTGAAAAGCGACCTAGATGTTCAAAAAAAGGGGAAAAAGAGAGAGAGAAATCATCGCTGTAGATAGATGCCCCTGGAGTTGCTTGGCAACCATCTTTGCTAACACCCCTCCCAAAAAGGAACATTTTGAGTCAGTGCCTGAGATTTCCCTGAGGCCAGGACTCTAACCCAAAGCAGGGGCCCTGAGATGAGAAAGCATTTCACTGAGGGGGGGACCTGGGGCCCTATTAGTGGGCCATAGGCTTACACACACCAGGGTGAAGAAACTAACAATTCTGCTTAAAGAACATGCTTTCCTAGGCAAGACTGGTACTAGGGTGAGACAAGTGAGGTGCCCAGGAAGCAAAATTTAGGGAGGCCCTCACTCTGCACTCATAGGAGCCTGTGTAGTGCCTCCTTAAATGAGTGTCCTCATTTAAGTTGGGTGTCCCAACTGTCTCACCTTAGTCCTAGTCCTGCTCCTACGACAACCTTATGACAGTGCTTAAGAATTCAGCCTCTGGAATCAGCCTGCCTCTGGGTTTAAATCCCAGCTCTTCTCCTTCCCAGCTGTATCATCTTGGGTAAATCCTTTAACCTCTCTGAGCCTCAGTTTCCTAATCTCTAAAGCAGGGTTCATAATAAGAATTGCCTCATAGGATGGTCATGAGGATTAAATGAGAAAATACACATTTAGCTCTGCGCCTGGCAGCTATGGTTTTTATTTTTAAAAACACCCAAGCACATTTTAAACTAGAACCTATGGAATCCAAATCTCTAGGAGTGGTCTTGGTGTTTCTGCTGTGAAAAAGCTTCACAAAGGATTCTCAAGGTGGGCAGGGTTGAGGGCTACTTCTCACACCCAGTGAACAATGGTTCTCAAGTCCAGTAAATATCAGAGCCACCTGGGGAGAGGGATCTGTTTAAAATGCATGTTCCTGTGGCCCAGTCCCATTCCTTCTGGTTTAACATGACTGCCACTTAGGATGCGAACTACCTAGGCAATTTGAATGTAGGGTCCCTCAAATGATCACATTTTGGAAAACTGAAGCTGATTCACTCTTAAAAACTAATAGCACAGGGACCTCGGTCCAATTTCTTTTTCTTTTTTTATTCTTGGCATCCTTAAAGAACCATGGACAAAATGATGATGTAAGATGCCTAGTGATCCCCAGGCATAGTCCTGGAGCAGTAAGGATGTCCCCTGGAAGTGGCAGCTCTACTAAGGCAAGGAAGAGGACCCAAGTACCTAGTAAAAGTAATAATCATCACAACAAAAAGCTTATATTATTGAGTACCTACTGTATGCCAGATAGTAAACTATTTATTTTCACAACAACTCTGAGAGCTACTATTATTCTTATTCTAAAAATGAGGAAATTAATGCTTAGAAAAGTTATCTTTTCTTACTTCTTACACAGTGACTGAGTCAAGATTTAAGTACTGCTTCATGAAACTTCCAAGACTGCAATGCCAACGCACTTTTGAGATAAAATACACATAATATAAAATTTACCATTTTAAACATTTTTAGGTGTATAGTTCATTTTTACCACCATTCATCTCCAGAACCTTTTCATCTTTGCCAAGTAGAACTCTGTAACCATTAAACACTGTCTCCACTTGCTCTTCCCTCTAGCCCCTGGCAACCACCATTTGACTCTCTGTCTCTATGAATTTAACTCCTCTAGGAACCTCATATAAGTGGAATCATCACAGTATTTACCCTTTTGTACCCAATATACTCTTAAAAAGAGCCAGATATCACTGGTCTGACAGGACCAAACTAGGAATGTCTCTCAGCCAGGTTCCACACCCTGGTTAGTGTCATCAGTTTGGGTGTCTTGTCTCCCTGCCCTTACCCCAAGACTCCATGAACTGCTGGTGTACTGGGTAGGATCACACAGCATCCCCAACACTACCGCCTGCCAGCTGAACTGTCCTTGAACTGTTAATGTTCAGAGAACCACAATCAGCTTCCCAAAGCAAGTACTCTGAGAACTGCGTCTATGTTCAAAGAGCTCATCACAGTGACCTGCATCACTGTTTCCTGCCCTAGAGAGTATTTATTTGGTTTCCTTTTTTTCTTTAAGTACCCGATTCCTAAAACTGGCAAGCAGAAGTGTGTTATGAAACCACAGGTACAAGGATAAAGCATCTACATAAAAACAAAAGCTTTCCAGTTTTACTTAAAGACAACTGGGTGGGCGGAGTCTAGCCCCTGTGGCAGGATCTTCAGCCTCAGCCCACTTACAGAAAGGGATTTCCTGGGCTCTCACCATTAGTTCAAAGGCTTCAGGGTCCAAATCCAGGTCCATTTGGCTCAAGTGCCAATCTAAGGTATGCCACAGGAGAGTAGAAGAGAGCCAGACAAACAGCATCAGCTGGAACCCATACTGGCAGAACGTTCCACCAAGAGTTTTAGGAGAAAGACAAGGAAGTCAATCCTTGATAGTTTATACCACTTGGAAAAAGGCCAACCCATTGGCCAACACTCTCCTTCTCCATGTACAGTCACAGTCAGACTCCCAGTGGTCAAGCCCCACAGATTCTCCCGAGACCCTCCAGAGGCAAGACACAGTATGGACTCCCAAAGAGTGCCCCACATGCTGGGGAAGCTGGATGTCCCCCCTCAGCTTTCTGTCACCACTGGAGGAACCACAGGCCCAGGGGAGGCCTGTTAGTGTGGTGCCCTGGGGAGGGGCAGTAGTCAGCCTGTAGCTGCTCCTCTTACCCTTCTAACGTGGTCTATCTCATCTCTGTGGTCCGGGGGATGCTTCAGCATCTTTCTTTTATTCTAGGATTTTCTCAGTGGTGTCTTGTCAGTAAATAGTTGTTAGTTTTTCTCTTTGTGAGGAAGAGTGAAATTGGGAATGACCTACGTTGCCATCTCGGTGACATCACTCCTATTGCAGTCACTAAAGGATCACAGTTTCCAAATGTGAACACTGGGTGACTTCAGAGTACGGGGTCCTTAGATTAAAGTGATTTGACTAGGACAGTCTCACTGTGTTTGCTACTACCATTTATGTCTACTTTTGAAGTTTGTCATGAAGTGTCATGAATGAAAGATTAGCCTGAAGTGACATAAACATGATGTACACAGAATACCATGCAGAAACAAAATCTGCCTAACTTTTCTAAATCCATTCTAAAGCAGTGATAACAAACTCTGTGAACCACCGGCCAGAGTACACAGGCCTTACAGGCCTAAATGATGCCATAGACCATGCGGCACAGGGGTCTGAAGCCCCAGGAATCAGACCCTCCTCTGCCCTTCCTACTTCCTAATCCATACACAGAAATCCCCAAACTAGCTGCTTTGCTCTTTGTCATGTGCATCCCCACTTCAGACAATCCCATGGGTAATCACACTGCACAGAACGCAAGTAGCATTTCCAGCCTGACTTTAAATATAAACTGAAATCTTTAATGCTTCACTGTGGTGAAGGGGCCACTGAATAATAAATGCCGTCATTATCAGAATTGATGCCCTGGGGTCTCCGCTACCCACAGTGAGGAAGGGTGGGCCACCCAGAATCTGAACCTGACTCTCACTACTGTCACCATTTTCTGCAGAATGGAGCTCAAGGTTTGAAGGAGTCACCTTGGAAACCTTTGGATGAGAGCTCCTTGAGTAACGGAGTCTTCTCTCTCTTTAGATCTTACCAAATGTCGCCTAAGCTGGGGAATAGTCACAGCTCTGTATATGTCTGCTGAGTATTCAACAGTAAAGCCGACTCACCTGAAATGCAGGCCTAAGACAGGCACAGAGTAGCAGGATATTTCTGTGAATATTAGTCAACTTTTCTTGTGTTCTTGCCTTTCCAGCCTTACCTTCAACCAATGATTCTCTATCAGAGTGAGTTTGTCCCCTAGGCAGCCTTGACAATGTCTAGAGAGATTTTTGGTTGTTTCAAACTGGGTGTGGAGGTGCCACTGGAATTAAGTGGTAGAAGCCAGAGATGCTGCTAAACATCCTATAACGCATAGGATAGTTCCCTACAACAAAGAAGTAATGCCACTGCTGGGAAAGTTTATATTGCTCTCTGCTTTGCTATCTTCATTCTAGTGAAAGATTTTTAGTTTCTAGAACATTCTATATTCTCTCACACTTTGGGCCTTCACACAGGTTGTTTCCTTTAACTCCACCCTGCCCAGCCCTGCACACGGATAACTTCCATTCATCCTCCAGATTTCAGTGTAAATAAAATTTCCTCAGAAGGTCTTCTCTGAGTTCCTAATATAAATTAGGTCCTCCTGCCAAGCCTCACAACAGAGCCCCAATTCCAACCCTTTCAGAGTATTCGCCACAGTGGCCACGTCTCCATGACTTTTTTAAGGTCTGTCTTCATTCACAAGATGAAAATGCCATGAGTCAGAAGCTGTGCTTTTTCACTGTTCTATCTCGGGGTCTAGGCCAGTGCTGGCATAATGTGAGAGCTCACTCAGTCTCAAATGCATGACAAAGGCCAACGAAGCAGGAGGGGTATTAAAAACTAAGCAAGACACCCAGAGGCTTAAATTATCATCCCACTATGCAGGCACCAAGAAGAGAATGTGACAGCACTTTATGAATTGATATGGACCCCCCTCTAAGATAAATGGAAATGGGAAGATACTAGGCAATACTTATAGCATGCTATCATCCACATGAGAAAACAAAAAGAAAAAAACCAGAAGAAAAAAACTATATATCTACTTGAATGCACACAGAATATCTTTGGAAAGATACACAAGCAGTGGGGGACAGTGGAGGAGGAAATTTTCTTTTTCACTGCATACCCTTTTGAATTTTATAACATGTGAACATTATTTAAAGAAGCATGTGTGTGTGTGTGTGTGTGTGTGTGTGTGTGTGTGTGTGTGCGTGCACAAGAGTCTACCTCTAGAGATAAAAAATTGTTCTTGTAGAAGGACCTATGATGAGAACCCAGCACAGGGTAACTGTGCTAAGAAGGCAATATCACACCACACACAGTGTTTCAAAGTGTGACCACCATGTCCAACTTCCTGTTTTAGAAGGAGCCAGAGCCACATTTTCTCCACGTGAGAACTCAGGCACATGGAAATACATGTATGTACTAAAGAGATACTCATTTAGAAACTAGATGGTTTTGAAAATGCCCTCTCTCAGCTTTGCCGTTTTGGTCACAGCACTCTCCCTTCTCCATCAGTTGGATACAACTGTAAAGCTTATTCATTCTCCAAGCCCTTACTTCTCCTCCTTTTCATCTTTCCTCCTTACCACCTTTAGGTCACTCGTCTCTCCTGTCCTTTCATCTCAAAAGCTGGGCAAGAGAAGAGAGATGATAATGAAACGTCAAAGCGAACAAATGTTGCCGCTTGTGAGCAAAAGGGGAGGAAGGTAGGCTTAATGGAAAAAGAAGTTGAAATTAATGGTGAAAATAAGGTTTATCTGTGTAATCTGTGGACTTGGTGTCTTCCCATATTCTATTAGCATAGATAACGGAGCTGTCTGTATAATGATAAAAGGAAGTCCTCCACAGTTTCCCATAAATCTCCACCACTTGTTGCTGGCTTCCCTGGCTTGGATTCTAAGAACACTTCATTATTACCATGTCATTTACCATCTTTTCCTCCAATTCACTCCCATCTAGCCATAAGTGCAAGACTCCTAAAACCTGGCCTAACATGTTTCAACATTCCCTACTTCCTCCTGTGTTCCAGCCCAATTCCATCCACCAGCATCTCAGGAGAAAAGCAAGCTCTTAAAGTCACAGCAAGATCTTATTGGCTCTAGAACAGTTTTCAAATTGGAAGCATTCTACAAGTTTACCTACATCAAATCAAAACATCTGGGAACATTAAAACACAGACAAATTCCCAAAGTAATTAGTATAGGCTTCCAAAAGACCCGAACAGGATCTATTGAAGACTTTTTGTCCTCAGTGATCAGATAGAATAACTTATTGATCATCTAAAAAATTATTTTTTAGACTTTTTATAGACCTCCCCGTCCCTAGAAAGAACTTCATAAACCCTTCTTATTCACAACTGCCTAAGTATTTTCTCTAACTTTTGATAAAACTTATCAATGACTATATATTTACTGTACTCCATTAAAATCATAGATATCATAGAATCAGTTTTTTAAAAATCATAGCTTTATAAAATTATAACATAGTTTACTGTAAAAATGAAATTTCTGATACAGTATATCTTTTCCATTCATCGCTGATTACTTAAACATCTCAGTTAATTATAATAATAAAGTTTCCTAGAACTAGTTTCATTGAGAAATATGATAATCATAACAACATTAAAAAAAGAATAAAGGCAAACATCCATTAAGTGCTTACCATGTACTAAGCCCTTTTATATTATTATCTCTGTTAATCCTCACAACGACCTTGTTATTGTCTCTGTTTTATATATTATAGTCCAGGACACTTATGAGCCATATGCACCCTGAGCCTTATTTATGAATTGACATTCTCAGAAAAAAAGTTCAGGTGAGGCAATTAGAAAAGGGAAATATCTTTCTAAATCATTGAGCTTTTTCTCAATTAGCTTGAAAAAGTCTTCAAATAAATCTATGAAGCTGGAGAGAAAATTATTTTAAAAGGTTAGCTAGATAAATGGCCTTCCTTGGAATTTTCTATCATAAATGCATTTCATATCTTAGGTCAGGCTAACGAGGTTTCTGGGATCCCTCCCTTTAGGAAATCTCAGTACCTGACTGATCCAAGCTGACCTAAGTCAACTCACTCTCCATCTGGGAACACATTGCCCTGAGCTTGGACTAAACCCTCGGTTATCTCAGAGCCCTAAAGGCCACATACCACTCGTAAACTATTGCAGCAGAATATGCAGCAGAATAGGCCTGCGCTGATTTTCGCCACCAAGAAATTACAAAATGGGAAAATAAACCCAGTATGTAGTAGTTCAAGATATTTTTAATGTGAGGCCTTGATTTTTTGTTTTTGTTTTTTTTTTTAGTTTTTTCAAAAACAGCCTCTGGTAGAACTGCATCTCAAGTGTAGGTACATTCATTAGAGAAACTTAGGTTCAGAGGTCTGAAAGGGATTTTAGGGGATGTTTAATCCCACTTCCTTTCTTTACAAGTGAGAGAATAGGCTGAGAGAAGGGAAGTGATGTTCCCAAGGTCATATATCAGAACTCAGGAAGCTGACTCAAAGCCTTCTCTCCTGATCTTTTCACCATACTAGGTCACCCTTTAAATGACCCTATATGGTTGTATCCAAGTATGGAATTACCAACACCTTCCGAACCCAGGTGATGATTTGGCAAGGTTCAAAAGTATTTGCCAAATTCCTCTTGACTATAATTTTAACTAACTTTGGAAGGAATAATAACATTGATGTGAAGACTTCATTGCAGAGATTTCAAAGCATTCGGTTAACATTTCCTACTGATATAGGTAGAGAACTGACGCACAAAAAAGGCTAAAGAAATGAGGAATGGAGAGGGAATTATATTACAATAATCATGTTATTTAAAGAGTCTGTAAGTCCTTCCCATGTCTCCTGAAGCTGTGGCCAGATGGAGAAAGAAGGCAAAAGTGATTCTGTTTTCACAGTTCTAGCCTAATTTTGTTCCCTGAGCTTAGTCTATTAAAAAATATCATCACACCAATGTTCACAGTGGCGTTATTCACTATAGTTAAAAGGTGGACACAAGTCAAATGTCCACCAACATATAGATGGATAAACAAAATATGGCATATACATACAACAGAATATTATTCAACTGTAAAAAGGAATGAAATTCTGTCACATACTGCAGCAGAGATGAACCATGAAAACATTATGCTAAGTGAAATAAGCCTGTCACAAAGGGACAAATGTTGTATGATATATATACACATACATACGCATATCATCATACATGTATCTGGAATAGGAAACTTCATAGAGACAAAAAATAGAGTAGCAGTTACCTGAGCTGTGAAAAGGGAATGGGGAGTTAGTGGATAATGGGTACAGGATTTCTTGTTGGGATGATGAAAATTTGGGAAATGAATAGTAGTGATGATTGTGAATGTACTTAGTACTACTGAATTATAGACTTAAAAATGATTAAAATGCTAAATTTTATATTATGTTTATTTTATCACAATAAAAAATCATCAAAATCTGGGTCATATCCCTTCATTTCTCCATTGGAATTCCTCAACTTTATTTTACGCATTCATTGTTATTAAAGCCCAAATTTCCTCTCAAGACCTGCTTACTACCAACAGAGTCATAGTCAAGCTACATATGTTCCCACACATAGATAAATACAATGAAACCTAAGTCAATTTGTGTCCTGCACAGACCCATCCACAAACATGTATCCATCCTGAGACCTCCTCATGACAACTCCAACAACAGGGCTCATGGCAAGACTAATGCAACCAGTGTTTCTGCAGATCCTGGCAACCAAACACCCTGATATAGACAAGAGTACCAGCTCGGCCCTTGAATTCCTCACAGTGGGTTTGGGGAGAGAGTAATTATTTAGTATATATGTACTCTATCTGTGAAGAAAACTGTGTGCACATACCAGGAAGACTTTCAGGAACTGCTAACCCAAGTCTGCTCCACCAGGCCCATGAACAAAGAGATTTCAGCCCGTACATGGCTATTTGGTGAACTCAGCAATTGCACGTTATACTGAACAGTGGGTGTTCTTAATGCAAATACGCATAATTAGGAGCTAGATCTTTGTACCTTTACAGGACAAAGGATATAATAAGCAGGATGTACCACTTGTGACTTCTGAGGAAAGGAGAGCTTTTCATTTTTCCTTAAAATAATCTACCTCTCAAGAGGCAAAAAGAATCTGAGAACAAGAGTCTTTGAAACAGAAGCGGGAAGGAGGGTGCAGAATATGAGTTTTGTGTGTTATAGTCATAACCAATCACCAGGCCTAAGAAGTGCCAATTCTGTTATAGTCATAACTAATCACCAGGCCTAAGAAGTGCCAATTCATGACCTTTACTCAACATTAAATTAAAGGTTTTCACAACCTCATCTTCTTTCATGGAAACCTTTTCATTGCCCATGGTCTGATAACTGAGTCCCATAAGCTTTTAAAGATCTTGAAAGTTTGTGAAGAAAAACAATCCCTAGTGATACTATCTATTGCCAACACACATGTACATTTAGCACAAACAAGCTGCTGCTTGTAAGAAGTCCACTTGACTTCATTCCCTTGTGCATCCTAAAGACACGTGTCAAGATCACACTGATATTTAGAGGCAAACATCTTTAGAATAAGGTTTCATTCCCAATCAAAGTGCTTAATTAGCAGAATCACTATGCTAGAGAACTGTCCTTGAATATGTATGCGTTTTAACCTCCATGTTTTTTCTGAAGCACAAATTTCCTCTTACTGGATGGTCAGGAAATGACAGGGCACAGAAAACCAACTGTCTTAGGTGTTGATCCACAAAATGAGTTCTGTCTTTCCAAGTGGGTTTCAGCTGCCTTACAGGATGATATCCCGGTATATGAGGGAGACCAGTTTTTGGAGTCTAACGGCCTTTTCCCATTCACTTTGGGTGAGCAATGCTCCTATGGCCTAGCTATAGCTGAACTTTTTCAATATGTCCCACCAACTTCTTCTGCCCCCTCATGCCATCCTCTCACCCCCAATCTCAGCCAACTATGTTTACAAGACATCAGCTAGTAAATTACAATTCAAATGAATGCATCCATTTGTTTAGCTGAAAGCCGCCTCTGGAGTTGCTCCATGTGAAACCCATAGGCAAGAGTTACATATAGCAGGCTCACAAGTGTGAACAAGATATGATTTATTTATGACGACCATGTGTATTTGTTGCCCAGTTCCAGCAGGCTGTGGCTTCACTTGCCTGCCTCAGTCTGAGATGACCTATCTACTCACTGTGTCCCATTTCAGGTACTGTATTTCCATTCTGGGCAAACAGAGATGAATGATTGGCAAGGAAGCCGCACACATAGACACCCCTAACCCTCCTGGCCACATACCATTCTGTGAACAAGCACAAAGTTGACCAAATGTAACTTGCTTCAAAGGTTTGCCAGGTACAATGATTTTCAGTGGAGAGTGGAGAAGTAGCTGCTGGAATGACTGACCATGTGGGGTTCATTAAGCTGTTGTGTATTTACCCACAAATAAGGCTGGGATGTTTCTGAGGGGAGCCCTGCTCCTCATTTCACACATTTCGATGCCCCATCATTTAGCAAAGATGCTGCAAAGGTGAATGGCAAGTAGACATCGGAAGGTCCAAACATGGACTTCAGCTGAAGTGCTGTAAACTTCTGCCTTCAACAGTCTTCCCCTCTTTACCCCCCAGTTGTATTTATACTTTGAAAGAAGTTAACATGAAGCAGTAGTCACCTGGGTGTGCTTAATTTTTGACAAGCCTTAGTCACTCTGTACCCAGCAGAACAATTCACATTATAGTCGAAATCCTGTGAAGATTCTGCCACACATGCTAACACTAAAATACCAGTAGCTCCACTTACCTTCTTTATTAAGCCTCATAACCTCCCTGCTTTTTCCACCCTCTTTTCCAGCCTCTTCTAAATCTACATCTGCAGATGAAAAAGAAAAGAAAAAAGAAAATAAGGATAAAAAGCAAAAAAGGGGGGGGGGAAGCCAAAGTCAAGGGCGGGGGGAGGGAGAGTGTTTATTTGCAAACAGATCGATATAAATACTGTATATGAAAATCTTTCAAAAATTGACAATGCAACGTTTTCTTCCAAGTCCGGATCTCCATCTACCTGGCCCAGATAGGTACCAAAAAAACTATGCAAGCAGCAACAGAGTAGCCTTTTAAACAGATACACCGTGGGGCTGTGAAAGCCCACCCCGCGGGATGCCACGGGGAGCCGGGTACAGACAGACAGACAGACAGCCCTGGCAGCAGGGCCTCTCTCCGTGCACTGATGATCTGTCTCTGTGTGTATTTATTTAGAGAGAGAGGGAGAAGCATGGAGGACACCGGGGGCCACTCTCTCTCTAACACACACACTTTTTCCCAGTGGCTCTAGGTGAATGGAAAGGTTACAGGATAATAAAAGGAGGAGGAGGCGGTGGGGTTCTTACTGTCGGAGCAGTGTATTTTGGCGGCGTCGATCCAGGAGGACCAGGGTTTGCCCAGAAACGCCTCCGGACTGGGCACTTTGCGATCCAGTGTCGCCATTGCTCTTCCTTCTTGTTGCTTTTTCCCTGTTCCTTCGGCAGCAGCAGCCGAGAGACACGGGATTCGAGAACGCTCCGACGTCATCTTCGGAACGTTCCGACATTGAGTGCTCTGAAGGGGGGAGGGGGGAGGGCGGGGAGGCGGGGGGCGGAGCCGGCGGGGAGGCGGGCGGGGGGAGGGAGGCGGAGCCGGCCGGGCCCGGCGCGGCGCGCGCGGCCGCCAGAGGCAGCAGAGAGGCAGCCGCGGAGGGGCGCCCGCGCGCCGGGACGCGGGGCCGCGCGCCGCGGGGCCGCCGCCGGCAGCAGCGGGACGCGGGGCCGAGGGCCGAGGCGGCGCGCGGGCGGCTGACCCGAGAGAGGCACGACCTGGCTGGGGCCGTCGGAAGCGTGGTTTTGCCCGCAGAACTGCCGCTCGAGGAAGGAAAGTTTTTGCGTGCAGCCCTTCCAGCGTGTCCTTCCCTGGCAGGGTCCCTGTCGCCCACAGTGAGGCGCCCCCGCGGGCAGTCCCGCGGCTTTAGTGGGAGGAGACGAGCAGGTCTGCGCCGCCTCTCCCCACCCCGACCACTCCACGCCGGGGAAAGGACCCTGGGGACCTCGCCTCCCGGCCATCACCCCCTTTACCATTTCTTCTTTTTCACGGCGGACCTTGGACCGTGGAAGATGCTGCGGATGCCTTTGGGAGCTGAGACAGGAGGGTAGATGGAAATGGTTCTAAAAAGCAGGTGAGTTTGGGGCGAGACGAGCTGCTTTCCCATCTCAGGCTGCGGGACATGCCAAGCTCAGAACTCAGTCCCCGGTGCCCCCAGATTCTGTGATACGCATCCCCCCCGGCTAGCAGAGAGCCCTACTGCACAGACTCCGCTCCGGCGTTACGATCAGCGGGAGAGCGAATTCCCCCGCTGCCGGAAGGTGCTGCGCAGCCGGCTGAACCCCTGGAGCAGTGTTCAGCTCCCTACGGCGAGACGAGTGTGGCCGGGACTAGCGTGAATCATACGGTCAGGAATACGATTTCTGCAAGAATTCACTTTAGGCTTAACTTCTCTAGCCAGCCAGAAAGGAAGCGTTAGAGTTCCTCTGGATTCTGGACGTCTGATACTTTGAGATTTCCCCCCTCTCCCTAGGGGTAGGCAATAAAGGCCTTAAAAGGAGTTCTGTCCGTCCGTCCGTATATCCCTCCCTCACTCTCTCTCTCTCTTTCTCTGTCCTTTAGTTTCCTCGGATTTAACCGGAAACATGGGCACTCTCTCCCGCAATAGATGTACTATTTCCTTGGTTTCTCCAGCATCTTTTAGCTCTTATTACTTTTGTTTCTGCCCCTGCCTTAAACGCACTGCTTTGTACTGAGTTCTGCCTTGGTTGTGACATCTATTTTCCCTGCACTTGGCATCTTGTACCTCAGAGCCAGGATTAAGAATGGGCAATGGAGGAAGAGTTAGGATTGGTCTTCAGTTGTGATGTTTGTGTGAATGGGCTTGTTTTTTGTCAGACCCAGATAAATTTCATTTGCCTTTGCTCTCTCTGGAAGGGTTCCTACATAGGAACCAGTAAGTGGCTAAGGGGCCACTGGGTGGAGAATTCTCATTTTAATAAGTATTCATTACTTATTGACATCTTACGATATGCTAGACACTTTGCTTAACCAACCAACCTTCCTTCCTTCCTTCCTTCCTTCCTTCCTTCCTTCCTTCCTTCCTTCCTTCCTTCCTTCCTTCCTTCCGTACATTCATCTATCTTCCCTTTTCAACCAATGTTCCCTGTCATGGACCAGCTGCCCTCAGCACAGGAAGACAAGTGAGACCCAGCCCAGCTCTTGGGGGAGGTGCAGTCTGGAGGTCTCTGTGGAAGAAGGAAGGTGTGAAACTTACCAACTTCTTGGGAAAACAAGACATGTACACCTTTACTGGCCAGGGCAGTGAATGGTGTGTCTCTCAGAACTGTGCCTATTCATAGGAGGAACTGAAATCTAGTTTGGACCGATCAGAAAATGGGTCACAGAGAAGATGGGATTGATCTGCTTTGCATCTCGGAAATTGGGAAGGATTTATAATGATAAGGTGAAGACTGGCCTTGCCAAGGGAAGGGGAGGGATGATATTAGCAGAGGCTTCAAGCTGAATATAAGCACGGTATGTCTGGGTGTTGAGTGTGGTTTACCTGGTTCACCCTATTCATAGTGTGAAGAAATGAAGGCCTGACCTTTAGTGTTCCCATGCAGGTAGAAAAAAGGAGACTTTATGGAGAAAGCATCTCATCAGAGGGTATGTTGTATGGCTGGATTTGAGGAGAATGAGAGACAGAGAGAGAGAGAGAGAGAGAAAGAGCACAAGCTGTGAGGCATAAGTAATTAGGTCCTGAAACATTTTCCCCTTCCCCTACTACTTTCTGGTTTTCCTTCCATTTTGGTGTTTATTCCTCTTGTACATGCAAGTAAAGATAACCCCAATGATCCCCACATCCTGGAATTTAAACCCTTGTGAGATCCCCTCCCCTTCAGTGTGGGCTGTATCTAATGCTTCTAACAAATAGAATATGGCAAAAGTGATGGAATGTCACTTCTGAGGTTAGTTTACAAAAAGACAATAGCTTTTGTCTTGGTCTCACTGGCTTGCTTTAAAGAAACCCACTGTCATGTTGTGAGCTGCCCTATGGAAAAGCACATGTGGCAAGAAACTGAGGGAGGCCTCTGGCCAACAGTTAGCAAGGAACTGAGGCCCTTAGTACAACAGCTGGTGAGGTGCTGAATAACTGTCACTTGCCACGTGAGTGAATTTGGAAGCTTACCCTCCTCTAGCTGAGCCTTGAAATTAAACCACAGCGTTGGCCCACACCTGTAAGAGACCTGGGGCAGAAGCACCCAGCTTAGTCATGCCTGTATTCCTGACCCATATAAACTGTGAGAAAATTAATGTTGTTATTTGCAGTTGTTAAATTTTGGGGTAACTTGTTACATAACAATGTATTATTACAGAATGGTTTGAGTACAAAGTGATTGGATAACAAAATACTTATTAGAGAAATAAGTTTAACAAAGGAAAAGTCTGAGCAAAGTTCTTTTGGTCCTCTTTTGAGCCTCCTGTGAATTGTGTATCATCTTCCTCAGATTTTTTTTTTTTTTTTTTTACCATCTTTGTGGGACTAGTTTATATTAGTATCTCCTACTCTCTGAGTTTTGTAATTTACCTTTATGCTTCCGGTACTGAAGATTTTACTACTGAAACTCAATTATTACTTTGTAGAAACAATTCTCCAATGACAAGGTCATGACATAATTTTGGAAACAAGTCTGATGGCAATGCCACCACAATGGTGGCTGTTACAACCCTCCTCGAAGTATAGAGTATACAGCAATGAAGGGACTCAAGACCAGTGGTTGGGAGTCAGTGACTTGAGCTTCCGGAAAATTCTGTCTTTTCTCCTGGGAGCTACTTTAAACCACTTAAAAAAATCAAAGGAGCTTTTTGTTAGGTGAAGTCAGGGTACCTCAGTTGAAGAGAAGGCAATGAATGGTTCCACATTTTAACACCTTATTCCCCTAGCTCTAGCTATCTGTCAAGCAGAGGTTATTTCTGCATAGCACCTTGAAAATGGTATGACAGCCTAAATATTATTCTCTTCTAGCTGAGAGGATTTTACTTTGTGACATAGAAAAGAATGGGCTGAAATATAAAAGTAATTTAGCATCTCTACAAAATAAGTGGGTACATTGCCATTTTAACTGATAATCAGAATAGGTATACATTATTGCAGTTAGAGTTATGGAGTATAATTGTAGAGTTTCTACTTTAAGCCTTCCACCATTTTTCCAATGACTACAGAGATAATAATACCAACTTGATGAAACTATAACACACCTATCACTTTGTAAATACGATAACATGGCTGTCAATTAAATTACACTGCTAGGAGTCAGAAGATGAAGAAAGCAGTGCTCATCAAACTACTAGACTTTCACACTTGATTTTAGGTGAAAATTGAGGTCAGTTGGGAGTAATATTCAGGTTAACATGGTACATATATGTTATTATACACACATCTATACTTATATGTCAACTATGTATATTGCAAATTTATTTTTGGCTTGAATTCCTTTTGGTCATAAATAGTTAAAAATGCTGTTAGTGACAGTAAGAATCTTAAACAGTCTAAATAGGAATAAATTGTCCTGAAGACCAGGAATTTAAAACATGTAATCAAAATGTCTATGTGATAAAACTGTCTAGCAAAGATATAACACCTTCTTCCCCTCATAATTAATGTTTATGAAGATAAAAGGGTTGTAAACATTTTTATTGTTTTATTATTTTTCTTAGAAAAATGACAGTGGTTGGTTTAATTAAAAAGGAGGCTCTCCCATAGACCAAATCAGTTCAGCAGAAATGATAATGGCAAATACTTACTTAATTTGAATAACACCCAGTTCTGTAGAAATGTGCATCAGATTCATAGCAGCATTCACTTGGTTTGACTCATGTACTGTGTTACCACATTATTGAAAAGAAGAGAGAATATTAGCTCTTTCATTTGAGGATATTAAACTCCCGCACAGGCCAAGCCGCTATGTGTGCACCCTACTTTCTACCTAGACTGTTGGGAGTTACCTGGAGGCGATGAGGAGAAAATGACATGTTCCATTAAAATGAGGCATCCTTGGAATTGTTTCATGTTCTTTGCCTTAATTAAATCCATCTATCCCATCTGCCACTATTCTCTCCAAATTTATTTCACTAACCCACTCTCTTTGAGAATTGTAATTTGGAGGGAAACTTGTTACATACGTTGTTCTCTTTTATAAAAGCTCTCTGCATCTGGAGGACAGGTGTGCTGTCTCCCTGGCCTTGTTAGACAAGGTTGACTGTCTCTTCTCTGCCCCCCCGCACATGTTGCTGGATCAAACAGGCCTGGGATAAAAGACCCCCAGTAGCAACAGGAGTAGGAAATAAAATAGGAATTCCAGGCTTTTCAATATAGGGCCCTAGCCATGTGCCAGGTCTAAATAAAGGTGGACTTAATAAATGTAACTACAGAAACATGAAATTTGCATTCTGACTGGAGCAGAGAAACACGAGTATGTTATTTTGAGGTAAAGCTACCTTGAAATCCCTGGCAGATTCGCATGTGACTTTGATCACTTGGGGTTCTCTGGAACTGTTCTGACACTGTAGGTTGAGTTCTCTGTTCCCCAGAGTTCCCCAGAGGCGGCCCTATTCCCAACCACTGTTCTGAGGGGTTAGACAAGAGAAAAGGTATCTTCTCTTTAGTATTTCTTGTAGAAATCACTTTTAGCCCGTAACCTAAATATAAATAAATACAAACTTAACATTAAGGTACACATATTAATTGGAGCAAAGCCCGTACACCTCTCTAAACTGACCATTTTACATGGTTGAGGACACGGTGCAGGGTGGAGGCCAGAGCACAGGTTTAGTGTTGGGAGGCGGAAATCAGAATTGCTCTTCAGTCATTTAAGAATCTTTCTTAATCCATCTGAACCTCAGTTTCCTCATCTGTGAAAGGGGTGTTGAAGCTCTTCTCTTCAGATTGTTGTGAAGATTAGGTGAGATTCTCAGTCTCAAGCCCACAGCATAGGGCCTGGCACACAATGGACAGCTGTAAAATGTTCGCTGTTATTCCTTTAGTTGCAATGCATCATGCAGACAACAGCAGCGGATCAGAAACAGGCCTACCTTCTGACACTAGGAGGGCTCATGTTGCTGACAAAAGTCCTCCTTCGGAAGGAAAACACGTCTCTTGCCATGCCTTTGTACAGGGCTGCGGCCCTGCCGTAAGTGCCTGGAGACCTCTGAATCTTCTGCCTGAAATTTTGGCTAGACAAGGACTTCAGGGCAGGCCAGAGGAGAGGAGAGACCCTTTAAGATCTTTTTGTTATGTAAAGGAGCTGTGGAATTCAAAGTCTGTTTGGACACAGTGTGAACAGTTGTCTTCAAAGAAAGCAGAGTGAGGTCTCTGCAAATTATTTTTTCTGACAAAACTTACTTGTTTTCTTTTGTAAAATAAACTTAATATTGAACTCTAAAAATTAAATATGAATGTGTTCTCATGAGATAGTAAAATGTTAGCAATAGGGGGAAATTCCCTTTAAACATCCCCTTCAAACATGGTCACTCCTATACCCCCAAGTTGAAAGGCGTTTTTCATACCATTTTTTATACATTTACTTACCGTATACATTTATCATTACAAGTGTAGGTGATATTGCTGTGTGTGTTTTCTTTTTTAAAAATCTTAATAGCATCATTATGCGGAGATGTGTGTGTGTGTATCGTTTCACTCTGGTTGAGAAAGAAAACTTGCATGAGCATGAACAAGATCGACAGGTGCAACAGATCATTTTGTGGATATTTTTTCTTACATATGCTATCACATATCATTACATATTGAAATATTTAAATCTTTTTTTCCCCTCCTCTTTAATTCTCTCCCTCCATTTCAATTCTCCATCCCCCACTTCCACCCCTGACCTATGGATATTGCCGTTTCCCTTAAGAACTGGAGGTGGAGCATCTTCTCCCATAGGCTGACAGTGTGCACCTGGGACCTGGTGCCCCTGGGGTATGGTCTGTGGCTCCACCTGGGGTGCGAACTCAGGTCCTTCTATGTATAAAGCAGCCGTGCTAACCACTACACTATGGAGCTACCCCCAATACCTCCCTCTTTTCAACTGCTGCATAATATTCCATAAGATGTTTCAGGCTATTTATCTATTATCTTATTGATGGATATTAGGTTTCTGGTTTTACAAAAAATAGGGTGGTCAACATCTTTATTTTTATATATGTTTCCTAGGCACAGGAGGAAGTATTTCTACTGAAAAGTAGAATTGCTGGATATATGTATTTTAAATTTTAATAGTTCTGCCAAATGGCCTTCTAAAGTAGCTGAATAATTTATACTCCCACTAGCAGCATGGGAATGTGCCCATTTCCTCACATCCTAATTAATACTCCTCATCATTCTCAAACATTTTAACCTTTGCCAATATTATGATAATATTATATTTCTCTCATTTCTATATATTTTTTAATCAGTTTTTCTTATGTTCATTGTATTTTCACTCTGTAAATTGCTGTTACTATCTTCTGATAATTTGTTATTGGTATTTTTAGATCGTTTTATTGATTGTAATTTCTCTTTATTTTCTAGAGTTAGAGCTTTTGTCTGTTTGAAAATAATGTAATTTTCCAGCTTGTTGCTTTCCTTCTTTTAACCTTGTTTATGGCATCTTATTTATACTTTTTTTTTTCACTTTGGACGTATCAGACTTTTTCTGAGGCCTTTTGCTTTTTTGTATCTTGCTTAAAAAGACCTCTTTCTCAAGGCCATAAATATTTTCTTACATTTTCTCTTTATGCATTATAAGTTTTTTATTGCTATTTTTTGTTTTTCTTTTACATTTAGATCTTAGATTTTTTTGGTTAATGGTAAGAGGTAAAAAATTATTTTTTGATCTTCTTCCAAACAGTTACCAATTTTCCCCAGGCATATATTGAATAGTTTATTCTTCCTATAGAGAGACATCATATACTCAATTCCCGAATACCTGCGTTTGTTTCTAAACTATCTTTTCTATTCTAATGCTTGAACTGTTTTTTTTTCCTAGCACCAATTCCACTGTTATAATTATTCTTGTTTTACAAAATGTTTCAGTGTCTGTTAGAAAAAACATTTTCTTTTCCATTATGGATTTAGAATATTTTGCCTTAGTCTTATGAGTTGCTCTAACAAAACATCACAGACTGGGTGGCTTATAAACAAAATAAATTTATTTCTCACAGTTCTGGATGCTGGAAGTCTGGGACATGGTGCTGGGAGGTTAGGTGTTAGTGAGGGCTTCCAGGTTCATAAATGGCACCTTCCGCATGGTGGAAGGGGTGAGGTAGCTCTCTGAGGTCCTTTTATAAGGGCACGAATCCCATTCATGGAGACTGCACGGCCTGACCTAACCACCTCCCCAAAGCCCCACCTCCTAATATTGTCACCTTGGGGATTAGTATTTTAACATGTGAATTTGGTGGTGGGGGATGCGACACAACTTTTTAGACCGTAGAACTCTTGAGAAGTGTTTTATAACTCATTGTTCACCATTTGTCATAGGATATCTTACGGGCCATGTCATGAAAATAACTGGAACCCTGATTTCAGTTCATGCTCACAGAGTACCACAAAGGGGGCCTAATGGCTATAACCAGCTTAGACGCTTGGTAAAAGACGCCCCAAGGTGATTTTCCAAATATCTCAGAGTTGGGGAAATGAATTGTTGAGAGAGATTGTCTTCAAGTATCTGAAAAGGCCAACCCCTGTGGGTGTAGACAACAGTGCGGTCAGATATTGTGGGTGGTGGTTCAGACTTTATGTAGGTATTTCCATGTCAGTCATCCCAGAGGGAAAAAGAGCCACGGAAAGGGATGTCTGGAGGAGAATGAGGGAGCAGGTCTGAGACAAGGGCTTGCTGTGGACTTCCCAGACAGTGGAGGTCTGAAGGTCACCCCAGATGGTGGCATCAAGGTAGGTGAGAGCTGCTTCTGGGCTGGGAGTCAGACCAGGTGGTGTTCAGTAGGGAAACCTGTGTGGGATGACCTGCGTATGACTCTGGAATCCTTCAAACCCAGTATCCAGTTGTTAAGTTTTCTGTTCTGTCATTTCTCTGGCTTTCTTCAAATTTTTGAATGAGTTGGCCTTAGATAGCTGTGTTGTAGGAAGTTGTGGGCTTATACTTACAGTGTAGCCACAGTAGTAAGGTTGAAAGTTGCTGGCTTTTACTTCATGCCAGCCCTGTGTGTTAGTAGCACCATTATTTAAGAGAAGATGTCAGTCCCTGGACCCCAGGAGGTGGCTGGGTACAGTTTGAGCAGGAGGGATGCCTCAGCTGTGATGTCTCAGGCCAGTCCCAGCGGTTACTAACACCTTTATTTCCAGCCCCAGCCCAATACTCTGAAATGGAGGAAATCTCGAAAATGAGAGGCCAGCATTTGCCTTATATTTACATGACAGGAAATAGAAGCCTATTATCTCTAAGGGCATAAAACAGTGGATGTGGAACTCAGAGCAAAGCCCAGGGCTCTGTTGTTTGGAGGCCAGCTTGCTCATAGATTGCCCTTTCCCAAGAATTATGCTAAGGCTGTAAATGTAAATTTCTGTGTAGGCTGGGGACAATTTTGCTGTCTCTCCCCTCACCCTCCCCCCCACCGCCCTCCGTCCCTAAGGACATTGGCAATGTCTAAAGACATTTTCGGTTGTCATGATGGGGCGTGGGAGGTACTACTAGCATCTAGTGGGTAGAGGCCAGGGACACCAGTAAGCACCTTACCATGAGATGCTTGGGATGGCCCCTGGTAACGAAGATGTATCCAGCCCCAAAATGATAGTGACGGGATCGGGAAATCCTCATGTAGGACAATTAATTTCAGGTTTTATTTATTTCTTTTTTATTTAGAGAGAATGAATACCTCACTCTCATCAACTATTTTGCCATCATGGGCGTCTTTTGTCACACAGAAACCTAGCAAGAATGTGGTAAAGGCCATGGAAACCATCATTGCTACAAGGAAAGCAGGGTCTCTTCACTTTCAATATATGAAAGCCAAATTTTGTTATTGGATGAATCCTATTTGTAGAATCAAAGGAAATTCTTTGAACCCTTTACAGACCATTGCTTTTCTAATGGGAAGCTTGATCAGTGATAATACATCCATGCTAGATAGCTCTTATTTATTTCTTATTTATTTATTTGCCATCATATTAATTTATATGATGAAATTGAGGCACAGAGGGGAAGTAAAGTAAAGCATGGCTCCCTCCTACTAGCTTCTATTTCAAAGTTATCAAACACCTGGGCAGGGCTATTACATCAGTTGTGCACTGAATAATTGTGCCACTTTTAAGGAAGCATCATGCACATCACAGACATCATAGATTTATCGTGACTGTTTTCCTGGCAGATGGCACTAAAGTAGCTTGTCCTAACAAAATCAGGAATGTGAAGACTATTTTCTAACACATGGAAGTAAAGTTTCTTGAATAAGGTATTCCATTTTCTTTATACTCTAATATTAAGGTGCTAGATAGACTAGCAGAAGGAATGGGGTTGTTGGTGACTCTTTGTGTATGTTAACAATTCAGCTGGGAGTTTGACTTTTTTGTTTGAACTGGGGTCATCCTGCCTTGCTGACCATATGTATGTTTTTAAGGATTGTAAAGTGATGCAGGTTATGATGAATGCCTTTCAGTTGGCAGATTTCCCAAGAGACTCTTCTGTATAAGAAATACAGTGCCTTGGGTGATGGAATAAATAAAACAATCTTGGTATCTAAATTTGGTTGTTCACATTTCATCTGGGGTTTAAGTAATCCTAAGATTGGCTTGAAGGAAGGAACATTGACATGTATATCAATTTAATGAATTTGGCAGCAGGAGGTACAAAGAGTATCATTTCAGTTATGGATGACCGATGATTGATTTAGCAACATGTGTTGCTTAGATTGTGATCAATGCCCAGTAATGTCAGGTACTGGGCCCTTAGGAGGGTGAGGGTGAATGTTATAGAACTGATCAACTGATGAGCTCCATGTTGGCCCTCTGTAGGCAGAATCAAAATATCAGTAAAATACTGTAAGATGGGAGTGGTGGTATTATGAGTATTAACGTACCTTGTCAGAGCGTTCATCCTTTGTACCTGTGGAGCCATCTTTAACACACAGACACTACTCTCTTGCTGACAAATGTCCTAACTTTGTTCTGAATCTTTAGCATGTGACACTTAAGAGAAGAAAGGCCTCACCAACTGTCTCAGTTGAGAGGGCTTTAATTTTTCCATCAACACAAACTCCTTGGCATTCAGAGCATTTGGCTTTTCAAAAAAATTGCTTCAGAATGCCTAGTAACTACCTGTGTGGATGGAAATGGAGTATATAAAGGAATTAGAACCTTTATTTTATTATTATAATAAGAGAGGTTGATGAGTTTACCTCACCCGGCCACGTGCCAGGTAGCATAGACTGTGAGAAGTTGCTTATGGTCTAGTTTGAGGGAGGTGTATATGCAATCAAAAGTGGATAGACTGTGAGAAGGCACCTATCTGAGGTGTAGATAATAAATACTGTAGGAGGCCGAGCAGAACAGGTTGGTTTGGTGGGCAGTGAAGGCTCGGAAGAGAGAAGAAATTTGAGCCCAATGACAAAAGACTGGAAGGATATCAATAGCCTGTGGGCAGAGTGACCCATGGAACTGTGGCCATCTTAACTAAGAGCCTCGGGTACATAGATAATAGTTCCCTAAAACAAAGCCCTTAGTGGAAAACAGGTTAAGTCATGAGGGAAATTGGAGTTAGGAAGGGTTTAAAGAGTCACAGGATGTTTCCAAGATTATAATCTACAGTATGTGATAATGTTGAGTAATAATACTGTGTGTTCTTAGTCAAGTGTACATTTCTTTAGGAAATACTTTTTATCAAGGACAAATCTCTAAAATGAGGGCTCTATTGATCTGAATGAGCTAATTAGGTGAGAAACTTGAACTTTTGAATGTTCTTTAACCATCTGGCTGGCATGTTTAGAAATTGTACCCAATTGTACTAATAAGAGGGTAGTTTCTACATTTGTAGTTTACCTGCTAACCCTCCAACACTGGATCATTTTCAAAGACAAATGAAACAGACCTTTCACTCTAAGTAGGCTGACCAAAGGCTCAGTTTGCCTAGGGAGTCCCAGATTATGCAAAATAATAGCTTCCCCTTTCAGTCTCAAAAGGGTCCTGGTTTGGATAATAAGTTATATGGCTACACTCATTCTAAGTAATCCACTGTGAACCTTATTTTGCTTATTTTGTGAATCTGCAGCCAAAGGGATGCTTCCAGCTTTAGGGTATTTGCCCACCTGTGCATTCTGTCTTTTTGAAATGGTTGTATTTTCTCCTTTGAGTATAAAGCAATCATGGCAAAAGAAAAAGAAAAAGAGAAAAAAGAAAGGAAAATAAAAACAAAAAGCATAAATGAGTTATCCTAAAGCTAGAAATAAATGTTAGCATTTCGATATATATGTCTATAGATCTATACATTATCTATAGTAATCTATTGATCTATTATATATTTATATATCTTTGGATTCCCAATCTCCAAACCAAGCCACTTTATTTGGAGTGGCATTCCATATATACATAGATATGAATATGCATACTACATTATGTTATATATTTAGAACTATATAGTAACAGTCAATAAAGATAGATGTAATCACCTTTTAAAATAACCATTTTTAAATATTGCATAGTATTCTAGTGAATGGCTGTCCTTAAGCTAGAATATATTTAAATCCTCAATTTGGGGTGATTTATTTTCTTTTATATGTATATAATGCTGTAGTGAATGGTTTTGTATAGCTGTTTTTTCACACATCCATGATTACTTAGGATGCATTCTTATAAATGGAACTGATAAGTCAAAGGGAATATGTATCTAAAAATTTGAAATTGTCAAACTTAGTTAGCATGTGTGAGAATTCCCATTTCTCATGGCCTTATCTGTGCGATAGCTGTCATTCTTTTTCATCTTTCAGTCTGATAGGAAAGAATTTCATCTCCTGGTTATTTCAGTTATATGTCTCATTATTGATGATTTGTTTTTATTTTTTTATAGATTGATAATTTTTCTATCAGTGTTTTTTTTTTAGCAAATTGTGAAAACTCTTTATATGTTAAATAAAGTAATCCTTTGTGTTTAAGTTGCAAGATTTTTTTCCTAATTTTACTATTTGTCTTTTAATTTATTTATGGTAGGTTTATGTGTTTGCATATGTATATATAGATTCAGAAGTCTTTACTTTTTATAGAGTTATACCTATCAGTCTTTTCCTTTATGGAGTTATATACCTTTTTTAAAGGACCAGATATTTAACAAAAAAATAAACCTAAGAAACTTTCATAATCTTATCTGATGCTCTCAAATTCCCTGAGCTCCTTGTTTCAAATTTTACAGTGTGGGCATTATAGATAGATAAGCCATCATTTTTGTTCCTGTTTCTATGGTTCAGTATATTTCCCTAAGGGATTTAGTCACTTTACCAATTCACAGGTAAGTTACTGCAAGTAAGAACAGGTGATATGCATTCTTTTCTTCAACCACAAAGCATGTATGCCTCCCTTTATGAAAAGCTATAATAGGAGTTAAAAGAGACTAGTTTGTTTAGATTCTTTGCAGAGTGAATCATTGTCCTATTAACATGCTTTATAATTGCACTGATGTGTTCTCAGGAAAACTATGGCACAAATCCAAGGTTCTAATTCACAGTTGAGGAAAGGCCACAGCCTATCACAGTTCCCCCAAAGCAAGCACCTTTCTTTGGAATGGCATCCCTGTGCTTCATGGCAGAGTTACTGCTCTGTGGTAAGAAGGTCACCCCAGGCAAATGTGCATCTAGTTCTAGCTGGGACCATTGTTGGTCAGCTGATATCTGGGCTCCTACACTGGTGTGCTGGGTTGAACCACATGTGAGCCTCAAAGACCTCTCTTCATCTTTCAAGTTAGACCTGAGTATCCTGCTTTCTCCTTGGTCCTCTCCCATGCCTGTTTGGCCCTTTCAATGTTTATTCCTCGGGGCAGGGAGAGAAGAGAATCCTATTGCACTTACCTGTCTCACTGAAGTCCACTTGGTTATCCTCAATGCCATCCCTCTTCCATCGGCAGCCCTTCTTCCTTTGGGATGAGGGAGGAGAAGTCTTGAGCACCGTTGAAGGTTCAGTGCAAGATCAGTGATCACTACCACCTTGATGCTGAGACAGGGCAACCTACCTCTGTTCTCAGCTCTTAGAGCTTTTCTTCTGCTGCTTAGCAGTGGGGACTCAAGGGTCCAGCTCAGGTGCAATCTGGGATACCAAACCCCACCAAATGACTTCTCAAGAGAACCGCATCACGAGTAGGGGCCTGGGGACGGAGACCAAGGTCCCTACATTAGTAAGTTTTCCATCTCTGGTTTTGTTAAGGAATTATTAAAGAGTAGTAATACAAGCAATAACTGTAGAATAATCTGCTCGTATCAGCAGGGAATCAGGTGCATGATGTCATTCTGGGGCCCAGACCAAGGATTTGAAAATAGTTTATTACTATGGAATGACTATTATGGATTAGAATAGCCCCTTTCCAGAGTCTGTAATTCAATCTGAAGTACTTCAGGGGTCTCCTCAATTTGGGAAGATAATTCTTCCTGATCAGTGACATTTGGTCTCTATCTCCCCAACATTGTCTTCAGCATACAAGAGACAAAGAACTAATTTGGCTACAACACAATCCTCCTCAGAGTGCTAGGTAGGGAGAGAAATCAAATACGAACAAAGCCCAAAGCCTCTTTAGTGGGCAAGGCTTATTTGTAGATAACTTTAGTATTGTTACCCATTCAATGATCATATCTCTTTCCCAATGAGTATTGGCACCATGTCTGATGGAGATCACTTATGAAGAGATTCTGTATTTCTAAAGCCATTCTGGCTTTTCGAGAATCTGAATTGGGAAAGCCAGTTGTCCTAAAGGGATTACAGGCTAATTTTTATCTTTTGGGAGGTTGGGGTAGGAAGCGATAGAACAGAACATCATCTTTTATGCATTTATCTACTCGAGAAACATTTACTGAGCTTTCCTGTGTGGCAGGTACTACCAGAGAAGTGAGGAAGAGAAACCCTGGATGCATGGTATGTCTCAATTTTGCATAGGCATTTTGCAGTCACTGATGACATCCAGAGACTAATGGCCTCCAAAGATATCAGGTCCTAACCCCTGAAAGCTATAAAGGTAGTATATGGTAAAGTCTTTGCAGATGTGATTAAATTAAACATCTTGGGTTGGAGAGATTCTAGATTATCCAGTTGGGCCCTAAATGCCATCACATATATCTTTTTTAAGTGAGAGGCAGAGGGAGATTTTACAATGACATATATAGGGGAAAAGGCAATGTAAACATGGAACAGAGAAAGATTTGAAAATGCTGCCCTTGAAGATTGATGCAGCCACAAGCCAAGGAACATTGGCAAGCCACCAGAAGCTGGAAGAGGCAAGGAATGGATTCTCCCCTAGAGCCTCCAGAGAGAGTGGCCTTTTTGGCACATTTATTTCAGTCCAGTGAAACTGATGTTGGACTTCTGGCCCCCAGAATTATAGGAGAATAAATTTTTGTTGTTTTAAGCCCCCAAACTTGTGGTGATTTGTTACAGCAGCCCCAGAAAACTAATATAACATCCTCACAGATAAAACAGACCTTGTGTCTAGAAGACAGTTCAGGTAAGTAAAGTCACAGATATCTAAACAACTCTAATCATTTGCTCCGCAAATATCTGTCAAGTAACTACAATGTTGCAGGCCCAGGAGACAGAGCATAAATAAGGCAGACAATGTCCCCACTGACACTGGGGTGAGGGGAGAGAGCAGATAATGAAGTAAACAAAAATATGAACAAGGTAACTTTAGTTATTGTTAAGTGCTTTAAAAAAAAACAACAGGGTTATGAGGAGGTAGGGAGGGGATTATTTTAGATGGGATAGTAGGAAGGCCTTTTTGATGAAATAAACTTAGAACTAAATCCTTAGTATCAAGTAAGAGTTAACCATCTGGAGAAAACTTCCCAAGTGGAAGGAGCTGTAAGTGCCAAGGTCCTAAGATGGGAATGAGCTTAATATGCTTGAGCTTCATTGGGCACAGAAAGACCAGATTCTTCCAAGTCAATGCAGAGAGCCATATCTTATGGAAGGGTGCAGGATTCTGTTGGAGGCCCTGTCCTATGCAGTTTTGTTTATAAGTAAATAGAAAGTACACATATAAGTCGTATTTATCAAGCATGTGAATAACTTAAAGCTGATAAGACTTACACTTGGTTAGGGATTGGGTTTTAAAATATCTTGGCAGTGTGAATAAAACTTCAAAGATGAAATACGACAGGGACAAAATGTGAACCCCTGACTTGGGACTCAAAGAAATTAATTGCCAAAATTGGGAGGAGTAATTCGACTTGAGTGAAGGCCCTAAAGCTCAACACCAGCAAATAGGAATGCTGTAAAAAGGTGAAGCAGAGTGGGGGAAATGGCATAGATGATAGAGGCTCTGTTCATCCTTCTGGCCAACAAATCAAAGTTGTGACAGAAACAAGGAGCAAGCAGAAAGGAAAAGTCACCTGGTATCTAGATGAACAAGCCATACAACTAGGGAGAAATCCAAGAAGTCACAGGACAGGGCAACGATATGGGGCTACCTGGACTTAAGCAGCTGAGTGAGATGAGGTCGTGGCAGTGGCAGAAGCTTCTTAAAGGGGCTGCGTTCACAAGCAGATTTTTGTAGTGACAGACCTGCTCACTCTGAGCACCAGTGCCAGTTAGGCTGCACAGGGGGCACCAGGGACTTACAGAGGGACACTGAGTTGTTGGAGTGAGGGCCGAGGCGAGACTGGCTCTGTACAGAAGTGCTGGGTGTATATTGTTCCCTGTTGAGCCTTCTCCCCTCCCAGTGTGTGCACTCAGCGCTACCACTGCCGTGACATCATCAAACTGGATAACAGAGGTCACTTTGCTCAGATAATTCCCTGAAACCCTGCCTCCACCAACTTGTGGCCCCACCCAAGCCACATCCAGGTATATACTCTGTGAGTCAGGTGCTCCTTGCTGAGCAGTGCTAAGACTCACACTGGAGGCAGCTAATCTCGGTTTCTGGCGTGGCGTCTTGAGACAACTATAAGCACAGCATCTGTGGATTGCTTTCTGAATCTTAACAGGTGGTCCCAGAGGGGCACAGGCTGGAGCTAACTTTGGCTTGCAGCTGAAACTCAGGACTGTGCCACTGGACACCTAATACACAAATCCACACTAATAAGACCAAAAGACTTAGGAGCTTTTCTTAGTACCCAGAAACAGATGCAGAAAGGCAGGACAAAAAAAGCAGAAACCATATGACAAAACAGAACAGAGATCCAGATATAATGGAGTCAAGTAATCTAACATGCAGAGTTCAAAACACTGGTTATAAAGATGCTCAATGAACTTTTGGGAAGTGTAGATATATTCAGTGAGAACTTCAATGAAGAGATTAAAAAACATAAAAATGGAAATGGAAATTATTAAAGGGAACCAGGTTGAATGGAATAAACAAAGGAATAAATAAAGTGAATAAAGAAAATGATCAAATGTTCTATCTAGAAGATGGGAAAGCCAAGGATGCTCAATCAGAATGGCAAGAGATAATATGCCAAAGCTATAAAAATAATTTAAGGAGCATAGGGAACACTATTAAGGGTTAAACTATCAGTCTGATCGGCATACCTGAAGGAAAACAAGATATTGAACAGTTGTTTGAAGATATAATGATAGAAAACTTCCTTAACTTGGTGAAGGAAATGGACATAAAACCCCAGGAAGCTCAGGGCTCCAAAGAGGCCCACACCAAGACACATCACAATTAAAACGCCAAAGGTTAAATACAAAGAAAAAACATTAAAAGCAGCAAGAGGAAAGCAAATAGTTACCTACAAGGGAATACCCATAAAACTTTGGCAGCCGATTTCTCAAAAGAAGCTAAGTAGGACAAAGGGCTTGGCAAAAAATATTCGACAGGATGAAGACCCAGGATCTACAACCAAGGATACTTTATCCAGCAAAGCTACCATTTAGAGTTGAAGGACAGATGAAGAGCTTCCTAGACAAAAATAAACTAAAGGAACTTATCACCACCAAGCCAGTATTACAGGAGATGTTGGAGGGACTTATTTAAGGAGGAAAAAACATATATCAAAAACAGAAATAAAGAATGGTAACAACTACATTTCTATCAATAAATACCTTAAATGGAAAAGAATTAAGTGCTCCAACTAAGAGATAGAGTGGATGAATGGAAAGGAAAACAAGTCCCCTACATGTTGCTGTAAGAGACTCACTTCAGATTAAAAGACACACACAGACTAAAAGGAAAGGGATGGAAAAAGATATTGCTTTGATGGACCTAGAAGGTATTTAAGTCAGACAGAGAAAGATAAACACTATGTGATTTCACTTATATGTAGAATCTAACAAATAAAAAGAACAAACTAATCAAAAACAGACTCACAAATATAGTGGACAATTTGGTGATAGACAGAGGGGAGGGGAGTTTGAGGGATGGGAGAATGTGGTGAAGGGTTAAAGAAGTACAAATTAGTAGTTGATGGATGGTCACGGGGAAGGGGAGCACAGCATAGGAAATACAGTTAGCATTAATATATTGGCTAGCTGGAGGGTCAGGAGAGGGAGGAGGCAATTGGGGGGATCGCTTTATAAACTGTATAGATGTCTAACCAATGTACTGTATACTTGAAACTAATTAAAAATTTAAAAAAAAAATAAAATGGCAAAGCTCTTTTACAGCTTTAAAAAATATGGTATACAACTCAAAGAAGGAGGTAGCCACACTCTATTCCTGGAGTACTGAGCATCCCATTTTATGGGGTCATAGAAATGATTCATTCATTCACTTATTCAATTAATAAATGTTTAATGAGTACCTGCCATGTGCCCGGCACTAAATAAGATGGAAGCATTTTCTTACCTCAGAGAGCTTACATTCTAGGGAGAAGAGACACTATACATTTAATTTTATAAATATCTTTTTCTCTATATTGGATTTTTTCAGGTTATAAATTGTTTAACAATAATAAAATAGCAAAATCAAACACTACAGGAATATATAACATAGAAAAGTCCCCCATAAACTCATTCTTTGTCCCCAGAGATAGCCACTGTAAATAGAGTTGTGTATTTTTCTCCAACTTTAAAAAATACTCATGCAATATCTTTTTAAAGCATTAAAATGGAGCCATATACTTTTTAACCTTTTTAGCTTAATATAGCATTGGTATCCCTCCACATGAATACAGAAAAACCTACCTCATTCTTTTAGCTAGCTGAAAGAATACTCCATTTTATGAATGTATCACAGTTTATATAGCTAGTGTTTTATTGATATGTGTACTGTTTCCATTTTTTACTATTATAAACGATTTTACAAAGAAAATTGTTCCACATATCTTTCTACATATGGGAGTATTTTTAAAGGATAAACTCATAGAAGTGGAAATGCTGGGTCAAAGGATTTGAAAAATTTAAAACCTAATTGCTTTGTTTCCTACCATTTTTTCCCCCTACCATTCAGGTTGTACCAGAATTAAAGTGTGAATCAGTGCATGTTCTTGTGTAGACTCAACAACAGAGGATTTATCAGTAATTTTAATATTTGCTGTCTGATAGGCAGAGGACAATCATATCTTGTTTACATGAACCATTTTTGGCCTACAACTGAGATAACAGATATGCAGAGTTGTGCACATCACCTGGGTAAGTCAGAGGGGCCAGAAGTGCTGAGATCTGGAATTAATTAGGCAAAAGTGTGGTGAGAGGTGCTCAAGACCGCTAGATAGTTTACACAGCTAGTGCAAAGGTCCTATGGGGAGGAAGCCTGGCATATCAACAGGACTGGAAAACTTCTGGGGGACAAAGAACAGAGAGCAAGGAAGAGAGTGAAGGGGGAAGCAACGGCTAAATCTTGCAAGACCTTGGGATTTATCTTAAGGGTTTTGTTCCTTATCCCAAGAGAAAGAGAAGTCAATGAAAGTTTGGACAATCTGACTTAAACATATTCTTCTGGCTGCTGTGTGGAGAAGGGACTAGGAAGAGTGGAGAGTGGAAGCAGAGAACATGAGTGAGCTATTTTGCGAATCCAGGTGAGAGGTGGTGGTAGTCTGGACTAGGGTGGAAAATGGGTTAAGGTAGAGGCTAGCCATGAAGACAATTGGGTAGATTTAGGACTTATTTAGGCCAAATAATTGATAGGAATTAATGTTTAAATGGTTATGGGTGTGGAGTGTGGAAGAACATGGTATGATAGAAGACTCCCACGTTTGTAGGATGGATTGGATGGGAATTGTCATTAAGTAGGATGCTGAGATGTCAAAGGAGCAGGTGATGATTAGCAAAGTGAAGATCCAGAGGAGATAACTGCTTTGGAGAGCAGCCACTCTGCCCCCAGCTCCATCTGAGCTGCGTGATTCTACCATTATGGCCATAGCCAGTTAGGCTGGGACAGCATCTGAGTCATAGCCATGATATGCCCTGTAAGGAGACCATGCCATATGGAGCTGATGAAACCTCCTTCAGGGACTTTGAAGAAAAACCCAAGTGAGTGACAACATTTAGAACTGGGGACATAAGAAAGGTCATAAAAAAAGGCAAAAAGTGGAAATCATGAGTAAGCTGGGGTCATGAGGAAGAAAGGAGGAAAGAGAGAAGCTTGGGCAGGAGAACTTGTCGAAAGGCCATAGAACATCTGAGAGAGACTGATGGGCCCCTGACTGTGAGTGTGGCCAAGTGAATGAAACTGAAAACACGCACATACCAGTCTTGCATGCCGAGCAGATTTTGGTTTGATTTCCCGGCTCTGATGCTGATAGCTGGATGACCTCAAACAAGTCACTAAACTTTTCTAAGGCTCTGTTGTGTTCCCTCAACTGTAAAATAAGACATCACAATATTTATTTCTTGGGCTTGCTAGTAATAAGGGGAATACAGTGAGATTCCACATGCAACAACATGGGTGAATCTTATAAACGTAATTCCAAGCAAAAGCAGCAAGACTGAGATAATGGCATACAGTATGAATCAATGCATTAAAACTAAATTTGAAAAAACAGGCACTAAAACTACAATAAAATACTATACACACATCAGATTGGAAAGATTTAAAAAATCTGATAATACCAGGTTTTGGTGAGGATGTGGAGCAATAGGAAATCTATATGCTGATGAGAATGTAGATTAGTATAACCATTTTGGAAAACACTTTTGTATTACCTAGTAAAACTGAAAACATGCACATTCCACAACCCAGTGATTCTATTCTTAGATATAAGTATCTAAGAGAAATTTCTCATGTACACTGGAATATATAGAAACATATTCCTAACTTTATTGTTCATGGCCTCATGCTAAAAATAATGCAAATATCCATCAGTTATAGAATGGATAAGGAGATTGTGATATATTCACACAGTAGAGTACAATACAGCACTGAAAATGAATGAACAATGAACAACATGAATGAATCTTATAAACAATATTCAGCAAAAGAATATATAGCATATGTCTTTATTTTAAAATTCAAAAATAGTCAAAACTAAACTATATATAATATATTGTGGAGCAAACTATAAAGAAAAGCAAGAAAGTGATTATCACAAAAGTCAGAATAGTGGTTGCTTCTGGGGAAGGGGAGGGTTCTGGGATCAGAAGGGGATACCTGGGGCAGTGGGATTTGGGAGTGCTTGGAGGCATTCTATTTCTTGACCAAGGAGGCAGTTATATACAAGTGTTTGCTTTGTGATTGTTCATTATACTGTACATTTGTTTTAAACACTTTAATCTAAGAGTATTTTATTCCACAGTTAAGACAGGTTTTTTAAAAAAGATAGCTAACACTTATAAAATGTTTGACATAGTGCCTGGCCCATATTAAGAGCTCAACAGATGGCAATTTTATTTTCTGTTATAATCCAGTTGTTAGAGCCACATCGTATTCTAAGCAACCTTCTAGCTCCTGGACTGAGCGCTAGTCTCCTGAGGCCTGGCTTTGAGATAGTGATTCTGGACACTTCTATTCACTAGGGTAGCCCCCAAATAAACCCTATTATTTAAGACAGTGCTTCTTAATTGATATGTGGTGGTTTACTGCATTGCCTCAAACCCTTTCCAAGTGTTCTGGCAAATTTGGCAACATGTAAAATTTTTTTTTTAGCATGTCTGTTGTTATGCAGTTCCAGAAGGCAACATTGAAAAACTGAGCACCATGTGAAGAGGTGCACAGTCAGAGTCCAGCCTACTGCAGGTCAGAGGTCAGGAGTCAAAGGTAAAACCTGATGGCAAGCTGGTGCCAAAGAAATGAGAACATGTGAAAACTTGGCCTTCTGAGGGTCTGTCGAGGTGCTAAAATCACACCCAAACAGTAGTGATGTGGAAGTAGTGATCTGTGTGAATCCTAAGATAACTATGGATGCCATTTAAATCCTTTAAGTGTGTAGCCCCAAATCCAGCATTCCACAGAAAGGTTGATAATCACTGATTAAGGTAATCTGAGAATGTCTCTCTTCCTTGCAAGCCTAATAATGGAATCACCATTTCATAGTTATTGGAAAGGTTGTTGTACAGTAGCTAATTATAATAATAGCTAATAATTGTGGGGTGCTAATCATAACCAGACAGTGTGCTAATATTTTGTCCTAGAAGGTAGGTGCTATTACCATTTCCATTTCAATGGATACAGCTGAGGCACAAGGAAATTCAGTAATTTGCTGAAGGTCACATAGCTAGTAAAGACTAGAACCGGGAAGAGGGATCATTCTTATTCTCTGGTTCTAGGGAGAAAGGGTAGCCCAGTGTCTGGGTATTAGATGGAGTCAGATTTTTCTAACGATAAGCAAGAACATCCAAACAGTAGAATGAGGAGTTTTAGAGAACAGCAAATTCTCTAAGCAGAGGCAGCAATATTGTTTATTAAATGTGCTTTAGAAGAGATTCCTGCATTGGGTGACAAGTTGGACTAAATGCCTTTCAGATCCTTTCAAAGAACCCCAAATTGTAAGTTTGCTTCTTAGTAAAGTTTTGAATAGGGGAATGGACTATATGCTTATTTTTCTCTAAAATATGAACCGCCAAACTTCAATGTATACCGTGATGTGTGAGCTATTTGAGTAGATTTTCATGTTGATGGTCATGGACTTCCTCAGAACTCTTGAGGCACAGTAAAATGATTTTCCTTGTAGGGTTGTTTTTTTTAGTCTTTTAGCTGACAGTAGTTGTAAAAGCCTTTCTGACCAGCAACAAAATATCTTTCTAAGCTTCAGAAGAGAAATAGTTTGCATAAAACATCCTCCCACACTTATTTCTTTAATTGCAGACCAGAAGTACTGATCTTTTCATATGGACTTTCCTGCCACACTTCTCACAATTCCTGTGTGTAATGTGAAGACTACGTGTGTGGCATTAACGACAGTGTTCCATAGCATTTGCACTGTTTGGACTCTCCCTTTTAGACTGAAATGATATGTCTGGCTTTGTTTCCAGGGTTATAGAAACTTCTTGGTCTATTTCCATGACTGTGTCCAGTGGAAATGCACTACTCTGCTTTTCAGAAAAGCCCCTATAGGATAATGGAAGCGCTGACCTGGAGAAGGAATATAGCTGTCAGAAAGGACTCTTCCTGGTTAACTGGTTCCAAATTTATAATCAGAGTCTAGCAACTGTTGTTTACAGAGGGCCTCTCATGTATGCTGCATTTCAGGCAAAAGCCATAGCCAAGGTTGCTCAGCCTCCTGCACTATGTTCTTGCTGTCTGAACTGAACTTTATAAAGGCGTTCCTGGAATTGTATTTTAACCAATGTGTTGAGACCTGCCCATTCCAATCGAAGCTGTGCCCTTATATCCTCATTTGCATCTTTATCGACCAATCAGAGTGGCTCCATAGAGCCCAATAAAAAGGTGTGATTCTGACCAATCAGGACAGTGCTATTTGGACCAATCAAATTGTGCAAATTTGGGTTTCTCATTTGTATAAAAATGGACCAATCAGGACTACCATAGGCACTGTCTCTATATAAGTGCCCCCCACCCCCGTCTTGGGGAAGTGCATTTTCAGTTTTCTTCTGAGGCTGTGTTACCCTGGTTTGCAAACGATTCAACTGAAAAATTCTCATTTTTCTGCATCCCAATTTGGGAACTCCTGTTGGCATTGGATTGAAGACGGTCACCTTTGGTCGACAGAGGCATAAGATGACATCTCTAGTTGGAGTTGGCTTTGGTTGAGCTGTTGCTATACCTGACAAAATTGATTTGGTTATGGTTGATTATTTGGCCTGGTGGTGTAAAATGGGCCCTGATGTTTTCCATGGGCAGAATATAAGAGTTGAATTGAATATAGTTGCTTTTAAGGTCTTAGAGTAGTAACTATCTTAACCAAATGTATAAAGGTTTAGGGTTATCTTATGTACAACTTAATTTATTATTGCACCTACAATAAGTAGTTAATTAAATTATTTCAATTAAATTGAGTTTATTGAGCATATACTATTTTTTAAAATAAAACTTTATTATTTTAGAGTTGGGGTTCCCAACCCCCCAGTACATGGACTGGTACCAGTCCGTGGCCTATTAGGAACCTGGCTACACAGCAGGAGGTGAGTGACTGATGAGTGAGTGAAGCTTCATCTGTATTTGCAGCCACTCCCCAGCACTAACATCACCACCTCAGCTCCACCTCAGATCATCAGGCATTAGATTCTACTAGAAGCACCAGTCCCTGGTGCCAAAAATGGTGGGGATCGCCATTTTAGAGCTTTTGGGTCAACAACAAAATTGAGTACAAAGTACAGAGCTCCCATATATTTCCTACTCTCATATATACACACCTGCCCCGTTATCAATATGCCTCCCCAGAGTGGAACATTTATTAAAATTGATGAGTCTATATTGACACACAATTGTTACCCAAAGTCTATACTTTATGGTTCACTCTTGTACATTCTGTGGGTTTAGATAAATGTATGATGACATGTATCCTTCATTATAGTATCATACAGAATAATTTCACTGCCCTAAAAATCCTTTGTGTTCTGCCTATTCATCTCTTCTTCCCCTCAACCTCTGGCAACCACTGATCTTTTTATCATGTCTCTGCTTTTGCCTTTTCTACAATGTCATATAGTTGGAATCATATAATATGTAGCCATTTCAAATTTGCTTCTTTTACTTAATAATATGCATTTAAGTTTCCTCCACATCTTTTCATGGCTTGATAGTTCATTTCTTTTTAGCGCTGAATACTATTCCATTGACTAGATAGACCACAATTTATTTATCCATTTAACTACTGAGGAACATTTTGGTTGCTTCCAAGTTTTAGCAATTATGAATAAAGCTGCTATAAATATCTGTGTGCAGGTTTTTGTGTGGACATAAGTTTTCAATTTGATATTTGGGTAAATACCAAGGAGCACGATTGCTGGAGCATATGGTAAGAGTATATTTAGTTTTGTAAGAAACTGCCAAACTGTCTTCCCAAGTGGCTGTACCACTTTGCATTCCCACCACAATGAATGAGAATTCCTGTTGTTCCACATCCTCACCAGCATTTAGGGATTTCAGTGTTCAGCATTTCATTTAGGGATTTTGGTTATTCTAACAGGTATGTAGTGGTATCTAATTGTCGTTTTAATTTGCAATTCTCTAAAGACATGTGACATCGGGCATTTTATCATATACTTGTTTGCCATCTGTATATCTTCTTTGGTAGATAACTGTTAATATCTTTTGCCCATTTCTGAGATTGGATTATTCGATTTCTTATTGCTGAGTTTTAAAAGTTCTTTGTATATTTTGGATAACAGTCCTTTATCAGATATGTCTTTTGCAAATATTTTCTTCTAGTCTGTGGCTTATCTTCTCATTCTATTTTAAGAGTGCTCTGCTACATGTTATATAGGCATGTTCTTTTTAAGACAGAATATCTACCTATTAAATTGCTTATTGGGAAATACTTATTTCCTGGATGCTTCTTTTATTTGGTACTGGTGAAGCTCTTTAGTGAATCGTGGTAGTGGTAAACACTCCAGAGAATTGGTATATTTGGGAAACTTGCTTCAATAATGTTTATTATAGTGAGAAGTCCATGAGAAATCATGTTCTGGTAACTTATGTAGAAAAGCTTGAGACTTTGATTTATCTGGAAGATGTCATTAATATTCAAAGGAACATTAATGACTGATATTTATATGTTTCTTTATGTACCACTGGCACTGATATTACCTCATTTGAAGATTATGAAGTAATGATAACTTTAAGAAATATGGTAATTTGGCCAAGAGAAATACATTTTATTTTCTTTGTCTTTTTTTTTACTTTGAAATATTTAAAAAGATTTAAAAGAGGATCATTTCTAAGTAGCATAGAGTCACAGGTAGTATATCTCACATGACTTGAAACTTAGAGTCAACATTTGCTTATAAAGAATTATGTAATATTAGTGAATGAATATGACATGCTTAAACTTCAATGAATGTTAAACAGAACTTATCAGTGTGTCCATTTTTCAGCAAAAAACAGGGCTCCCAAACCCAGTGTGAATTGGATATCAGGTACGTTCAATTTGGATGCACTATATAAGAACCCATCAGCTGGTGTCAAGGTCATTTTAGAGTATGACGTCCAACTCTAAATCTTAAGTGAAAGTGAAATCTTAAATGAAAGTCAAACATTGAGCTGAAGAGTAGATCACACACTAGTGAGACAGACAATGGGCCTGATCCAATATTTAAAATACGTGCTCTCAACACCCTGTCCAGTCCCAAAGTGGAAGAAATAGTCAAAGTGTTCAAATGTATCATTCTTCTGAGAAAGCCAGAAAATGAGAGGGGCAAGATAGGGCAAGAAAGAGAGGAGACAATCATATCTCTGACCAGGAAGATATGATGGTCACTCAAGTATAGGTCCTTCTTTTTGGGTAAGGCTGATACAAATGTTCTTCAAAATTGCCTAAGCTGTGAGGTTTCCAAAGGCAAAGATAAAAGACTCTGTGGCTAGGCCTCTGTGTGATGCAAAAATCATGGGTGCAGGATGCTTGCAAGCCTGAGTTCCAGTCCTATCTGGGTCTTTAATGGTTATATGAACTTGGGCAACTTATTTAAACTTCTGGGCCTTGATTTTTTCCTTTGTGAAATGGCATAATAATTTCTGTTATTCAATACTATTTCAGGAATTTTATGTCAAGTATGGGTCTATAGTAGGGATTCAATAAATGTTAAATAACTTACAAAAATCATTCAGGCTATATTCATGTGTTTAATGATTCCACTGTAAGGAAAGCCCAGATGTACTTCAAATACACTTCTGCTTATACTGCTTTCCTTGGAATTGAAATACTGTGCATTAATGCGTTACCTCCTTAAGAGTGTTATTAAGCATGTATCTGCTAGGATGCTTCAGTTGAAAGTGGCAACACCCCCAAATCAAACAGCTTCCCAAGAAGAAAAGGACAATGAATATTCGAAGGCAACCAGCAGTCCTTGCCACTCAGGGCCACGTGCTTCTTTATTCAGGCCCATTGTACATAGAGTATCTTTTGGAGGCACTTCGGTGTTTCTTTCTTGGAAAACCCCAGAAAACACATTTCATGTTTCATTGGCTCAAACTGGGTCTTGTACCCGTTCTTTCATCACTCACTGTGGGTGAGTGTGTGTGGGAGAAGGTCAGTGCTGATAGCTCTCTCCTGGATCGAAGGTGGGGCTCGTTCCCCCAGCCACAGCCCTGGGATACTCAAGGACCCGTGAAGAAAAGGAAAGGACATCAGTACAAAGTTGGCATCCATTCCATACAGCCCTCTCTTCACTATCTGAACAATTTTAGGCCTTTAACCTCTGGTAAAAGCCTTGAATTTTAGATCCTTTATTTATCTTTATGGAGCTTTTCTGAAACTTCTCCAATCTTTCTTGATTCACACTGGGCACAATAACAAGCAGGCAAATCTCTAAAACTCTCCAAGCTTCAGTTTCCCCACCTATAAATGATGAAGATCATGGTATTTACCTTTCCCCAAATATCAAATTAGATGATACATGTGAGCATTTAATAAAGGTTAAATAATAAACATAATCATGCTTTCTGATTCTTGGATCCTTTTCTTCTAGTTGTGTCTTTCTCTGTCATGCTTGTTTCTTTACTTGAAGCCTTTGAAACCTTTTGCTCTGCTCCATCTTTTGTTTTTGTAGTTTGTTTTTCTCTGCTTTGAAATTCTTCTCAATAAATGCCCCTGTGTCTATATATGACTGCATCTCTAATTTGCCAAGGTAACTTTCTGTGCCCAGAGGTGTGATAGTAAGAGAAAATGTTTCAGGTGGGCAGAGAGGAGAAAAGAAGCTGTGTGGAGCAGCTGGAGAGAAGGCTGATGTAGTCCTGCGTCAACTCCTTGCCTCCCCTCACCCCCAACAGCCTCACCCCTGCCTAACCAGATGTTGACTTCTCCAGGTGGCTGAGTTACTTGGAAAAGGAAGAAGAATGTGCTCTATTTATTCAAGTTAATTTACATAAATACATCTTCAGTCATTAGGTCCTGAAGATAATTGGTCTACATACTGCTTAGAGTTGAGCCTGTGAATCTATTTAGTTTGGAAATTTAAAGGATAGGCTCTCTCCTGAGAAATTGAGAAAGGCTCCTCCAGCTGCATCTGAGATGGTTTGTCCTCACCCTCTTACCTCCTTCCAGCCTTCCCTCCTTGTTTATGCGAGGCCAGAGGAGATGGGAGGATCGGTACAGTTTCCCATGAAAAGAGCTGCTCCTAAATTCCTGCCCTTGCGTGTAGTGGAGGAGAGCAGTGTTTCCCAGAATGCTGCTTGCAGTTCAATCTTAATTATCAGGGAGGGGATAACAGCTTATATCAATTGTCAGTCTCTCTAAGCACTTTGCAGGTACAGTAATAGTAATAGCTAACAGTTAATAGGATGCTTACTATGTGCCAAGTGTAGTTTAAATTGTTTTCTATGTATTAATTTATGCTATTCCCTAGTACTTCTCTGAACTCGTAACTAACAGCATCCTTTTTATAGATGGGGGAATGGAGCTCAGGTTAAACAACTTGCTTAGGGTCATTCAGCTAGAGTGAGCCCAGATTAAAACTAAGATCGTTTGGCTCTGTGTTCTTAACTGGTACATTACTACCTCCCGGTGAGGAAGTTTTAGTATTATTATCATACCCATTTTACAGATAAGGAAACAAAGGAATAGAAAGAGGTAGTCGTCTTGAATTCAAATGCAGGAAGACTCTGGGTCTTACCTGCTATGTCATGCTAACTCCTCCGGGGACATGTGGGAGCATCTCTGACTCCACACTTCACACAGAGAAAGCTGAGGACCACATGTGATGCTGAAATTAACCTAGAGCAACTGGTGGCATGGCACTGGATGGAAACCCATAAGTCCTGGTATTGCTTCTGGGGCCTGGAGGGGAGTTAGGAAAGCAGGTCAATAAATCAAGTCTCTGGCAGAATTCACTTGTGCTTTTGCTGCCTCCTGATCTCTTCCTCTTTTCACCCAGGGGGCTGTTGGTCAGGGTGTCTTGGGACCAGAGAGGGGCTTTGAAGCATCAAACACCATGCTCATAATCACACCAGTTACATAAGAGACTAGCAAGGGGAGACATCACTTAAAATGTGATTGATTTATTTATGCTGTCCTTGGTTCCCTAAAGGGTTTATTACAGTATACAGATGCCTCCCATTCTGTATTGGTTAGGCTTGTGTGACAGGATGGCTGAAACCCTAGCTCTCCCCACTGTCCTCCCTAGGGACCCAGATGGACACCATCATCTTCCTGCACCTGCATTTCTTTATCTTTAAATTAGAAATGATGTCTTCCTGGTGGAACTGGGCAGACATTAATGACAATACATGTAAAGCTCCTAGCACAAGCCTGGTGCCCATTAGGTGCTCGGTGGATGATGATGAAGATGGTGATGGTGGCGGTGGTGGTGATTGTCATAAAATGGAAGATAATGCATCAAAGGGAAAACAAGGGCAAATGTCATAAGATGGAGCCAGATTTAGACCTATATAAAAATACCTGCCACGAAGTCCTACTGGCTCTCTTGGGGCCAGCGTGGGGACAGAAACCTGGTTGGTGAATCATTCACAGTGCTCACAAGAGGCAAAGAGCGTGCTCAGGAGAGGCAACTTCCCAGGCTAAGGTGGAAAGAAGGATCTCTCTAGAGTCCTTCTGAGGAAGATGCTGCAGTGTTGCAAACTGTGTCCTCAACAATTTCAAGCGTAAAACCAGTGACAAATGCCACTGGCTGTCTGTTAATAGAGGCTAATGGCAAGAAGCCACAGCATAGTCCAACAGAAAGCATTGCACTGAGGCACAGCCCAGGCACAGTGCTCTCACTGCCGTGACTTCTCCGGGGGGTGAGAGTGAATGCTGATGTGTGTTATGAGGGGGCAGTGAGAGTCCTGGGTCCTCTGCACGTATCGCCTCATTTAAGTCTTACAACAGCCACATGAGTTGGTAATATGACCATCTTCATTTAGCAGCTGAGTAAGCTAAGGCCCAGGAAACAGGCCTAGGGCCGCTGAGCTCCTGATCGCTAGCCGGGCTTCCACCCTGACAGTTAGGCTCCTGCGTTGGTGCCATCACCCCCCTGTCGCTCTGGAAAACTAGTTAGACTCAGCATCCTTATGGTGGTCCCTGGCAGGTGGTCCCTGGCAGGTGAGTTCAAGAACGTGTGAACTCTGACGGGCAGACATGGTGTGAGGCCCGTCAGTGAGGAGCAGAAGTGTGCTTCCCCCATCAGCCGGGATGGCACAGGACCACCACACTCTTGTGCAGGGCCTTGAACCCGATGTGCTCATGACCTCAGCTCAGAAAAGGGGAGGTCAAACGGGAGCAGGGCCAAGATCCACCTTAGACAGGCATCTTCAACCCACTCTAATACAGACAAATGAATGATTGAGGACCCAAAGTTCTCCATGTATTAGCTGCAAAAATTTTAGTCTGGAAAAGTGTCAAGGCAGTTAAATTTCTGTTTTGGCTATTTAGAAAAATGAATATATGGCACCTATAGGATACTCAGAGCACATTCCTTTTATTGTAATTTTTGCTTAATATATCAGACCCCTTAAACTATCTGACAGGAAAAGCTCCCAAAGCCTCCCCATCCTGTAACCACCAGCACAGTAGAATGTTCCAGAAAGGCCAAATATAGTATTGTGCTGTTTCTGTGTGGTAGGCATTGCTTGGTTATCACTATAACACAAGCCGGACTCTTTAAGTGGTGCGACTTTTGGGCTCCTCCTCTTCTTGTGTATTTATATTAATTGGCAGAGCCCCATCGTTCCTTCTGGGAGACCTGGGCCCTGCTCAGGGTTTCCCCTGAAGGCTTGTGGTCTCCCGCTCAGCTCGCCACCCCTATCCAGTCTTGTCAGGCCCTGGAGGCGACTGCTCTTTCTCTGCCTATGTCACCTCCTGCTGTACAGGACCCACTTGTCCTCAAAGTTTGGTCCAATGTGGGGGAATTGGAGCCCAGCACAGCACAGGCAATAGCAGAAAGCTAAATGTCCTGTCCCTTATCGGGCTTGTGGGCCATGTTCCCTTAAGGCCCTGGCTTGCCATTATCTTCTTGGGTTTGCTCTTCCCCAGGAGCTGCTGTCTGCCCAGCTAACTGCTTCCTCCAATCCCCAAATTCTGGTTACTATCTTACAGAGCAGAATTTAGCTCAGTTTTTATTTTCCCCTTTACTTTCAGGCCATGCCTGGAGCTTGCTTATCTCACCCATAAAGTCTCATCCAGGCTCATGTTGTCTGTTCCTTCACACATGAGATAATTTGTGTCTTAATATGTGAAAGTAGCTACAGTTGTGGTTTTAAATAGCATGTCCCCCCGACCCCGCTACATCATTTGTATCAGAGCTTACAGAGTAATTGGGAATCCAATTTTTATAAAGTAAGGACGAAATAATGATATAATAAAAATGACCGGAAATGAGCTGTTAAGCTGCCAAAAGACATAAAAAAAATGCAAATGCATATTACTAAATGAAAGAAGCCAATCTGAAAAGGCTACAAACTCTATGATTCCAATTATATGACATTCTGGAAAAGGCAGAACTACAGAGACAGTAAAAAGATCAGTGGCTGCCAGGGGTTGAGCGGGGAGAGGGATGAATAGGTGAAGCCCAGAGGCTTTTTAAGGCAGTGAACTATTCTGTACGATACTATAATGGTGGATACATGTCACGTACATTTGTCCAAATCTATAGAATGTACAACAAGAATGAATTTAATGAATGTTAACTACAGACTCTGAGTAATAATGATGTGTCAATGTGGGTCGTCTAATGTAACAAATGTGCCACTTCGGTGGGGATATTAAGAATGAGGGAGGCCCTGTGTGTGTGAGAAGAGTAGGGGTATATGGGAAATCTCTATTCTGTCTGATCAGTTTTGCAATGAACCTAAAACTACTCTGAAAAATAAAGTCTACTTAAAAAAAAATGACTCCATATAGGAGAAGGCCACACAATATGATTAAGTAAAGAAAAGTGGTGCCAAAAATAAGGGAGAAGAGGAAGAGATAGCTATTGGCTAGTGGGGGCCCACTAGGCTTTCCAGAGAGAAAGTGGAAGTTGGACTGAGCTTGAGAGATGATGGGATTTGATAACTGGGGAGTGAGTAGGAGGGTGTCTCCAGGAGGAGAAACAGCTTGAGCTAAGGCATGACATGTGACCCACAGGACTAAGAGCTGAGCAGGAATCCAGTCTGGCGGGAGGAGTGGAGGTCCTCCGCAGGTAAGAAGGAGAAGCAGAAAGCTGCTGTGGAGCCCCTGCCTATGGTTTTCTGGTAGGATTTCAGAAGTGAACGTGTTGACTGCAGTTCACTGGTAGGAGACAATCCAACGTGAACTGCTGAGGTGCAGCTCTGTAATTGAGTCTGTTTTCTTACAACATGTGTTTGTTTATTACAGAGAGCTGTGATAACTTGAGGGTGTTGTATCAACTTTACCTCACGCACCAGCTGAACTCAGTGACACTAGCATCTTGGATCCCGACAGACAGGGTGTTATTACTAAACCACCAGGGAGGCAGCACAGGGCTGGACTGTGTTCGTGTGCAGTGTGGGCGCACTTGGCCTGAGTGAAAGCGGCAAAAACACCTTGAGTTGGAACCTCATGCCAGTGTCAGTTACTCTGGTGAGTATCAAACTTCAGCCTGTGTGTGAGTCACCTGGGTTATTGAAACATAAAGTGCTGTGTCCCACTCTGAGTTTCTGATTTAGTAGGTCTGGGGCACAGACGTAGAATTTGCATTTTTAGCAAGTTGCTAGGTGATGATGATGCATAATGATGCTGACTAGGAGATCACACTTTGAGAACCACAAGCCTACTCTAGAGCCCCATTATTGACTTATAAAATTTTTCCTTTCCAGTGCTGCTTCTGTAAAGGTATACCCTAAGAAACTTCAGATTTGGAGAGAAAAGAGAATCCAAATGGATGAATGGATGAATGGATATACAAAATGTAGTGTACATCCATGTAATGGAATATTATTTAGCCATGGAAAGGGATGAAGCACTGATACCTGCTACGACATAGATGAACCTTGAAAACATTATTAAATGAAAGAAGTCAGTTACATAAGACCACATATTGCATGATTCCATTTACATGAAATGTCTGGAATGGGCTAAACCATAGAGACAGAAAGCAGATTGGTGGTTGCCAGAGGCTGGGGGTAGGAGGGAATGGGGAGTGACTGCTTCCTGGGTTTCTGTTTGGGATGATGAAGAAGTTCTGGAGCTAGACAGTGGTGATGGTTGCACAACATCGTGCATGTACTCAGTACCACTGAATTGTACATTTTAAAGTGATTAAAATGGTCAGTTTTACATTACACATATTTTACTACACTAGTAAATAAGAAGAGTGAGTGGCATGCTATTCTAACTCAAAGCATGGGGCCACCTGAAAGATTTACAGGATTAGGGTGGGAAATGCAAAGGGCCTTAAATGAGTGATTCTCAGTCCTATTCATGAAAAATCACCTGGGGAGTTTTGTATGATACCCTTGTCTTAGCTGCATCTAAGACCAATTAAATTGAAATATCTGGAGGTGATGTCTAGGCATCAAACATTTTTTTTTTGTTAGTACGTTTGACTCGTTAACTTTTTTAAAAAATTAAATTTTTTTTTTATGGTGACATTGGTTAACGAAATCCAATAAGTTTCAGCTGTACTCTTTAACGGTAAGGCATATATATATTTAGATTGTATGTTCACTTCCCATGGTTAGATTTCTTTCTGTCACCACATATTTGACCCCATTTACCCTGTCTACCTCTCCCCTCCCCACTACCTTCTGGTAACCACTAGTCTATGTCCATGTCCCATGAGTCTTGTTTGTTTGTCCTGTTCATTTGTTGCTTTTAGGTTTATACCCCACATATAAGTGATATCACATGATTTTCAACTTTTTCTGTCTGGCTTATTTCGCTTAGCATGATTATCTCGAGGTCCATCGATGTTGTCGCAAATGGCAGTATTTCATCTCTTCTTGTGGCTGAGTAATATTCCGTTGTATATCTGTACCACAGCTTCTTCAGCCAATCATCTAGTAGCTTTGGTTGCTTCCATGTCCTGTTCACTGTGAATAATGCTGCTATGAACATCAGTGTGCAAATATCTTTTTGGATATGGGTTTTCAAGTCTTTGGGGGTAAATACTAGTAGAGAGATTGCTGAATCATATGGTAGGTCAATTTGCAGTCCCACCAGCAGTGTATGAGGGTTCCTTTTTCTCTGCATCCTCTCCAATATTTGTTATTGCTTGTCCTGTTGATTATAGGTATTCTAACAGGTGTGAGATGGTATCTCACTGTGGTTTCGATTTGCATTCCCCTAATAGCTAGTGATGGTGAGCATCTTTTTTTTTGTTGTTGCCATTTGTATGTCCATATTTGTTGTCCATTTGTATGTCCTTTAGGGGGAGGTGTCTGTTCAGGTTCTCTGCCCATTTTTTGACTAGATCATTTTTTTGTTGTTGTTGACATTGAGTTGTATGAGTTCTTTGTATATTTTGGATATTAAGCCCTTATTGGAAGTGTTGCTTGCAAATATATTTTCCCATTTGGGTGGTTGTCTCTTTACCTTGTTGACAATTTCTTTTGCTGAGCAGAAGCTTTTTAGTTTGATGTAGTCCCATTCATTTATTTTTGCTTTTATTTCCCTTGGCTTTGAGGTCAAATTCATAAAATCCTCTTTAAGTCCAAGGTCCTTGAGTTTCATTCCTATGTTTTCTTCTATGCATTTTATTGTTTCCGGCTTTATATTCAGGTCCTTAATGCATTTTGAGTTCATTTTGTATGTGGTGACAGGCAACAGTCCAGTTTCATTTTTTTGCAAGTGGCTTTCCAGTTTTCCCAGCACCATTTATTGAAGAGGCTTTCCTTTCTCCACTGTATATTTTTGGCTTGTCGAAAATTATTTGCCCATATGAATGTGGGTTTACTTCTGGACTCTAGATTCTGTTCCACTGGTCTGTGCATTTGTTTTTCTGCCTATACCATGCCGTTTTGATTACTGTTGCTTTGTAGTATAATTTGAAGTTGGGCAGAATGATGCTAAGCATTAAACAATTTAAAATCCAGCCCCAGATGATTCTTACATATAACCAGGATTGAGAACACTGGCCTAAAATCTCAAGGACCAAATGGGCTGATGACCTATAATGCAAACTGACTTGAACTTCATCGGAATGAGTTTTTCACCTTCTCTGAACTTGGAAGTGGTGTAGAGAGTAGAATGAGGAGCTTTGGAATTCGTTTGAAAATTGGCTCTGCTACCAACTAGCTGTGTGATCTTGAGAAAACTACATAACCTCTCTGAACGTTTGTTTTGCCAGTGGAAAGTAAAAGTTTGTTTTTTCCTATGGAAAGAACACTATTTCATGTTTTTTTGTTGTTGTTGTTTGTTTGTTTGTTTGTTTTTGTGTGAGGCTTACATAACACAGGACAGTTTCCCAGTTATAACAGTGTCAGACACTGTTTTGTCATCACGCATCTCTGCATCTCCTTCTAGACTGCAAGGGAGACACGGTGCCTTAGTTATGTGAAAACCCTACCCTTCAGTATCTTATGCTGTAAATTCAATTTTCTCCCTTTACCTGAGAGAAGGGACACATTTAGATTGGGAATTAGTGATAATGGCCTCTGGAATCTATAACTGGAGAGGGGAAGAGATTGTTAGGCTGGTAGAAATCCTTTTTGCACTCATGCTCACACATTCAGTTGCGTACCAAGTTTTATAACAAAAACAGATAAAATTCACTCATAAATTCCTGACAATAAATAAAATCGTTTGGATTCTTTCATGTTTCTCTTCAGTCCTTATTTGTAGGTAAAATAGGTAATATATTTTTATTCAACTACAATTATGACATGGATACAATTTTATATTCTGCTTTTTTTTTACTCTGTACTTTATCTTCTACACATTTGTCTTTAGTTCTTAATTCTTGACATTTTAATGGCTTCATAGTATTTCATTGAGTTGCTTTACTATAATTTACTCTAATATTCCTCTGTTGTTAAGCCTTTTGATTGCTTTCAAGTTTTCAATATTAGAAACGGTGCTGAATGAAAATATTTCTGCATATAACTTCTAATGTCCTTTGGCTTATTTCCTTAAAAAAAAATTCCCGTAAGTTACTGGATCAGCGGATCTGAACATTTTAGGCTCTTGAATGCACCATCAAATTGCTTTGGTAAAGAATTATATCAATTTACACTGCTACCAGAGGGTGTGGGTGTATCATTTTCAATAACTTGCCAGCACTGAATTTCTTTTCCTTTCTCTTCTTTTTGTGAAAAGGCTTTATTACTCACAGAGGGGAGGGAGCTCAGTCCTTCAAGGCTGCTGCCTTCCTCATGGCTGCAAGGGCGTTGCTCAGCCCTATTCTTCCTCTGGGCATAGATGTGTGTCCCCACCATTTTACTGATGAACTTCTGGGCCCGCTTTTCCTTAGAGACCTTGAGAGCTCCAGGCACAGTGCTCTTCAACCGCAAAGCCACACAGCTCTTGGATTGTGTCCTGCATGACCTTGGTGTGCTTGGTGAGGCACTCATGGTGGCTGTTGTGCCTCGGCTTGCTCACGTTCTCGGTCACCTTGTGACCCTTGTCAAGGCCCACGGCCATGGGGTAGCACAGAACCATGGCTGCTGCTCCTCAATGCACCAGCACTGAATTTCATCATTTGAAAAAGGTTTAAAAATTTTACAATTATAATCTAATTTAATAAAAGCTAATAAGTTCTTATGTCCAACTTTTTGACAGTATAACTTTCCTTCCCCAGTTCCTTTTGTGGTGGCATCCCACTATTTTGTAAAGTGCTGGGGGACAGTTTACAAACCTTGCACATTATAGAAAATCAGCAATTACTTTTTGAAGCAATGAATAATTCAGGTAATCCCTCTTTCCAATAATTCTTTTGATTCTAATAGCAGATATATATATTTTACATAAACTAAATTACACTTTATTTCACTTATGTTGGCAGCCTCAGAACTCTATTTGCTGGAAAAACATATGAAGATTTTCACTTGATGGGAAGTAGATCTCTCCACAGCACAAAAGGAAAGCAGCTAAATCATTGCTCTTTCTTCCAGCCTCTCTTGCATCTCGTTTTCTGTCTACTCTGGAAGAGCCAGCATGACATGAATAAAGAAAAAGCAATTTGTAGAGTGCATGGGAGAAAAATGAACACAAATAGGCCATTCCTAAGCTATGGAGCTTAGTTTTCACTCTTTCGAGCAGGAGAGGGTTCCCGCATGCCCAGATGATAGTATTTGTACTTTGGCACCCATTGACTGGGACAGTTCATCTTGTGGTGATGGAAAGTTGCTGTGAATTCAATAATCTTTTTAAGTAGCTATGTATGTGTTCTATTAATTGCAAGCATGTCTAAATAAATTTTGAAAATAATAGTAAAGAACATGCAGGAGACTAATTTATCCAGCTACATGTAATGGTTGTGGCTCATTTGCATTCTTGAGTTCTTTGTGTCCTCTTCTGCACAACGTTGGGAAAGGCTGCTCTGAGAATAAGCCAGTATCTTAATATTATAACTAAGAGGTGCTTAACTAGTTAAAATGACTAAGGAAGTGCCTGTCATTGTCACTTGGTCTTGACTGGTATTTATTACTGTAACCTGCTCCCCATTAGGCTTAGGCACTCCTTAATTTTTGAAGATGGCTAATTTTAAAAGTTCACTACCTGCCTATCCACTTTCTTCTCATCAGTGACAGCAACAAACAATTAATGGCATTTCTTAAATGTCTTGCTGCCTGGAATAACACCTTCTTCCAATTAAAAAGTAACAAAGTCTGCACCTCTTCTCTGTTCCCTTCATTGGCCATAACATCTTGACATCTGCCTTTGTCTCCAGGTTTGTCTAAGACTTAGCTGACCTCTCAGAACAGTATGTTGTATGTTTCTGCTGGGGACAGATTGTTTGTGACTATGGATTCCAAAGGAAATTTATGCTAGTGGTTTTCAGAGAGTTGACACATACCTGAGGGTCCCCTTGCCAGAGGGCAGCAGGGCCCCCAGGGATCCGACTCATCTCCTAGGTGAGTGATATATCATGGCTGTGCTTAGGTGGTTGCAGGGATGTATAACCAATTTACTCACACCCTTTCCCCTTCCCCATTTCCTATAAAGACCCTCTAGCTCTCATTTACTCCTGCTTTACTCTTCAACATTCAACTTAGTCCATATCACATAATGGATTTTTAAACTCAAGGGAGCAGAGAGGTCTTAACCCACTGTTTTTCAAACCTGGCTTTTTGTCAGAGTCCTTTGGCAAACTTTTTAAAAATATGTGTTCTTGCTCCACACTTGTTCTGATTCATTAAGACCATGTGTAGACATGAAACCTGCATATTTTTGGGATTTTTTTTAACTCACTAGATCACTGGTTTATTATGAGAGGGTATAACTCAGGAGAGTCGCAGAGGACAAGGTGTGTGGGAAGGAGTGCAGAGCTTCCACGCCCCCTCCAGGCACGCCAGTCTCCCAGCACCCACAGAGTTCACCAACCCACAAGCTTTGAAACCTGCGTTTGAAAAGCTCTCCTTGTGCTTCCGAAGTTTCAGGATCACCAACCTAACCAGGCTCTCAGGGCAAGACGCCCTTGAATATCTTCTCTGGCAGGTGGTCATGTAACTTGCAGTGGAATACCTCCAGCTATGGGGCCCTCACTACTTTTCACAAGTGGACTAAGTTAGAACAGCTCTTCCTTATGGTGAATTGAAAGGTGAACTTTTCTACCATAAAAGTTCTATCTATTGATCTTAGTTATGCCTTTTAGAGCAACATGAAACAAAGTTATTCTTCCTTTTTCCCCAAACACTTGAAGACAACCACGTTTTCCTTTGCAGGATCTCTCTTTCCATTTCTGGGCTTTCAGTCCTGGTCCTCCTCTGAATATGATTGGAATGTTTATAATGAGTTTAGATATGTCTTCTAGATTATTGCTCTGAAACTTTATGGAGTAGCTATCTTCCCGGTGTTAGAGATGACCGAGGTCCAGTCATGTTAAGTGACATGCCCCAACTCCCACAACTAATAAGTAGCTGAATCAAAATTTGAATAATCTGTCTAACTCTAAAATCTGTACTCTTAGTGAAGATGTTCTGCTCCTGGATTTTCCTTTCTTTTAAAAAAGCAGATAAATAGATGCTTAAATTTAAGTATGTAAAAGTATACCCCTGCCCTGCCAATTTTTTTTCCTAGGGTCAGCCACTGTCAAATTGGCAGAGTCCTTCTTAAGCATGTCACAAAAGCTAGAGGTTATGTTCAGAGCACAAGGGAACTCTGCCTCCTTTGCTGTGAATGCTGTCTGCAGTGAGCGCCCCCTCTGACTGAATTGTCTGCTGGGAGCAATGTGTAGGTCTCTTTACTCACTCAGAACTCATAGGCAAGTAAACCATTAGTTTTTAAAATTTGTTTTAATAAACTATTGTTGATTCAGGTTCTATTCATTTTTGTATCCTTGTAAATGGGTTTCGTGACCTTAAAAGGATTGTATGAATCCCCATTATTTTTCTTTTTAGTTGTAAACTATCTTTTCATCTCATATAGATCTTTTAGCCTCCTAGTTTGATCACCTGTTAAACTACATAGCTCAATGTCATTTTTATATTTTAATATATATGCTGTCATTGTACAAATTATTGATAAAAGTTTCATTGAAGGTAGAACCAATGACTGTTTCTGAGCACCTGTAGGGGAATTAATTAATTAGTACTCTTGGGTATAGTCATGCAATCAAATGTGAACACACCTAATGTATAAATTATTCAGTCATATCTATAAGAGCATGAGAAATATGGTCAAATGCCTTCCTGTCCACAGTATTTTCCTGATTAATTAATCTAGAAAGCTTATCCAAAAAGGGGAGTATTCAATTTTACTCTTAGCAAACCTATGTGAGTTCCTAGTTCTCATCACCTTTTCCACTTAGGATTCACAGACATCTTTGTCATAGTCTACTCTAGAATTTTGCTGGGGATTAATATCGACTTACATTTTAGGGGGTTCTGAGTGACTCAGAAAGGGGCTAAGTTCAGGCTAGGATGTGTTACAGTGCAGCCTGGAGTGACAGCAAGTCCAAGGCCAGTGGGACAGTGAATGAAGGCAGCTTGAGTGATGAGGTAGGTAGGTTAGTTAAATGTATAGATGTCGGGGCTGATTAATTAGAGTGGAGAGTTTTCTAGAAGAGTCTACCCTAAGGATGCATCAAGGGGCAGGGAAAGATCAAGAATGGAATAAAGGCAGATGTTCATTCAGAGAGCAAAATAGCTAGGCAGGGAAAGGCTAGAGGCTGATGTTTGACTGAAACCAAGAAACCAAGAAAGCCCAAGGATCAGGGAGGTGAAGCCAAGGTAAGATAAGAGTGAGGATTACCCTTGGAGAAGTGAACTGCCTCATCGGGCCTTGTAATGGGACAACTTCATTCCCTGTCTCAGCAAATGACACTAACTTCCCACTGTCCAAACTAGAAATCTCAATGTCCTCCTGGAATCTTCCTGTTTGCTGATCTCCCTATAGACTGTTTAATCATCACACCCTATCATTTTTACCTCTAATATTTCTACCTCTAATATTTCCAAAACTACCTATTTCTCTCCATTGCTCTGTCATTACCCTAGCTACTGTCATCTCACTCTTAGATCATTATACAAGTACTGCACTGGCCCTCTTGCCTCCTGATTTGACTTCCCATTCAGTCTCCACACGGTGGATTGAGTCCTTATTTTGAAATACAAACTTGATCACATCTCTCCCCTGCTTAAAAGTCCTTCAATGGTTTTTCTGTTACCTTCAGAATAAATTCCAACCTTTTAGCGGGAATTAGCTGTCTCTCCCCAGAAAACCTCACTTTCCACTTCCTCCTACTTCATCTTGCATACTTCAGGCTCTGGTGGTTCATGTTTTGGGTAGTCATATTGTACTTGCTCTGTTTTATGCCATCAACTATCTTGCTCCTGCTGCCAGAAATATTTAGGCCCCTCTTACAGCCATCTACCTGACTAGTCGCTACTTCACTCAGTGTGTCTCTCCTTTCTAGCACTCACTCCTCTCCCCATTGTGAGGAATATGACCTTCTCTGATGACCTTCTCTTAAATCTTTCATAGGACATAATTACCTTGTATTGTAAAAACGGATTTATTTGCTTTTCTCTCCTCGATTGTGAGCTTCTTGAGGGCCAGAAAATATCCTGGAGTCCCTAGAGCTTAGCACAGTGCTTGTCACATAGAGATGAACAAAAAATGTTTGTTGAATTTAAATGTTCACTCATACATTCAGTAGGAATGAGAGAATAGCTCTTTTTTGAAGACCAGCCCTTTAACAAGTTCTCTATCTTGAGGTATGATTTCCCCCCTTTCAAGGCTTAGTATCCTGGTACATGATATTTACTGGTGGCAGAAAGGCATTGTTATTTAGAGTTCATTAATGTGGAAGGTGCAATACTAGGTCAGATCTTCTAGTTCACAGGGAACTGAAGCTTTTTTGGCTGAAATCCTTTCATACCTTTGCTAAGATAGCAGGCATTTTGGTGCTATAGTTGTGAGAAGGTGTCAATTTTGGTGGCTGAGAGGGAGGGAGGAGGAAGAAGGGGGTGAATTTAAGGGTAGGAAGGACCTATGGCTCCAGTCCATCAGGATGGGTGACCAAGGCAATGAGAAAGAGGACTGGGAAGTGTTATTCATCTTAGAGTTTTGGGTAAGTGGTAAAGTTGGTGAATTGGGATATTTTGGTGAATATCTATCTATGCTAGGTTCCTGACATGGAGAATTTCTCCAGAGAGACAGTTTGTTTAACTTAATCTTATAGGCAGACCTGATCTGGTATAAGGTTGTGTACAAAGTGGTCTGTCAGCAGAACATTTGTACTGGTAGTTATTCCTATAATGGTTTTAAGGGATTTTGGGGCTGGCAAAAACTGAGGTAAATGCAGCTGAACAAATGGGTGTTTTAGGGAAAATTTAACTGTAAGGAGCAGTGATTGCTTGGCGATGGTGGCAGCAGAGCATAGAGGAAAAGTCTTCTTTAAGCTTCTGCTTTGCAAAAATTGGGGCATAAACTGGGACTACAGTATAGAAGCAACTCAGTTGGGAGCATTTATAAGAATGAAATGCATATCAAATGCCCATATGGACAGTTGTAGTCATACTGGGTTTCTTGAGGGTCTGATAGAAATGAGCTATGTTAGCAAATGCATTAGTCAATATGATGAATAGTAGTGAAAGGCTCTGCCTTGGGGAGCTCAAGATAACACCAAATACATCCATAACTCAGTTTCTGTATTGAGGTACTGCACATGTGGAAGAGACTGAAATGAAGAGTTGATCCAGGAACACTTCTTGAATATGTTCATTTTTTGTCAGCATCTCATTCTAAAACTGCTAGAAGTTCCAGCCTACAAAATGTAATGCAAACTGAGAGGTAAAGCATGGCCACCATATCTGGGTGTTGGCATTTAGACAGAAAGTTTACCCAGCAGTTGGCACAGTGGACAAGCGATGGCCATGTTCTCTGCCTTTTGCTCCTACTCTCTACTGAGAAATGCAAAGACATCAGGGCTGAGCTGTGGCAAATTTCTGGGCATTCTTGCCCATGGAGCCTGCTGCCTTGAATGGGACTGGGTAGTCCTGTGGACCAGAAGAGAAAATCCATGTTTCTGGGTGTTCCAGACACTGTGTATATGATGTTGAATCAGTAGGTTTGGTGCTCAGTTTCAGCCTCTCACACTCTGGAAATGCTTGAGCTCACAGTGACCCGTGCATAGTATAATGGAATGCCTGATCCTTATCCTTCTAAATGGGATCAATAGGATCAAAATGTGACCTGATGGCCAAGTTCTTATTCCTCAGGTGGTCTATATTTGTGACCTGTCCAATATGGTAGCCACTAGCTATGTATGAGTGTTTATATGAAATTTAAATTGATTAATAAAATAAGACATTCAGTTGTTAGTCATACTAGCTATATTTCAAGTGCTCGAAAACCACAAGTAGCTAATGGCTACTGTATTGAAAAGTGCTGATTACAGAACATTTCTATCACTGAAGAAAGTTCTGTTGAACAGTTGGTCTAGATCTCTTTGAAGAAGAATTTGTGAAAAGTCAGGCTCCTGTAGGGTTACCATGCTGGTGGTGAGGTAGAAGACAGTCAATTGTGATGATCGAGCGGTCCTCCCTGTCCCTATTGCTGTGAGTCAGAACAGAGGTAATAGAGATAACTCATTTCTTCAGGTCTTCAAAGATCCAGTGGATGACTCCTGAAACGTATAAATTTTTGGCAGCTGTTTTCTTGTGGGAGGTCTTCAAAATATATCATGCTTGAAATTATTATAGCCCAGAAATTTATTTCCACCAGTTAGAAAAGTTGTACTTCTACAGGGTTTTTTTTTTTCATTTTGTTTTTAATATGTAAATCCAGAAGCATGTCAAGGTCTTCAAGACAAGGGTATGAAATTAACATATACTTGAAAATTTTTCCTTAAAAGGTTATGTGCTATGTCCTAGATAGTCTTATCTCATATTGTAGGCTTCAGAAAATACTCTGGCAAATAATTTGTTCTGTGATGCTGCTAAGTCTAACACATGAAAGATGGTCCTTCCCTTAAAAAATTGAGATACACAATACCAATGCCATAAACTTTAATTCACAAACCCTGGGATTATGAGAGGTACTTAAAGTATGATTGGCACTAAGATTACCCTTTATCTTTGTGGTAGGCAGAATAATGACTCCCCCCCCCCCGCAAGATGTCTATGTCCTAATTCCCAGGATGTGTGAATATGTTAGTTTATATGAGAAAAGAGACTTTGCAGATGTGATTATGTTGATGATCTTGAGATGGGAAGATTGTCCTGGGTTATCTAAGTGGGCCCAATGTAATCACATGAGTCCTCAAAAGTAAAGAACCTTTCCCAGTTGTGGTTACAGAGAGAAATATGATCAACAAAAGATGGGTCAGGAAGATGTAACATTGCTGACTTTGAAAACAGAGGAAGGGGCCATGAGCCAAGGAATGCAGGTGGGCCCTAGAAGCTGGAAAAGGCAAGGAAATAGATTATCCTGTAGAGCCACTGGAAAAAATACAGCCCTGCCCACACCTTAATTTTAAATTTCTGACCTACAGAACTCTAAGGTAATAACTTTGTATTGTTGAACCTGCTACATTGTGGTGATTGTTAGCAGTAACAATAGGAAACGGATTCACTTTTTATAGAGTGGAGGATTATCAAATAACTTATTTTAAAAATGTAATTTAAGAGGATGGAATATTCATGCTCACTAATCAATGCATTCTTAGCTTATAGACAATTCTGTATGGAGCCAAATTATAATAAAATCATTGCTTAGTAAGCATAGGAAACTTGTTTAATGATTAGGCTAAGTCCAAAAGGCTACTAAGTCTGTTTCTATGCCTTACTTATTTGGGTAGATATAAGGCTTCTGAAAGTGTAATCCAGTAGGGAACATGTCTGCCAAAAGATGGCCTAGTGAACTGGGCAGCAGCCATGCATGACTGTGGCACTGAAAGCATTCTAGTAATTTCATAGCCTTTGAAAGCTTGTTTTATTTTTTCACAAAGAGGACCAACAAAGATGGATGGAAAATAACTTTGAAAAAAACATGATCTTGAAGAACTCTTTATGGGTGCAGCAGATAGGTACTATGGGATCTGTACCCCAGTGTATACCAGTGTGAGGCTGGTGGTAATTCTCGTCATGGGCAAAGAAGTCAGGATCACAGCTTCTGAGGACTGAACATGTTCTCAGTTCTCAAATATAAAATCATAAATGGCCTTGACATTCATGGTGTTAGCCTTGACTCAGATAAGAATGATGTTGAGTCTTACCAACCTCTCCAAGGTCCCTCAGTAGACCATGGCTAGGACTGGGAGATGGATCCCTTGTTTTGCTATGGCACAGCAGCACTTGCCTTCCAGAAAGGATGGGTTTATCTTCATAGAGAAAAGTTGAAATAGCTGCCACTAGAAACTCTGGAGTTCTGCCCACCAATTCTAACTCCCACTGGCTGGCTGACCATTTGTCTACCCTCCTTTTTTTCATATAATGACAGTTTTATATTGAACTTGACTTCACATACAAAGTTAGAATGGCAGTTACACTTAAAATGAACTCATTAAAAAGTTTAAATATCATATCATAGATATGCATTCCCAAATTCCAGAAGGTATTTAAACAGGTAACAGATATTGCTACCCATTTTTGGACAGATAGAATAACAGCATTGCGAAACTGGCTCCCAGACAACTGTGAACCATCTGCTCCTGTGTCTCAGGGAAGAAAGGAAGTCATGATACAGGCATTACTGATGCAGTAATTTATGAATAATTTTTTTTATAACAATGCCAAAATTGGGCTCACATTTGTACATTGTGAGGCCCCTGATGACTGTTACCCTTCTTCTATTCTTTGAGAGCTACCACTCAGGGTATTGACATTATACCTGTTCATTTCAAAAGGCACCAGAAATGGGAATATAAACCTCTTCAGAAAGCAAAGCTTTTTAGATGGTGTCCAGTGTTGGCCTCTAATTGGTCGTAAACAATAGGACAACAACACCTTTTGGAAGTGATGAAGATTTTGTCTTCTCTAGTTGCAAGAAAAGGGTCCATGAGTTCTTCTATTTCATGGATCAGACTGCTATCATTTGGCCTTGAACCAGTACATGGTCCTGATTTCTGCTGCTTGGCTGCTGGGTAAGTTAGGGCAGGTGAGGCTAAGGGTAAAACCAAAGCTAGAGGTTGGAGTAGTGCTCATTAAGGGGCTGGTTAAGCATAGAAGGAGGTTGGCAAGCATTTGGCCAGCAGGGCTTGGACTTAACACTGAAGACTGGTCTGAGGGTAGTTCAGGGGTTATGGCAGCAAGACAGTTGGGTAAAGGAAGAAACATACAAAGAAAGCCAAGCTAAGAAAGGTGTGATCTCTGGCTGAAGCCAGGTTAAGTGCACAACAGGTAAGCTGAGGTCACAGTGGGAGGCAGTGGGGTGCCATGGTCAAGAGCATGGGTTTTTCATTCATGTGGAAGACTTGAATTTAATCCTGTCCTGCAAGTTACTAGCAATGTAATTTGGGTCAACTTACTTAAACCTGTCCCAGTTGAATCATCTTTAAAATTAGAATAATATTTATCCTGTAGGCGATTTTAAGAATTAGAAATAATGCATATGAAACACCTCACATACTAGGTGAAACGCCTTCTATTAGGTTCATGGATTACTTTCAGGCATCTAAATATTCTCTATAAAAATTTTATTTTTCACTCAACTTTTTTCTTTTTTTTTTTTTTAAACATAGACTTCATGTGTTTTTTTAGAGCAGTTTTAGGGTCATAGCAAAATTAAGTGGAAAGTACAGAGTTCCCATATGCCTTCTGCCCCACACATGCACAACCTCTCTCACTATCAACGTCCTCCACCAGGTTGGTACCTTTGTTACAGTCAATGAACTTATATTGACACATCATTATCATCCAAAGTCCATAGTTTATTTAAGGGTTCAGTCTTGGTGTTGTGTATTCTACAGGTTTGGACAAATGTACAGTGATATGTATCTGCCATTATAGTATCATACAGAATAGTTTCACTGCCCTAAAAATCCTCTGTGCTCTTCCCATTGATCTCTCCTTTTTTTCCCCTGCACTCCTGCCAACCACTGATCTTTTTACTGTCTCTATAGTCTTGTCTTTTTCAGACTGTCATATAGTTGGAATCATTGAGTATGTAGCCTTTTCAGACTGGCTTCTCTCACTTAGTAATATGCATTTAAGATTCCTTCATGTTTTTCTTATCTTGATAGCTCCTTTGCTGAATTCAATTCCATTGTTTGGATGTACCACAGTTTATTTTATTCATTAGTTCTTAACTTTTAATACAATGCTTTTCAAACTAGGGGGTCTTTGGATCTCTGTGGGGTTGAACATGTATTCTTGAGACTCAAGAGTGTTGAGAAACACTAACCTATCATGTAGTAGGTGTTCACTAAATGTAAATAATGAATGACAAGATTATTACTCATAAAAGAGAAGCTAAAAATGTAGTGAAACAGGGCTGGGTGAGGCCTATGTTCACAAGATTTATCCCAGAGAAGAGAATCTTGTCACTTAGATTTGCTGACACAGCTGTTTTTCTGTGGGTAGGGCAGGTGTGAACTTCTTGTTTGAGCTGCCTGAGGCTGCTCAGTCTTTAAGGCAGATCCTCAGGGCAGATACTGGACACTGCTGTGACTTGACAGTTTCTGACAGCTCCACATTTGAAGCTTGGAGTATTTTCTCATTTTGGGTTTTCTGATGCTAATCCCTTGCTCTGTGATTTTCAGGGATTATGGTGTGATTCCTCAATTACCTCAGCAAGGTCTTCCAGTTCCCAGGCTATAATTCATGGGGCCTGGAGACCTGAAGTCATTTATAGCTGCTTGGGACTCCCTCACTATCTCTCCATCTATCTTCAGCTTCTGTTTCCTCTTAACCATCTGTGTTTTGTATTGCTGGGACTAGAGAATCTGCTTCCAGATGGCAGGGACAGAAGTGAAACTGCAGCTGGGCAGTTCCATCATCTGTTCCCCCATGCACTCCAGGCCATCACCCTTCTCATTAATTTTCTTGCCCCAAACACAATTTTTATGAGGTCCATTTTTACTCTCTGAGTGTTTTACAGGCCTGAGCCAGAGCTGTAACAGCACTAAAGCCTCTTCTGTCCTGTCCTGTCCTGTCCTGTCCTGTCCTGTCCTTCTTACATGCTCCTTGCTCTATCTCTTCATTGAAACCTTCCCTGGGCTGAGAAAGAGTTTTAGGTATCTCCTCAATGTTCACTTGAATTATGCCTTATTACATTTTCAGAACTTCATTTTTTAGAGCCCTCTATATTTCAAGTCATACTTCCTTTTAGTGCTAGGGTTAACAGCCGTGGTTGTACCTTGGAAGGGACTGGAGCAACCTTTAAAAAGCACCAATTCTTGGCCCCAACACAGACCAATTGAACCAAATCTCTGGGCAGGGCTCATGTATAGATTTTTTTTTTTGGATGACCAAATAACCATAAAAGAAGGAAATGTGTCAAAATGGACTTTATCAAAATTAAAAACTTCTGATCAAAAGATACTGTTAAGAAAAAGAAGAAAGAAATCATAGCCTGGGATAAAATATTTGACACATATATATCTGACACGGAACTTGTATCTAGCATATCTTAGCAATTCCTGTATCTTAGTAATAAAAAGACAAACAGCCCAATTGAAAAATTGGCAAAAAAGCTTTAATAGGCACTTCACAAAGGAAAATATACAAATTACTAATAAGCACATGAAAGTATTCAACATCAATAGTCATTAAGGAAATGCAGATTGAAACCAAAATGATATACCCACTAATGGCTAACTCTGCCCCCACAAACAAAACAAATAAACAAAATCCCTGACCACATGAGGATGCAACGCAAAGAGGTCTCTCATTCATTTCTACTAGAACAAAATGATGTAATCACTTTGGAAATTGGTCTGACATGTTCTCATAAAGTAAACATATACCTACCTAACTACAAAAACACTATTTCTAGGTTTTATCCAAGAGAAATGAAAACGTATGTACACTAAAAGGCTTAGGAGCTTCATTAATAATGGCTCTAAATTAGAAGCAATCCAAATATTCCTCACCTAGGGAATGGATGAACAAATTATGGTATATTCATACAATAAGATGTTACTCAGTAACAGAAAAGGAGAGGACTACTGATGGATCTCAAAATCATGATGCTGAGTGAAAGAATCCACACACAAAAGAGCAACTACTATACCATTCATTTATATGAAGTTCTAGAATAGGCAGAACTAAGATATGGAGAAAGGAATCAGAACAGAGGCTGCCTACAGGAAGGAGGGCTCTGTGAGTGACTGGGAAATTCATGAGGGATCTTTGTGGGTGACAGATATAGGTCCTATATGTTGATAGTGGTCTGTGGGTTTATGCATTTTCCCAAACTCATTTTTCAAACTCATTAAGACACAAAGTGAGGTTTTAAATGTTGTACATTTAAATCTGTACATTCAATTGACATAAATTATACTTCAACCTGGGCAATTCAATGAACAAATTTCCTTAGATGATTTGCTCAGTAAAGGTCGAGAGGCAATGTTATGGGGCCTCAGTTTATATCATGTCTTCTATCTTTCCCCCGCAATTTGAAAAACCTTCTTTCCTAACACCCAGTCCCCTGTCTGCCGGCACCCTGCATGCTAATCTCTTGTAATTAGGAACCTCAGAACACTATGAGCATCTTACCTAAGATATCTCTCATTCCTAGCACACTAACTATAGCTCCTTGTTGGTCAAAATGAAATCTAAAACACAGGGTCTCAGGTCATGATGGTGGAGTGGGTAAATACTGTGCTTGCCTTTTCTCATGATCACCCAAAAGTACAACTAAACTACAGAATAGCCATCATTGGGAGTTGTCTAGCTGAACAGAAATCCTACAACTAGCGACACACAGAAGAGGCCACCTAAGAGGGGCGGAGATGCTAAAAAGGCTGGTCCCACACCTGTATGTGGTGGTTGAGAATTGGGAGAAATATCTAGGCTGCAGAGGTCCCCCACGCTGGGCTCCCCAGCCCAGGGTTCCACTGCTGGGAAGAGAAGTCCCACAAATTCTGGCTGTGAAAACCAGTGGAGATTGTGGCTGAGTAAGATGGAGGGCTGAAAGAGTCACAGACTTTCCTCTTAAGGAGTCTGTGCACAAACTCACTTGGTGACAGACTCACTTACTCTGAGCTCTAGCTCTAGGTCAGGAGTTCCAGGGACACACAGGGAAGAAATTAGTTGTCTGGCTCTAGGGTGAGGGCTGGAGGGACAGCTTTCTCTCATATAAAAGTGCTGGCAGAGGGCATTTTTTCTTTACTAAGCCCTCCCCGACCCAGCTTGCGGACGCAGGTGGCTGCCATATCTGAGTCTTCATCAACACAGCTAACACTGGTCACCCCACCCAAGTGATTCCCTGAGACCCTACACCTCCAAAGATGCAGACCCGCCCAAGCCACTTCCAGTGGATTTTCCATATAAATGGCCTGTCTTGGCTCATACTATGGATTTTCCTAAAAACTCTCAAAGGCTCACAAAACCTAAACAAACAGCATCTGATCTTAGCATGCTCCATACCTCTTGCTAAGCAGCCCCAAACACGGCATCAGCAGCAGCCAGTCTTAGGCTGTGGCTTGGCATCTAGAGGCACTTGTAAGCCCAGTGAGGGGGCAACAATCTGAAGATTGCTTTGTGACTCATGCCCTGGGCAGAGCACAGACTGCAGCTGAACTTGGGCTGGGGCGAGGCCCCTCCCAGGAGGCTCTGGCCTGCATGCCCAGTGTCTGGCTTTGGTCTGAGCCAGAGCACCACCTGGGGTTACATCTGAGGATGACACACCCAAAGGGCAGACAGGTTAGGCACTAGAGCCCTGCTAAAGGGAATCTTGCTCTGTAGGGTTAGCCCTTGTACAACAACTCCTCCACTGGTCACAGCCAATCATCACAACCAATCAGCCCAAGGGGTCAAACCATTGCATTGATGTGCAAATAGCAACCGATGCTCAACTACAACAGGAGGACACGTACAACCCATACAAGAGACATACCTGGAGCACCCAACCCAGGTGACCAGAGAAGACTGTGCCACTGAGATCCATAGAACACCTAATAAGGCCACTCTACCAAGACCGGAAGATATAGCAGCCCTACCTAATACACAGAAATAAACACAAGTAGGCAGCTTAATGGGAAGACAAAGAAACATTTTCCAAACAAATATATGTGCAATCTAGAGAACAGGATACACGAATGACAGAAACAAGCTCATAGATACAGAGAGCATTTTAATGGTTGTCAGGTTGAAGTGTAGGGAATGGGTGAAGAGGGAGGGGCTTAAGAAGTACAAATTGGTAGTTACAAAATAGTCATGAGGATGTAGAGTATAGTATGGGGAATCTAGTCAGCAGTATCGTAATAACTATGTATGGTGTCAGATGGGTACTGGACTTATCAGAGTGATCACTTCATAAGTTATATGAATGTCCAATCACTGTGTCACACACCTAAAACTAATATAATATTGTATCTCAACTATAATTCAGAAAAGTAAAAATATAAAAATTAAACAAATAAACAAATACAGAGTCTGCTTCTGAGCAAGGGAATTGTCAGTAAGTTAACTGGAAAGATAATCAGCTCTTCCTGTGGGTGACTGAGACTTAATAGCAGATGTCTGGGGAGTTGAAGTCCTCTGGCTCCGTTATCTGTATGCAAAGGTTCATATTGTGTTTTGGGAAAGCATCTTTCATCCACTTTATCAAATGAACATCTTTTAGCTTGTAGACTTACTGATTTTGATGAAGTTGAATGTGTTCTTATTTAAAGTAAATTATGTGTCTCTTTTGTTAGATCTATTTCTTTTGAATAAAACATACTTTAAAAAATTACTGTTTTCACTCTCAACTCTCTCCCACCAAGACATCTAGGAGGATATTTTGACCATGGTGTGTCTGTTTTCCAGCTACTTATTGCACATCTCCTATATCTTGCCATATTTTCTTATCTTAGGGAGATACCAAGATTGGATTTTATGTTATTTTTCTGTTCTTGTGTCAGTGAGCTATGAGCAATACTGAGTCATATGTCATGTACTCATCAGCCTTAACTGCCCACAACTCAGCTAATAACTAAAAAGTAAATCACAAAAGAGACTCCAAAGACACACAATCCATATATTTTACTCAGAGCTGAGCCCCTTGGATTCTCACTCACAGTCAATTTACTCTTACGTGAGACACAGGTGTAACAATCCTCACAGTCTGGTTCAAAGCACCAAGTTGGAAGTAAACCAGAAGTGGCTCTATGGTCAGGTGCATCGGTAGCTGTAAAAAGGAACAGCCAACAGGAGAGAAAAGATGGGCTTTTCCATCTTTACCTTAAAATAAAAATGATAGAAAAATCTGGTGGCCATTAGCTTTAGGAGCATATATGTAAAACAATTCTCAATCTCTGGAAGAAAGACCATATTTGAGCTCAACACAAACTGACCTTGATGGTGATGCCTTTAAATCGCCAAGAAAAGGCTAAATGTTCCCTGCACTTCTGTCCTTAAGGAGGTAGAAGAGTGTGTAATATAGTTTAGGAAGGTTGTTATCAAAATGGGTGGAAATAAATATTTTGACAGTTCAAGTAAAAAGTTTTAGAATCCTAGACCTGATTCTCTTGGCTTAGCACCCTCCCTGGAAGCTCTTGGGTGATGACATCACACTGCCTGAGTGGTGATGGCAGTGGCAAGAACAGACCCTCCCTGCTCTCCTCCATAACCAGCCCTTGCTCCCTTCTGCAGCCCTAATGCATGGCTCCAGGCTTCTAATCAGCCATTCTCTGTATTTACTCAGAACGCCCTGCCTTTCTTCTTCGCAGTCCCTGCCAACCGCCATCCCCCATCTCCTCCTACCTCTAAATCAACAAGACTCTGGGTCTCTGATTGGACTCTTTACTCTGCAAATCAATCTGAAGCTCATTTGTTAATCCTCTGAATCTGAAATGAAAAGAAGTGATGTATACAGAACTTCTACAGATGAAATGAAGTTGCATGGAGTTTGTTTTTAAATAATTCATCAGGGCTAGGGAGAGGAAAGGCATAGACAAAACAAGTTAGTTATTTACAACTGTTGGAGTTGGATGTTATGGGAGCATTTCATATCATATGCTCTCTGTATATATTGGAAAATGTTCATTTAAAAAGTTTCAAAAGAAAATACGAGATGTCATATAACCTAATTTAAAGGTCTTACTATCATTTTCATGTGAAGCTGAAGAGGGAGCATATACTCACCTTTAACATCAGCTTAAGGTCACTCAAAATTGTGTCCTCAATAACTTCATCCAGGAAACAATATCTGAGACTTCTTTTTAAAAAAAGACTCTCACAAGTATGTCTGCCTCTTACTGTACAATGTACTTCATGTTGCCGAGTATTCAGAGCAGCTTTAAAATGTCAACATTAAAGGCAACTCGATGGAGTCAGAGACAAAAGCCAAGGTGAAGTGCTACTTTACCTTTGAAGAGCTCCAGCACCCAAGCTCAAGCCTACAATGCAGCTCTGCAATTGAGATATTGAAGAGGCCAGGTTTGAACCCACATGAATTCTGTACCTTTGGGGACCTAATTCTTCAGAAACATGCCTCTTTTTGTAACTGCGCTTCTCCATTGGCTTAGTTTCCTTCCCTTCCTTTAATTTCTCTTTGCTTCCTCTCTTCCTTCCTTATTTCCTTCTTTTAATTTTTTTCCACATTTCTTGCCTGTTTATTGCAGATGATTTAATTATAACTTTAAAATTAAACACTGCCAAAATGCCATTTTTTTTTGTACTTCTTCTTTGGTCTAGATTTATTACCCCTTATGTGCATAGTTCGGATTCCTAAAGAGATTTTCTCATATAAGTGGAACAACCAAAAAATATTTTCAATACACATTCTTTTTGTTTGTTTATTTTATCAGCTCTATTTAAAAAAAATTTTTAATTGGTTTTAGGTATACAGTACATTGGTTAGACATCTATATAGTTAGTAAGATGATCCCCCTAATTGCTCCCTCCTTCCCTTGACCCTCCATTTAGCCAATGTATTAATGCTAACTGCATTCTCTATGCCATGCTCCCCATCCCCGTGACCATCCATCAGCTACTAATTTGTATTTCTTTAACCCTTCATCCCATTCTCCCAGCCCCACCACTCCCCTCTCCTCTATCCATCGCCAAATTGTCCACTATATTTGTGAGTCTGTTTTTGATTAGTTTGTTCTTTTTATTCCTTAAGTTTCACATATTAGTGAAATCATATAGTGTTTATCTTTCTCTGTCTGACTTAAATACCTTCTAGGTCCATCAAAGCAATATCTTTTTTCCTACCCTTCCTTTTCAGACATAGTGGTCTTGTTTTCTTATCCTTTCAGCCACTCTATCTTTTGGTTGGAGCACTTAATTTTTTCCTATTTAAGGTAATTATTGATAGGAATATAGTTGTTACCATTCTTTATTCCTGCTTTTGATACACGTTTTTTCTTCTTAAAGAAGTTCCCCCAACATTTTCTTTAATACTGGCTTAGTGGTGATAAATTCTTTTAGCTTATTTATGTCTGGGATACTCTTTAGCTGTCCTTCAACTCTAAATGATAGCTTTGCTGGATAAAGTATTCTTGGTTGTATATCCCGAGTCTTCACCATGTCTAATATTTTGTGCCAAGCCCTTCTGTCTTGCATAGTTTCTTTTGAGAAGTCAGCTGCCAGTCTTATGGTTGTTCCCTTGTAGGTAACTATTTGCTTTTCTCTTGCTGCTTTTAATGTTTTTTTTTTCTTTGTATTTAAACTTTGGCATTTCAATTGCGATGTGTCTTGGTGTGGATCTCTTTGGATCCCTGATTTCAAGAATTCTCTGAGCTTCCTGGAGTTTAATGGTCATTTCCTTCACCAAGTTAGGGAAGTTTTCCATCATTATTTCTTAAAAACAGCTGTCCAACACCTTGATTTTCTTCTGTTATGCCAATCAGATGAATATTCGGAGCCTTAATAGTGTCCCTTATGCTCCTTAAATTATTTTTATAGTCTTGGCATCTTTTTCTTGCCATTCCGACTAAGTATCCTAATCAGTTTTTCTTCCTCTAGATAAAGCATTTGATCCTTTTCTTTAGTCACTTTGTTTATTCCTTTGTTTATTTTATTTAATCTACTTCTCATCTTAGATAATGTGTTCTCCATTTCAGCTTGGTTCTCTTTTATAATTTCCATTTCCATTTTTATCTCTTTGTTGGAGTTCTCTACATTTCCCAAAAGTTCATTGAGCATCTTTATAACCAGTGTTTTGAACTCTGCATCTGTTAGATTGCTTGACTCCATTATATCTGGATCTCTGTTCTGTTTTGTCATATGGTTTCTGCTCTTTGTCTTCTCATTTTGGCTGCCTTTCCATGTCTGTTTCTATGCACTAAGCAAAGCTCCTGAGTCTCCTGGTCTTAATAGTGTGGATTTGTGAAGTAGGTGTCCAGTGGTACAGTCCTGAGAGGGGTTCAGCTGCAGGCCAAATTTAGCCCAAGCCTCTACCCCTTTAGAGCCACCTGTTAAGATTCAGCAAGCAATCCACAGATGCTGAGCTTTTAGTTGCCTCAAAATGTCACACCAGAAACCGAGGCCATCTGCCTCCACCAGTATAAGTCTCAGCAAGGAGCACCTGAGTCATTGAGAATACACCTGGATGTGGCTTGGGTGGGGCCTGAGTTGGTGGAGGTGGGATTTCAGGGAATCCTCTGGGCAGAGCAACCTCTGTTATCCAGTTTGATGATATCACAGCTATGCAGTGGTAGGGAGGAGGGCTCAATAGGGAACAATGGATTTTGTGGGCACTTCTGTGAAGAGTGAGTCTCACCTCGGCCCTCACTCTGACAATATCTCCCTGTAAGTCCCTGGTGCCCTCTGTGCGCAGTTCAATGGGCACTGGTGCTTAGAGCAAGCAGGTCCGTCACCTGAAAATCTGTTGGCAGTCGCGGCCCCTTTAAGAGGCTTCTGCTGCTGCCGCCACGGCCTCCATCTCACTCAGCCACTAGGGACCAGACGCCCCATGGTCTTTCCGCATCCTAGCTTCTGCTGTTACAGGATTTCTTCATAGTTGTATGGCTTGTTCATCTAGATCTCAGGCATTTTTTTTCTTGCTGCTGCTCATTGTTTCTGTCACAACTTTAATTGAGAGATGAACAGAACCTCTATCATTTACACCCCTTTTTCTTCTTTTAAACCACCATTACTACCACAAAAACCCATAGCATGTTCATGTCAGTCCTCATAGTCACTGTAAAGATTAAGCTACAAGTGTGAAAATAAGGGGAAACTAAGTAGAATAACTTTGATCTTCATAATTATAATTTTACTATAGGCACTTTTAAACATATAAATGTTTTGTCTGACTAATATAATGAATCCTTTGTATCTATCTCCCAACGCCAATAGATGTTCACACATGGCCAATTTCTTTTATCTGTCCTTACCCCCTGCCCCCTGACTCGTTTCTACTGTCCTCCCCACCCCACTCTAGAAAAAGGCATCATCATATTGTTTTATCTGTAAATACTTCAATAGTATCTCTAAGAGATAAGGTCTATCTTTCTTTTCTAACAGTCACAATACCATCATCACATATAAAACATAACAGTAATTTGTTAATATTATAAAATATTCAGGCAGTGCTCAAATATCCCTCATTATCTTGCCATGTCTTTTTATTCTTCATTTGCTCAAATCAGGATCCAAATAAGATTTACACACTGCATTCAGTTGAAATGTCTCTTGTCTTTCCTAATCTACAAACCTCCTTTACCTCTCTCTTTTTTCCCCTTTGCCATTTATTTATTGAAGAAACTGGAATTTTCAACATTCTTGATTTTGCTGATTGCATCTTCATGGTATTGTTTAATATGTTCCTCTATTACCTGTAATTCCTGTAAGCTGTTAGTTATACCTGGAGGCTCATCACCATTATTAGTAATATTAAAGATTTAACTTCCAAGACCGACAATTTCCATGGATGACATCTTGTCGCACTGAGTAAGGTGGGTCCCAAACTCTCCCGAGTCAACAAAAAAGAGAATAACTACTTTGCAGTAATGTCAAGCCCAGTCTCAGCTGACGTTACAAAAAAAAAAAAGTCTGGCCAGAATCCATGATTAGCTCTATGATGACTATCAACTAGAATGTATTGTGTCTTCCCTCTGTACATGGGAATGAGCATGGACAGGTGGGAAGACTGTGAACATGGGAGTCAGATAGCCCTAGGTTTGAATTCTAATGGCCTTTTCTTAAGTAAATGCCTTTCCTAGTTAATATTTTTTGGTTTCAAATTATTTTTTATATGAAGATAATATTTATCTCACAAGGCTGCTGAGGTGCACTTGCCATTGTAGTATGTATTCAATAACCATTTCTTTTCCAACATAAGTTAAAAATGAGAATTTGTATCTAAAACTACAAATTCACAGAGTTTGTTTAGATCCCAATGCAACTATGGCATTCATCAGCTTCATAAACAATAGAGGAAGAAGGCTTTCAAGTAAGCCTTAAGAAAGGACATACAGAAAGGGAAAGGATATGAGAACAGGAAATATTACTCTCTTTCCCTTTTTCATGTACTCAGAAAATTCAGGAAATTCTTCCCAAAAAGAAAGCATGACCCATTTTAACCTAAAATTTTGCTATTCTCTGAACTGTGCTGGCTTGAGAACATATTTCTTTTACCAAAAGATGAGTTCACAATAAATGACTCAGAAACATATGGATGAAATTTCCCTTAAGCCACTCAGGGGATTAGAAATTAAGGGAAAAAGTGCTTGGCAAAATGCGTTTGGGATTTCGCCAAACCTAAACCAACTGAGAAATAGTTAAGACACAAGACAGATCTCGAATGCTGCCAAGTTTACCCATTTTAGCAGGACAGGGATTTATAATTAGAGCTGCTGAGAAAAGCACTGCCTCACGGGTGGCAAAGACAGAAAAGCCTTTGTCCTAACGTCTCAATGGGGCTGCCTTTTCCTGCATGGACCCTTCGCAATGTACACACCCTTTTAATCATCAGGATCTGCAAAACCACTTCCTGGGCTGCTCGGTTCATCTTCCGCACCAGGCCCCTGACATTCTCTCTGAGCCTCTCTCGTTTCCAAGCCAGGCTGGATGTTTCTCACAGTGGATTCCTGGATGAGGGAGAACGAATCTTGACAAAGCTTGAATTTCAGTGAAGATCTATAATGGGGAAATATGATGAAGCAATTTTCTTCTCTGACATATATATTTTTTCTTTTGTCTCTTTTGTCATCTTTCCATATTTCTCTGCTTTTCATGTTTTTTTTTTCTTTCCCTCTATAAATGAAGGGATTGGATCAGATGTTTTCAAACTGTGCTGCCTGGAGCCTTTTAAAGGCTTGACTGAGCCCAGTGGAGATAGTGAAAGAGGCTCGCTTCAGAAATGGGGAGGGGGCTTCTGCTTAAGATTTCAAATGAAGCAAGGGCTCTGAGGTTGAACAATTTGAGAATCATGAGACTGGACAAATATCATGTCCCATCTGACGAGACAGTCCCAGTGTCATATGCCACACTTCTCAGTCTCCACTCCTGACACCAATATCACTAAAGATGTGCACTAGCTTTTCTTTCCAGCATTTGTCAGAGTATGTCTATGTGTCAGGCACCGTGCTAAGCACTGGGCATTTAGCAATGAACAAAACAGATCTGGTCCCCGCTTGCACAGAGCTAACAGACAACTTGGTGAGGCTGGTGTTAAACAAATGAATATATAAATCTAAATCAAGATATATGCTCCATGAAAAACAAAATCGTGGTTGAAGTTTGAGCAGGCCTGGGGTTTGAGAGATACTCTAGAGTGCTTTCTGTTCAAAGCATCTCCCCCGCCACTCCACAGCCTGGCTTGCCACTCTATAGACTAGCCGATTGCTGTTAAGTCATCAAAAGTTTCCATTAAAACTATACCTCTTCCACTTGATAGGGGAGGGTCAAGAAATACATAGTACAAAGTAGCCGATGGATTGAGCCAGCAAGTATTACAGAAAGCAAAGAGGGCAAGGGTGTGAAGACCAACTGCTTAGTGGGCCTGGAGGGTGTAAGAGGTTTGGAAAGGAGATGACTCAAAGTGCAAGTAAGGCCATGCCAATGACTCCCTTCACTTATTTCATGGTTGTAGCTAAAACTCACCTTAATTTCTTTTCCTCATTTCTCTCACTAAGTTTTATATGCTACTTGTAGCATTAACTCATTACTAAATCTTACTCCTATTACTATTTCCTTGCCTCTGTCTAGCTCTTTCTCTTTGTACATTTTGTAAAAAGAAAAGGGATTTAAAATAATTTCTGGAGACATTTGCATGGTTTCTACTGTAAGTTTTACATGGTTCCTACTGTAGGTAAGGGGCAATGCCCACCAGTTTTGGCCTATGGTGTACCAGATAACTTATCTGGGTGTGTGGAGGGGATTAGGCAGAGGGAGACTGGTTTATCTCCTTAAAGAGTTAAGACTCTTGTGGAGCACTAGATGGCAATATTTCTCTAAATCTAAATTCAGCGAATGCCAGGACCTGTTGTTGAAGGGTCAACCCTGCACAGCTGCCAATACCAACACATTCTATAATAACTAAACTCATATATAGAGAAGACTGAAGCCATATCTGGTAGAAAGAGAATCCTCAACAATTCATCTCTCATGGCCTGTGGTCCATAAGAAGGGCTTAATGATGTTAGCTGTTTCTACTCTACCACCACCTTTACTACCATCACTACCATAACTGTCATCACCATCACAACCACCATCACCACCACCACTATCACCTTTAACCACCCCTCACAACCATCACTACTACCACCACTACCATCACCACCTCCTCCGCCACCACCACCACTATCATTACCATTACTACTAATTGAGTCACACATGTTGCTATTGTTTTTGTGGGTGCTGAAAATGAAAAATTTATTCAAACCAATTCTGAGAGAAGATATTTAGTTAGAGATATATTTCTTCTTCTTCTTCTTCTTCTTCTTCTTCTTCTTCTTCTTCTTCTTCTTCTTCTTCTTCTTCTTCTTCCTCCTCCTCCTCCTCCTCCTCCTCCTCCTCCTCCTCCTTCTCCAAATATATGCTATAACTAGATTAGCAAACTGCTGCCTGGTATAGAAAATTAAGCAGAATTTCATTAATGAAGAATAATTTGTATTTGACATATCGGTTTTTTGATAGATAAGTAGTTGTTTCTTATCTTAAGCAACATTTGAAAACAGTATCCTTCTGTGTGAACTGAAAATATCCTCCAGAGTTTTTTTGCATTATTAATTTATTTTGCACACTCTTTCTGCTTAGCAGCTACCCCCACTTCTCAGGTCCTGTTCTTTTAATTAACAACCTGTCACTGTATTTCAGTGTTTCTGTTGAGGCATACCAACTGAGCCACGATGAGTCAAAACACATCACTTGACAGAGAAACAACATTTGCTGAACTTCTCATACAAATGGTCATTCATATAGAGATTTATTAAGCAGCTTTTTATTACTGGGTTCAAATACTTTGCACAAACAGGTAAGCTCAGTGGAGACTCAACACTCTGTCCTTTTAGGAGTCCTTACTGCTGCCTTGCTTGAGAGGGTCACTTGAAGTAGAGGCAACAACATACCAGAGATGGGATTCTGTTACACTGGGACTCAGCAACAGGTGACCAGAGAGCACTTCCTAACCTATGCAGAGACACTGGACTGTGCAAGATCAAGGCTCAGGGCTTGTCCTTAAGGGTACACATTTGTGCTGGTTAATTTTATGTTTCAACTTGGCTAGGCTATGGTGCTCAGTTGCTCGGTCAAATACCAGTCTAGATGTTACTGTGAAGGCATTTCTTAGGTGTGATTGGCGCTTAAATTAGTAAACTTTGAGTAAAATAGTTTACCTCCATAATGTGGGTGGGCCTCATCCAATCAGTTGAAGGCTTTAAGAGCAAAGACTAAGATATCCAACCCAAAGAGGAAGAAATTCTGACTCCAGATTGCAACACAGAGATTCTGCCTGAGTTTCTAGCCTTTAGACTCATCAGATGACTCAAGAGTTGCAAGAATAACTTACTCAAATTACCAGTCAGCCAACATGCCTTTTGGATTTGGGACCTGCTAACCCCATAATCACTTGTTTCCCCTTACTAGTTTATAGAATATGATATAATTAGGGGTTTATCTATTTCCATATTGATGGAGCTTTATAATCTACAACTTGAAGGGGATTTTTAATGCTAACAATATATTATAAATGTTAATAAAATACTAATAATATTCAGAAGAATTTAAGTTCAATCAAATTTAAGGTAAATTTTTAAAAAAGGAGCGGGAGGGAATCAGGGAAAAGCTGAATGGCAATACATGTTCGAGGAGGCCTCAGCCAACCCGATGTTGCATACCAGATTGAATACTGCCCATCAGGTTTGCCTTGCATTAAGTCGGAATGACTGGGATTTTATCTCCACCTGGCTCAGTCACTGGATAAGGCTGTGCCAAGAAGGGTGGCCACAGGCAAGGAGGCTCTGCAATAGAAACCAGCGCTGAAGGAGTGGGCAGGTGGAGGTATCTGCTGTCCACACTCCCCATGGCTGATGGGCGAGCCCTTCCTGGGGAAACCTGGCCATGCATCTGCTGTCTATCTCACTGCTCATGGAATAAACAGTGAAGAATGGTACATGGCTAAAATGTTTTAGCCAAGCTACCTATCTTGAATACCTTTATTTCACCATGAAGAGTCATTTCTAATATACGTGATACTTATTAACAATGAACTATTTCAACAATAAAAATCTATTTCTGACATTCACAGTGCTAATTAACAAATCCTTAGGTATTCAGTGAGACTTCCATCACCAAAGCTCTTAAGGAGGCTGACTCTGGAGTGTGGCTTTTCTGATAAAATACTAGCTGACTACCCTGGAGGAGAATTTTCCATTAGAGCAACTGACAGTCCTTAGCATAAAAGCTAAAGCTTAAACAAATGAGCATATACATAATATGACCAACTTTATCGTACTGAAATATTTTAAAGTAAATCACAGACACCCCAACAACTCTCACTTAGATATGCTTGTCTTTGAGGTCTTTGACACCTGTTCTCTCACCTGGTCCAATTGGATTGTCTTAGAGATCATTTGGTTGCAAAAACAGGCACCTACTGGAACTAATTGGAGGTTAATGAGGTACTGTCAGGATATAAGGATTCATCAGGCAACTTCCAGACACTGAGATTAACAATGAAGGCTTTTTGGACCACTCAGAATGGAGCTAGGCATTAGGATTGCAAGCTTTTCTGGCTTCTCGTGGGTCTCAGGCTCTTCTCCTTTATGCTTTTCTCTGTGTGTCTGCTCCTGTCTCCTGCTTCTTTCTGCCTTTCCACTTACTCAGTGGCACACTTCCCCAGTCTTGATTCTACATAACCACCATCATTTGACCATTGCCATGTCTCTTCAGTCAATGTCTTGAGAGAGAAAAAAAGAAGAGGAGGAAATATAACTAGCATATGGCCTGCCTATATAGCCTGGGATCCCTTGAGTTATTTGAGCATTGTGATCCAGTTGTCTATGGCCAGGGGTGTGGTGTGAGAAGGGTAAATGAAGCTCCTCCCTCTAGGCACTGTGAGAGAACCAATTCCCCAAGAGGAGGGTGAAGATGGGAAGGCTCTGACCAGCATCTCTGGCATACCCACTCCAATCCTACAGACTGTGTGTGCATGTGTGTGCATGCACGTACACAGTGCACACCATGTGTAGTTAATTAAGCCAATCTAAGAGTTATTGCCATGATTTCAAATTAATATATTTAAATATGCACCAAATATGTCTTTCTTGATTCTGTTTACAGAAATGTCTTCTCATTATCTTTCTCTGAAACCTCACCTGCTATATGGGTACCACATTCTCGCTTGTAACCTGAAGAGGTCTGAATTGATCCTTCCTCAGAGATGGCTACTTCTACCAGCTCTGGGTGTCACCATGGCTAGAATGGTGTAGTTTCTTCCTCACAGACCACACATTTTCAAAGTCTGTGGTCAAGTAGCTTATGGCAAACCTTAACTAGAGTAGACTCTCCCAGGAAACTCTGGCCTCTGCCTAAGCTCTAGCAACCAGACCTCAATGTAAGCCATCAACCTGGGGATTTGATCATGAAAGCAGAGCTGTTTTCTAACCTGGGTACATAGAAATCTCAGATTATTCTTGATGTTTTTCTTCATGCTTGTTTGCATCATTTAGAATTTCTCAGAGACACTGGTGTGTCAACTAATCTTATTAGCCAGGCATCCTTAAGCAGGCATAGCAATGAAGCTAGGAGAACCCTATGTTCAGCTTACTGGAACCACTTACTTCTGCTTAGGGTAGAGATAGGGCAGCCCTTGACTAGGATTGCAGGCTCCTTTATTCCCTATGTCCTTTCCTCCTTGCCTCATCCAGGGGCAGAGCCTTTATCCCCAGTCAGAAGAAATACAGAAAAAGTGGAAACATCTCAGGCAGAAAGAACCCTGTCAAATTGGAAGCCTCAGAAATATCTATAAAGAAAAGGCATATGGTTCCTTCCCAGACCCCCTTTGTTAGGGGTAGGAATAGGGGAGACCTGAGTAAAAACCTGTATTTACCTCTTCTCCCTTCCCTTCCTTCTTAAGTTCATATGCCTAGAGAATTCGTTGACTTTTATAAATAATTAGATAAATGTTTGCTAACATATTTTCCCCTGAAGTCTTTTGGAGAGCTGTCTAAAACTGAGGCAATGAATAAAATTTTTTCTTCTTTTCAGTTTTACTCAACCTGGCTACCCTGGCAAGTATTCTCAAGTGCCAAGAGATCCAGACCTGTGTAGTTAGACCAGTAGTACTGGCCCTTGCCCCATGGCTCAGGAGACTTCCACCTGTGGTAGGGCTGGGCCATGGGGCTCTCGAGTTTCTGCTCCTTGCTGCTGCCTGATGTCTCTCTAGGTTTGTGGGTGATTCCATAGAGTCCCTCACTTGAAAATGGCTATCAGATCAGCCATTAGGGGTCCCCTTGCTGCAGAGACCCTGGTCTGGCTGGCTTGGTCATCTGCCTTCTCAGCCCCCATTCCCAGGCCTTTGCCTAGGAATCCTCAGGGGTTGGGGATCTACCAAACAAAGCCCACAAAGCGTTTGTTCATACTATCCTTTTTTATCACAGTCTATCTGGGTGATTCATTGGCAAGTGCCGATGGCCCAGTAGAGAGATCCCTGAGCTTAAAACAACAAAAAGGCTGCTTCTTTCTGAGAGCTGTGAGTACCCTGACTCCATAAACCCCTTCAGTTAATTCCTGAGGAACAGATCCTCCCTGCCCTACCTGCTCAGTGATTGACAGTGGGTCTTCTTGTTATAGTAGCAAACAATAAACAAGTGAAAGAACGAGTCAAAAACAAACCAGATTTAATTTTCAGTTTTGTAGGTTCCTTCCCTTTATCTCTTCTGCACACAAAGATTATTTCTAGATACTTTTCTTTCCAATGGATACAGGAATAGGAATATGAGAAAAGAGGTGATAGGAGAGAGGACACCATTCTATTTAAAAGGACACATGTGCTATCTATGTATGTATGGACATATGTATGCGGGTGTTCTGTATGAGCCAGTAATCGGGACAGAGGCACTCTCAGTGTAGTGATCTGGAATCTAGACCCTGGAACCCAATTGCCTGGGTTTGAATCCTGGCTCTGTCACTAACCCTGGGCTAGTTATTGAACTTATCTATGGCTTGGTTTCCCCATCTAGTAAAATGGGAGATAATATTAGTACAACTGTCTCATAGTGTTGTGGTGACGACTAAATAAGTTAACACATATTAAGCATGTAGAAAAGAACCTGGCATATAGAAGGACTGGGTAAAATGATTGCTATATTATTGATTTTCATGATATAATATTTCTTTTTCTGTCACTATAAACTTGATTATGACAGCTTGTAAGTGGGGGACAAATCTAATTTATAATTTAGTTTTAATGAATACATAGTTTCTTTCAAAAAAAGGTTACAGTGGCTGAACAATTACAGTAACTGGAGAATTCATCAATGAAGTTCTAGTTTGTAGCCCTTTTGTAAAGGATAATAATTTTTAACTAGAGGGAAACACTGTCTTTTTGATTGTTTGTTTATGATGGTGGTACAGTAAAAAGTCCCCTAACCCTTAAATAACAGATCTTAATAAAATAATAGGAATGATGTAGTGCTCAATAACTCTTGTTGGAATGCAAGAATACTGTTTTTGAGCAGCTATGACATGCCAGGACTAGATATTTTACACAGGTGATCCCTTTCATTCTCACAATCAGCTTAGCAATGGAGAAGGCACTGTTTTTCCCACTTTGCAGAAGAGGAAGCAAAGTCAGGGGTTTAAGTGACCTGCACAGTTCACAAAGCAGGTAAATTGGAGAGTGGGGTTCAAGGCTAAGTCCAAGGCCAAAGGCTTACTGCTCTGCCCTCACCCACCTTCTGACTGGGCAAGACACTTAACTTCTCCAGATTCTACAGAAGGAAAATGAAAGGAACTGGTACCTCCTGCCTCTTCACATCTGGATGAGAAAGGGCAGGCCCCTTGTCTAGGTGCCTAGCATTTTAATCTTGTGGAATTCATATCAATTTTTGACACGCAAAGAGGCTGTAAACAATAAGCCTGACCTTAATTCAAACTCTAAGTAATTACATTTCACAAAGAATGTAAACAGGGCTTCAATTGATTCATATGCTTGCAATTGGTGGTTCATTTATTACTGTCATCTCCGTAATAGCCTCTTTCTGGGATCTGAGGACTGGGTTGCCACACAAAACTTTGCCACTGATTTGAGCTCAGGTCCAACATTTCTTTGTTGATTCATTCATTTGTTTAACAAGTTAATAGTGCTGTGATCTTCCCTGGGCTACAGTCATGAACAAAGCAGACGTGGCCCTGCTTCGTGGTGCTCACAGTCTGACGGGCTGTAAAATGACCACAGAAAGAAATACATAGTGAAAACTGTGGTAAGAATCATGGTGAAAAGAACAAAGGTGCTTGGAGGGAGAATGATTAGGAGCGGGTGATCAAGGAAGGACTCTTTGAAGAAGGACATTTAATTGGAGATGTGCAAGTTGAAAAGGAGCCAGTCAGAGGAAAGTGGAGCGTGTATTCTTTATATATAAAATAACATATACGTATTAGTCATTTACTGCTGCTGCTGCTCTCTTCCCACTATTGTTAACAGTGTTTTTAGAGTACGAGAAAGAGACCAAGATGGCAGTGAGATTTGCTGCCTTTCTCAATAATGCCTGGGCCAAGGATCCAGTGCTGGTCATGTCTTTCATCATTGAGGGTCCAGATATAATTCTTATACCAATCATGACACTATGATCAACCAGGCCACACCCTACAAACTACACAGTGCCCTCCGGGATGATGGGAATGTGCCCATGTGCCAGCCACCCCAGGACCCCCAATACCCAAGTTTGGAGTGGCTACAGAGACTATGAGCATCTCTGTTGACAGCGAGGAGACCCTTCCCCTTGGGGCCCCCAATAAAAATGTGAAAACCAACCCTAGAAAAAAAATGATCTAGAAGAGTTACCATATGATCCAGCAACACTCCTAGGTATTTACCCAAGAACATAAAAACATGTTCATGGAAAAACTTCCATAGCAATGTTCACAGCAATATTATTCATAATAGCCAAAGAGTAGGAAAAAACCCAAATGTCTATTATTGATAAATGAACAAATTAAATGTGGGATATCCATACAATAACATTATTTGGCAATAAAAATAAGTAAATTACTCACTCATGCTACAACATAGATGAATCATGAAAACATGCTAAATGAAAGAAGTGTCAAAAAGACCACATATTGTATAATTTAACTTATATGAAATGTCCAATATAGAGAAATCTAGAGAGACAGAAAGTAGATTAGTCATTGCCATGGGCTGTGGGAGGGAGTTGGAGGGACATGGGAAGTGACTGTTAAGGGATGTAGGGTGATGAAAATGTTCTAAAATTGATTATGGCAACAGTTGCACAATTCTGAATACACTAAAAAAAAATCTCCACTGAACTGTAAACTTTAAGTAGGTGCATTGTATAGTATATGAATTATATCTCAGTAAAGCCGTTATTAAAAGTAAGAATAATCTGGAGTTGTTTGGAGGCTTGAACTGAGCTCAGGCCCATGCTCACCATCATCTTAGGCCCCCAGAGTTCTGTCCCTTGGAGTCATGCAGGGTCAACCCTCAGGAAACCATTCTCATTCACTCATCCACCACTGAAGCCAGGAAAGGGGCCCTGACAGTGGATCCTGAGGACTGAAAAATAGCAGAATATGTCACCCCAAAATACGACTGTAGGAGTTTAAGACATGATACTCCAAAATACGATGCTTTGGTGTATTGATGATTTTGAGCTGAGGGCACTTAAAAAACAGCAAATGCAAGGAAGGCTTTCTCTGAATTCCCTCATCTGCCTAAAGACAGATCTCCCAAAAATAACTCAATTTTCCTAAATTCCCTGCCTGGAATTTTATCAACCAAGGAAGACTGACCATTATCACAGGAAAGGAGATTATTAGTGGATCACACCCAGACAAACGTTGTCACCAATTATCGCACATTCCATCTATTCTTCTAAGGGCCAATTCTCTTTCCTATTCCCTCCCCTTTCCCTATTAGGATGGCATTTAAGCCTCAATTCTAAGACCCAGGAGTTATTCATTTTCCTCTGGGTCTCTCCCATGTTTACCTCATATAATACACTTTAAAAAAGTTAATACACTTTTTCACTTGTTAATCTGTCTTTTACTACAGGGGTCTCAGCTAAGAACCTGGAGAGTAGAGGGCAGCTCCAGGGCCTTGGCATCAGAGGGCCTCTCTTGTGATCCTCAGGGCTAGTCAGAGTGAGTGCCTCTGGGCTTTCAGAAGTGAGGGGGCTGTGGACCTTCTTTATTTCTTTTCCCACAAGAGCTGAGGGTCTCTCACTGGATGAGTGTTTGGAATGAGGAGGGAGAGAATGGCACAGGGCAAGGGTGTATAATGTAAATTGATTAATTCCACCATCTTTTGAGCACTAGCTATGCATCTGGCACAGTGTTTCTTGTGAAGCAATTGGGATACAAAGAAGTATAAGAGCTCCTCTGACCTGGAAAAGCTTGGTGAGACTGGCTGAAGACAGACGCGTGAGAGAGCTGTGGGATGTAGTGTTAACGCAGTGAGCCTGTGAGTACAGGCCCGCAAAGCAGACACGGAAGGAGCTCATTTCCATTCCTACTAGATGCTCCATGTCATCACATGGCTGCCATCGCTGTGAGTGTGGACCTAGCTCTGTTCTTAAGGGGCACCTGCAATGTAGGGCTGCTTGAATGCTCGAACCTAGGTACTGTGTCCTAGGGTTTGGGGTCCTAAAGCCTATAGTTCTAGTACTGTACAAATGGGAACCTTAAACAGAGCTTCCCCACAGATATAAAGGTAACCAGGTTTTCTGGCCAGCCCTGCAATGCCCATGGACCTGCTAAAGAAGCTGAACCTAATTGAATATTCACAGCAGCTCTTCTACTTCTCAAGTCCATAGTGTTTCAAGTACATAATGGATCATGTAAGAGTTTGTAGACTATGAACAACACATCCACAGGAAAGTGTATTTCAAGTTCTAAGTCAACGAATGTTTAGAACACAACTCCTTTGCTCGTAAATTAGGCACTTGCCGTAGCTGGATTTTAGTTAAGTCCCTTTAAATACTTTAAGGACCTGAATTACTGCTGGACCAGACACGATGTGGGAGAAGGCTCCCCAGGTCTTTATGTAAAGCTGGAGAGGTGCTTACCCTAGAGTTTCCAGCCCTGCCTCTGAGCTACCCCATTCATCTCACCTGGCTAGGCCCCTAGTAGAAACTAGGGTGCTAGAGGTCAGTCATAAGAGATGAAGGGGTCTCAGTGTCCTGTTCAGCTGTGTGGTTTTGGCCCAGCTGGGTCCTTGGTGCCAGGACCACATGCTTTCAGAAAGAGATGGGTGCTGACAAATGGACAACAGAACATCATAATGGCAGAAACAACCTCTAGGCTGAAAACAGAAGCTGTAGGAGTAAAAGCCCACAACAAATTCCAGACTATGACCGTTATGATCTCTGGACCAGGAAGGCGATGGAAGGGGAGACTCACCCTACCCTGGTGAAATGGTAGCACGAAGAACACAGTGCAGTCAGGCTGAAAATTAAACAGATGTGAGTTTCTTTAATTCAAAGGCTTAATTATTCTGACGTTTTCTATAACTTAATCTGAGCCATCGCTTCAGCTGTAATTATGCATAATGAAATGGATTATTTACAATAACTAATATGACAGGAAAAACTGAGAGGTGAGAATTGGTAACTTGGCAACTGTTTATTCATCTGTTTTTTCAGTTCGTGTTTACTGAGTACCTACTGTGTTTCAGCCTTTGCCATGGTCCCATAGATACCGTATTAGGAAAAAAATAGTATTGCTAGAGCCCATATTACGGTCCAGGCTCTTTCAGTTCATTATCTTATATACTGCTTGCAATAATCCTCAATGGCAGGAATCATTGCTTTTTCTATGAATGGAGGCTGATTTATAGAAGCATAACTGAGATTTGGAAAGGTTAGGTAATTTACTTAAGGTTACACAGCAAAACCTATGCTTTTTGCCATCTAAGCTACCTCACACAGAAACCTACAGACTGACATTCTTAATCTTACTTCCTGCTTTTCTAAGAAAAGTGTTTCTTGTTATTTTAAGCAGGCAAGAGAATGATCAAAATTGTGCTTTTGGGAAATTAACCTGACAGTTTTCTGTAGGATGCATTGAATGCTACTGAGACAGTCCAGGCCAGAGGCCAGGACCTTAGCCAGAGTGGTGACAGTGAGACTGGAAAAAGGCTGCAGGAGGCACTGTGGAGGCTAGAAGAGGTCTCTCAAGGGCTTGGATGTGATGGGAGAGAAAGGAAGACAGCCTTACTGCCCAAGTTTGGGAAATAGGAGACACTGAGCCACAGCTTGGCCACTGACAAGCAGCTTGACCTGGGACAAGTCACTAAGACCTCTCTAAGCCTTATTTCCCTTGTGCCCAGAAGGGTCTATTCAGCTCACTTAGTCTCAATTCCGAGGCATATAAACTGAAATGCTTTTGTTTTCCCTCCAATCATTGTTTTCAACCGCCTCTGTTAAATCTCCCTCAATATCTTGTTTACTGGTCACTTTCGTGGTCCATCATAGTTTTTACGACTTCCATGTCAAAGTCAACTTGAGTCTTATTTTCTGACTTTCAGTGCTGTCTTTCTCCAGGGCTCATACTGACTAAATGGCCATCAGTGACTAAATGCTGGTTTGCTTGTGGGGCACATCTGGTCTTTAGAGCTCTTGTAGGAACTTTCACTGCTCATGGCCCTGATGGGGAGGATCTACCTCCATGTCCCCAACCCTTGCCTGTCACTAACCTTGGGCTGTAGGGTTCTCCTTCCACCATGGGCAGTTCTCAGGAGAAAGGAGCAGCAGAGAGGGTCCAAGTCCGGCTTCCTTCCACTGTATTCACTACTGTTCTTACTGTACCACGTCAAGGAGGCAGACTGTTCCACCACCATCTGTGCTGCCATTGCTTTTTCTATGAATGGAGGCTGGACCCAAGCCCAGCTGAGTCACTCACCAGGCCTTGTAGCCTGACACCGGGCTGCATGGGATATGAAAGCACCATTTGGCACAGCCCTTGCCTCTGAGGGATGGGCCACATCACTGCCCAGTGGCCAGAAGCCTCACTCCTCCAATAATACTCCTCCACAGACTTCTCTGAGGGCTGGAGTGGCAGTGGCGATGACAGAGTCAAAGGGCAGTGTCTATCCCCACCTTGAGGGGAGGTCTGGCCCCACCTCTGAGTCTGACTCATCAATTCAGTCAGCAGAAAAAAAATTCTCACTTTCTTACCTCTGCTTCCGAGAAAGACAAAATACCTGGTGACAGATATTTTGATTGAGATCATCATGGATGAATATGCTTATGTCCAGCCTTTACCATCATCTCAGTGTCTCTGTTCTTTCTTTGGTCTTTGACTTCTTTTTTGGGGCTTCCTGTTCTCATAATAGGTGTGAAATTTTAAGGTGGACTCGGAGCTGACAGAGTACCATGTGCTCATGGAAGCAGGTAATCAAAGAACAAACAGTCCTGCGGTGTTTAGAGTCTCCCTTAGTTACCACCAAGCCTTTGTTTGACTTCTTGCCTGTCAACAAAACTAGGAGGGCAAGATGCATGGCATCTGAAATACACTTTTCTGAAATATACTTATAAAAGGTGGGATCCCGCTCCTGATAATTTGCTGGAAGTGTGCACAGAGGTCAACTATCAATATGCAGGGAGCAGTCCTTTTCCTGGTTCTCCTGGGTGCCATGTCAGGTAGAAACCCCATTTTGCCATCTTGCTTGCTTGACTCGGTTTATATAATATCATTGTGTGATGAGGTCCCCAAAGAAGAAATTGCCTCTGGAAAGCCTTGATAAACTGTGGGCTTATTGTCATGATGAGTGAGATGATGTAGCAACAGGGAGCTCTGGGAGGCTCGGGTAAGGGAAACCCAGAGAACAGGGTGCCTAAAGAACTACAATCTAGCCCACGTTTGTACAGACTTTACTTTCTCTCTTGTGTTAAATGGCCTGAGCTGTAAGTCTTTCCAAGATCCCAGGTTAGAAAAATAATTTTCATAGCAGAGCTTAGTGCTGTAGGGGAGGAAAATTTTTCTACTCTCCTAGGTCCTTTTCATTGGTCTATTAATTAAATCGACATAAGACAAATTAAGAATAGAAAAACAAATTTAATTATGTATGTATGGGGGCCCCATAAGAATACGAGGCCTACAGGCAGTCAGGCAATTGAGCCTCACAATTAGGGGATACAGAGAGAATTTTGATCTCCAGGCTCTTCTGAGCTTCCCGAAAGCCCGCCACACTTAGCCCATAGTCTTTGCAGTTACCTTTGGTGATAGCTGTATTCCTAGACCAGGACCTCTATCTAAATTCTTTAGGCAGTTAAGGGTGCAGTTAAAAAAAAAAAAGAAACTATTCCTGAAGTTTTTGGGCCTTGATTATCTTCAGCTCACAATAGTCTGCATGCCAAAGTAGAACATTCTGGGGAGACTTGTTTTGAACCCCTTCAGTGTGTGTGTCAAGTAAGTCTTTGTGGAGATTCTAGCCTTTCTCTGGAGACTTTGGGGGCAACTTGAGGCTGGTGAGTCATCCTGTGGAAAAACTGAGGTATTGAGGGGTTATTGTCTTAGTCTTGGGCAGAGAAAATGCCTTCTGGTGAGAGTCAAAAATCCGACCTACACTTCTTGCACTCACTCTTCCTTATTTAAGAGCTTTGAGAATCTTGGATGATCTTTTTAATGTTGTCAGCTTGGATTATTGAAATTGAGGTTTTTAAATTAAATCTTATTTTTGAATAGATAGTATATGAATAATGTATGGAATTCAATCATGTTAAATTTACAGATTAATTTGGAGGTAATTTACATTTTTTTATAAGTTATACTTTAGTAAAATACTTAGAGGAGTGTCTGGTACATAGTAAATGCTTAGTAAACTTTAGTCATTATTGTATATGACTCTGAGGCTTCCTATCCAAGAACAGGGTTCCAAATATTTGTTCAAGTTTACATTTGTTTTCCTCAGGAATATTTTAGAATTTTCTTTATAAAGATCTTGCATATCCTGATTCTGTTTATTTCTAATTCTTTCTTTTACTTTCCCTTTTTTTCTGCATTTATAAATGAAGTATTTTCTTCCCTTGTATTTTTTACTTGATATCATAATGTATAAAAGTCTATAAATGAATGATCTTATTATTTGTAATAATTTTCAGTTAATTCTCATGCATTTTACAGGTTTGAAAATAATAAAAATTTGTACTTTTCCTTATCTATTTTTCTATACCTGTTTCTTTCTCTTAATTAATTACTGGGCCTGCACCTTCAGACTGTTATTAATCAACAGTAAAAATGTACATGCTTGTTTTGTTCCCCATTAAGAATGACACTACTTTCTGGTGTAAAATGTTTTATATATTATGAAAATAGCTCCCCCCAGCTTTATTGAAATATAATAGACAACCAGTTGCTTATATTTACATTATACAATCCAATGAGTTTTTTTCAATTATTGTTGGCATATAATAACCTACCAGTTTCAGTTGCATAGCATAGTGATCAGAGATCCATGTAACTCACAAAGTGATCACCCCACTAAATCTAGTATCTGTCTTCCTCCTTACATATTTATTACAACATTATTAACCATCTTTTCCACGTTACACTCAACATCTTCATGTCTGTTCTCCAACTAGTTATTTGTACCTCTTAATCCCTTTGCCTTTTCCCCTCCAATCCCCCTCCCATCTAATATCCACTTAAATATTCTCTGTATCTATGAGTTTATTTCACTTTTGTTGTGTTGTTGTTGATTTTGTTCTTTAGAGTTCACATGTATATGAAATCATATGATATTTGTGTTTTTCTATGCAACCTATTTCATTCAGCGCAATACCCTCTAGATCTATCAAGGCAATATCTTTTTCCATCCCCTTCCTTTTAGTCTCTGTGTGTTTTTTTATCTGAAGTGTGTTTCTTATAGGCAGCATATCTAGGGGTCTAATTTTCTTATCCATTTATCCACTCTATCTTTTGATTAGAGCACTTAATTCTTTTCCATTTGAGGTACTTGTTGATAGGAATATAGTAATTATTACCATTCTTTATTCCTGTTTTGGTTACATGTGTTTTCTTCTTAAAGAAGTCCCTCCAACATTTCCTGCAATACTGGCTTGGTGGTGATAAATTCCCTTAGCTTATTGTCTGGGAAGCTCTTTATTTGTCCTTCAACTCTAAATGATAGCTTTGCTGGATAAAGTATTCTTGGTTGTAGATCCTGGGTTTTCATCATGTCGAATATTTTGTACCAAACCCTTCTGTCCTGCTTAACCTTTAGCATTTTAATTATGATGTGTCTTGGTGTGAGCCTTTTTTGATTCCTGGTTTTTGGGACTCTCTGAGCTTCCTGTGGTTGTATGTCTATTTCCTTCACCAGATTAAGAAAGTTTTCCATCATTATTTCTTCAAATAACTCTTCAACATCTTTTTTTTTCTAGTACCCCTATGACACGAATATTTTCATATTTAATATGTTCCATCGGTTCCTTAAATTATTGTTATAATCTTGGCTTCTTTTTTCTGATTGAGTGTCCTTGGCTTCCCCATCTTCTATGTCAATGATTCGATTCTCTTCTTTATCCACTCTGTTTATTCCCTCTAATATACTCTTTATCTCATATAATGTGTTCTTCATTTCTGACTGGTTCCTTTTTATAATTTCCATTTCCATTTTTATGTTTTTTTTTAACTCTTTGATGAAGTTCTCATTGAATTCACCTACACTTCCTGGAAGTTTATTGAGCATCTTTATAACCAGTGTTTTGAACTCTGCATCTGTTAGATTGCTTGACTCCATTATTTCTTATACTCTGCTCTTTTCTCGCATATGGTTTCTGCTTCTTTGTCTTCTCATTTTGGCTGCCTTTTGCTAAGCAAAAGGTGTAGTAGGTGTCCAATGGCACAGTCCTGAGAGGAGTTCAGTGATAGGCCAAACTTAGCTTTAGTCTGTGCCCCTCAAAGGCCACTTGTTAAGATTCAGCAAGCAATCCACAGATGCTGTGCTTAAAGTTGCCTCAAGAGGCCATGCCAGAAACCAAGGCCAGCTGTCACCAGTGTGTCTTGGCGCTGCTCTACAAGGAGCACCTGACTTGCTTAGGATACACCTGGATGTGGCTTGAGTGGAGCCACGAGTTGGGGGAAGTGGAGTTTCAAGGAATCCTCTGGGGACCGACCTCTGTTATCCAGTTTGATGACGTCTCAGCTATAATGGGACTGAATCCGCACACTGGTAGGGGGAAGGGCTCAACAGAGGAACAATGGATACCTTTGGCATTTTTATACAGAACAAGTCTCGCCTTGGCCCTCACTGCAATTACTCAGTGTCTCCCTTTAAGCCCTGCCACTGGTGCTCAGAGCAAGCAGGTCCATCACCACAAAAGTCCAGTCATGGATATGGCCCCTTTAAGAGGTGTCTGCAGTGGCCGGCTGCCACTGTTATGGCCTCTGTCCCACTCAGCTGCTCTGGACCAGGCAGCCTCGCGTCATCACCCTGACCTACCTCCTCCCATTACAGGGTGTTTTTGAATTTCTCTCCTTAGTGGTTGGGCTTGTTCATCTAGAACCCAGGTGATTTCCTTGCTGTTTGCTCCTTGTTTTTGTCACAACTTTGATCTGGTTGCCAGAGGAATGAACAGAGCCTCTATCATCTAAGCCATTTTTTCCTCTCTCAAGAAAATAGCTTAAAAAAAAATAGTGGAGAATGCAGAATACAAAACCTTGTTTTAATTTCTAAATGTTTTATTCTTTTTCTATTACAGTTGACATTCAATATTATTTTATATTAGTTACAGGTGTGTAGCATAGTGAATAGACATTTATATAAGCTTTTATTTTTATTTAGGGTATTTATCTTTAAATAAAAATGGATTTTAAAATCAAATTCTTTTTCAAGATCTATGGAAATAACCATTTGATCTTTCCCTTGATCTGCTAATAAGATAAATAACTGAGTTTCTTAATATTGAACACTCTTTAATCTTAGGCTTTTAGTCTCAGCAGAGAATAGGAGGAAGCTAGGTCTTGAGCAGCTAAATTGAAGTAAACATTTGAGGTTTTTCCCAGAAATATAGGCTTTTAGAACCATAATCATTTGAGATAAGAGGTGATATTTATTGTCATTGGGAGAAGGGTGAGGTTAGAGAAACCCAATGTCTCATACTAAACACTATCATTTAGAACTTTATCATCAGATGTGTGAAAGGAACTAATCACAAAGGTTTGCAAGAAATATTTGAGATTTCTTATGAAAACTACATTCAAATCTCTCTCCAAATGACCATGATTAGACCATGCTTTTGCTCCTACAGGTCAAATCCTGTTTTGTTTTTTTTTTTGGAAGGTCTGCTGTGATACAAACTATTTCTCATTTTTTTTTGAGTTCTAAGAACTTGATCCTTACCATCACTCTCAAACATCAGGGTCACTGAGGATTGGACAAGGGGGACAGTCATACCAGTACCTGCATTCAAAGTATGAGAAGCAGGCATCACCATAATAATTTGAAACAAAGTAACAAGCTCCAGTATCCTATCATTTGGTCTAACTTCTATATCTCTTCCAAGGCCCCACTCAACCCCACCTTACCCATGGAGGCTTCCCAGATTGCCCCAGCTCTTGGTATACACTCTTCCAGCTGCATTCTGGTGCTTCTTTTGCCTGCACATGGTATGCATGCCAAAGGTTTAATAAGTGCCTAACACAGAACAAGTGCTCAGTGAAAGGTGGCATGGGTTACTTTACTGTAATTCATCTGGTGTGTGTCTGTTCTGTCTCCTCAACTGGAATGTCAGCCCTGCAATAACAGGTTTCATATCTCTTATTGCTCTGTGGTCCTTGAGTGCCACATACTTACAGGATATCCAATAAATGTTTTTGTTTATCATCATCTCTTTTGGGGTCTTCTTCTTTTATTTTTACTGATACTCCTTAAATGCAGAAATTTAGATCTTCTGCCTGATAAATATTGTCATGTTAATTAGCTTCTATCCTTTCCACCTCCTATTAAGATGAGAGAAATGAAACAGTTTCTCTTTGAGACACTATAGTGTCTCATTCCAACAATGGCTTACAAAAAAAGGCCCTGCAAGAACATAAACTACACAAAACTCTCAACTGGACCTGTGGAAAGAGTTGAGACAAAACAATCTTCTGACTCCATCAGTACCAAAGGACCATATGCCATACCCAGAAGATAAAGGACTTAGCAAAGCCCCTTTGGTATGTTTAAATACACTGTACACTGAAGTTGTCTACATTTTGAGAAAGCCTCCAGGGAACTAGCTTTTTCAGGGAATTCCAGGGAATTACTCTTATGGAAACGAAAAATACCAAAGTGTTTAATGAAAGAAGGGGTCCATGGTAGCTAGAAGATCTGCATGAACATAAAAAATGTACCAGGCCCATTGACCTGAGTTTTGTCCACTGAGCCCCAGGCATGGGTCCTGGGAGTTTGGGAATGGTTTGTACCAGCCTGTGAGCAATGCTCATTGATAACAGTGAGATTAATGATTTGCACTTGATCTGGGTGAGACCCTTGGAATGCTCTGCTGTGGAAGCTGGGTATGTAACAAGATGGCATCTACATGACCAGCATAATATAAACTTTCCAGCAGACTCTATTTTGAGCTCCCTGGTTCCAAGGTGTTAGTGGGTATATTGGTGGCTCCTGATTTGAGCAAGAGAATTTTGTAATGGCCCTTAGGAAAAAGAAGAAAGTGGGAGCTGGCCCCTGGCCTCTCCAGTCCTCACGTTGTGAGGCAGCCTTCAGTTGTGAGGCATATCTTTAATGTTGTTGCTATGCGCCTTTTCAGTAATAAACTGTAGATTTATAAGCATTCTTTTTGGGGTCCTGTGAGTCTTATTTAGCAATTGAACCCTATTTAATGGCCACTGTTAGTGTAGTATCACAGTCCTGAGAGACAGAGTTGACAAAGAGCCCCAGAGAAGTTAAGGGACCAGCCCAAAGTCCCAAGTCAAGTAGAAGCAAGGCTCAAACTTAAAGTTGCTCTTTTCACACTTTCCTCTGATTTCTTTCACTACCCTTTTGATTAGTTACTAGAGAATGAAGAGGTGTTTATTATCAGTCTCAGGTGAATACTGCCCTGTGTGCAGAAAACAGCTGTAAGTGAGAGCAGCTGCATCCCAGAGGAGGCAATGACATCAGCCCACATTCCCTAAACTACATCATTACCTTTAGTGTCCAAGACCCAGTGTTGGCAGCTTCCTATTCTATAACTGAGGCTGCAGAGGCCTTAATTATTCTAACACACACTCCAGGAAAAGGCCTCATTGGTCCATTTCTGGCAAAGCAGTGATTTTGCTCATTTTAACAAGCGAGGCCATCATCAGTCCAGATCTTAACCACAAGTGAGATGTTTCAGTGGGCTCAGTGACTGACAATAAATCTTTGGCATCTTTTTCTTTTTCAAAGTGTATGCTCCAAGCAATTTTAATTTGATTCTTAATTAAGATGCATGTGTAAGTCAAATTTCATTAAGGCCTCTTTCTTGTTCTACAGCATTCAGACCACCAAAGAAAGTTTGGATGACCAGCCTCAGAAGGCAAGTGCGTGGTCTGTTGGGGAGAGCCAGTCCCTGACTCTTAACATTCCCTCTGCCACCAATTAGCTGGATGCATTTGGATACACCCTTTAAACTTATTTGCATAATGAATGAGTTAAACGTTTTGTGACCTTTTTGCCTTATTAATGCTCTATTTTTAAGGTGAGGAAACTAGCCACTAATTATTATTATTACTATTGCTATTACTACTGCTGCTACTATTTTTTTTAAATAGCAAGGAAGTTGGAGAACCTGGGTATTTAACTAAGAGTCAAGAAAGCCAAGCTTAGCTACCTTTCCCCAGAGTGTCTACTATAATTTTAGAATTCAGTTACATGACCCTGGCACACAAGAATGACAGCATATCCAAGGACACAGTCCGGCTTTATCCATTCGTGGAAGAGACAGTTCCCAACACAAATTGTTTGCGGGGCACTGGATAGATATCCTTCTCTCTCCAAAACACCTTCACTGCCTGGTAAATATGACCATTCAAGGAAGACTATGAAAAGTTCTGTCAATATAAGGAGAAAGCATGGAGCCATGCAAACTCCTGTTCTTGGAGTTAGATGCCTTGGGCTGGAAGGTTGGTTCTTTTGTGAAATTAGTCTCTCAAATCCAGGGCTTACTGAAATTGTAAGTAATGCAAGAAGCTCAATGGATACACTCCCAGCAAAGCAAACTAGGAGCTGTCAGCAAGGAATATTAGGGGGCACAGTTTCCTCAGCTTCCCCAGTTCCCCAAAGAAGACACGCCAAGGTGGTGGCTACAGCAATCTGCCTGTTTAGAGTGAGGAGGTGGAAAGGCCTGAGTAGAGCTTCCCAAACCTCTCGAACCTAAGCCCACATCGAGCTAATATTTCAGCACAATTCTTTATGTTGTTCCAAAAACAGCCTTTTATAGATCTCATCACCCAAATCTAATATCTGGATTGAGGGGCCACTTTCTTACTAGCCCCAGAGCCATCTTGCTCCACTTACTGAGTGTGTAATCTCTGGAGTATGAAATGGCTATGGATGAGATTAGGCAGTAAAGTAGCTAGCACAACACCTGGTGAGTGGGTGGTTAGTAAACATAAGTGGTTACAGGTGTTAGTTTATTCATTTGGGCTGGGCACCACCTTACTCCAAGAAATTCTTGAGAAAAACCTAGTGAGCTATATTTTTGCTTAAATATGAGCAGAGCGATTCAAGACAAATTGTCAATCTTTCATTTTGCTTATGACTATCTTTGTCCAGCTGAATAGAATAGGAAACATGCTCATGAACAGCTCCAAGGGGAGGTGGGAGACTTTCATTTGTGGGAAAAGAGGGCAAGAGGGATTTATGCCTAAAAAATCCAACCCACCAAAGCAACTGATTATTTTGCTCATTTTGAAAAGCTATTTCTGGAAACTATTTGCCTCTAAGTACTCCAAATATACTATTTAGCTTTTGTGTGTGTGTGTTTTTTTTTTTATCACGAGAATGCTATAATACTAAAGTCAGTTATAATAGATTAAAAAACCTATTCATATTCACATCATCCTAAACATCAGCTATTTTGATATCTGAGTTCTTGCACCATCCTTGTTCATAAAACTGGATAATTCTATCAGCAAAAATAACTTATGCATAGTACATTTTAGTCTTTAATCTAAATAAGATAATTTTAGATTTATGAAAGCTTGTATCAATGAATGTGTTCATATTTCAAGTTTTCCTACATTTTCATTATTTCTTTGCATCCCCTCTCCCAAATTTGAAATAAAAACATTCTCTTAAAAAAAGCCAACATTTTCCCACATCCTATTTATTTCTAGAAACTTTATACCTTCCAATAAGAGAGATCCTTCTACTGTCACCCTGTACTTTCTCCCATTGCAAGTGGTTTGCCTCCAGTGTCTAATGATGGCCAAAATCAGGTACCTGAGAAGCAGCACAGCAGTGTAAATTTTGGCTTTGTTACTTACTACATAGTCTCCCTTTATGCATGGTTTTGCTTTCCACAGTTTTTGTTACCTACAGTCAACTGCAGTCTGAAATATTGAATGGAAAATTACATAAATAAACAATTCATTAGTTTTAAATTGTATGCTGTTCTGAATAGCATCATGAAATCTCTTGTCATCTATTGTCCTCCTTCTCTGTCCTGCTTGGGATGTGAATCATCCCTTTGTCCAGTGTCTCCATGCTGTAAAGGCTCCCTTTCTGTTAGTTACTTAGCAGCCATCTCTCAAGGTATCCCAGTGCTTGTGTTCAAGTAACCCTTATTTTAATTATGGCCCCAAAACAAAAGAGTAGTGATGCTGGCAATTTGGATATGTCAAAGAGAAGCTGTAAAGTGCTTCTTTTAAGTGAAAAGGTAAGTACAGTAAGATATTTTGAGAGAGAAACCACATTCATATAATTTTTATTACATTATATTATTATATTGTTCTATTTTAATATTGTTGTGATGATCTCTTACTTTGCCTAATTTATAAATTAAAATGTAGCATACGTATGTATATATAGGGAAAATGTAGTATATATAGGGTTTAGAACTGTCTGTGGTTTCAGGGGGTCTTGGGCCATATCCTTGAGGATAAAGGGGGACTACTATATTCACATAGCTTAGTTTACTCATCTGTAAAATAATGACATGATACCTATCTGAAAGGATTGTTTTGGGGAGTAAATGACAGAAATAATTTTACCTTATGCCCTATTTAGAACATTAAATAAATTATAATTGAATTAGTTTCTGAGTCTTGTGTAACAAATTACCACAAATGAGATGGCTTAAAACAACAGACATTTATTCTCTCACAGTTTAGGAGATCAGAAGTCTGAAATCAAGGGGTTGGCAGGGTTGGTTCCTGTGAGAAGCCTTGAAGGAGAATCTGTTCCATGCCTACCTCACAGCTTTTGGTGGTTGCTTGCCATTCCTTGACTTGTAGCTGCATTCCTTCAGTTTTGCTTCTGTCATAACATTCTTCCGTGTGTGTATGTCCTGTCCTTATAAGGACACCAGTCATTGAGTTTAGGGCCCATCTTAATCTAGTAATGACTTCTTAACTAATTACATCTGCAAAGACTCTACTTACAAATAAAGAACATTCTGAGGTTCGAGGGGGATGTGAATTCTTGGGGGGACACTATTTAACTCCTTGTGGTAACCATCACTGTGAAAACATGAAAGAACATGACCTGTTGCTCTCCTCTGTACTGGCCAAGCTTTGCAGAGCGTCAAGGAGAATGCAGAATGTCCCAAAGCTTTCCTGGAAAGAAACACACTTTCTCTTAAATTGTAAAATCTGTCTTTAATGCAGTCCAAGGCAGTTCATATGCCTTCCCTGAATATCTCATTTCCTTTTGTGTGAAACAGGAGCTTATCAACCAAAGGATACTGATCAACTCTGTACATGACACCTGTAGTACCCAATAATAACCAACAATTATTCTTGAAATATCTTATGGATCTGGGGAGATCTACCATGATTTTGGAGCATTCCAGGGAAGCACACTCAATTCTCAGATGACCTCATGAATCAAGCACTCACATGGAGAAGAAAAATAAACTCTTGTAAACTACCAGGCCCTGTAGGAGAGATACACTGTCATGGCTAGACTAGGTCCTTTAAGTGGGTGTCTATCTACTAAGGTATCGTGTTTCTCTTTTCCCGGCTCTTCACAGAGACTGATAGAAAAGAGAAGGGAAGCAGGGAGACAAGAGAAAAGCAGCAGTCTTTTTTACGGAATGACAGAAGCAGAGCTTATGGTTGTTTGGTGGTGGTTGTTTTCCTGGCTCCAAGAAGATCTCACATTCCCATTTCCAGTTCTTGGCAAGAGAATCTGTTCTTGGGGAGTGACCAGGTTCCATTGTTGCTCCTAGCTACAAGTTAAAGCCACAGAACAAATTGTTAAGTTCCTGTTCTCATCACAAGGCTTGGTGTTCATGTCATTTTGCACCTTTTTAAAATCCACAGGAAGTGAGGCACTACACCTAATCCACTTACCTGCAACGAGAAACGTAACAGAGAATGCTCCACCTGAGACTTCAGTGCACAAGTTTTCTGTGAAATTATCAGCATCACTGTCACCTGTGATCTCAGGGTTTCCCCTAATAATCAACTCGAATCCTCTCACTGAAGCCTTCAGGGTGAACTGGCTGTCAGACACTGACTTTGAGGTAAGTACCATGTTACTCTCAATGGGAGCCACCTGCAAAGAGGAGTCCTGAAGATGAGGGGCAAGTATGATTCTAGATCGGTGGTCATTTCCTCCTCTTTAATATTCCCTCTTGTAAGGTCAAGAAGTCCTGTTTGGCGCATCTTTGAACTTTCAGTGCTAGATGCCCCTCTAGCCCTTGAACCTTTTTTCTCTACTTAATCCAGTCCAACTGAACAGTATGCTCAATTTGTTACAAATAAAAGGCTTTTCTTTTTCTTTTTCTTTCTTTCTTTCTTTTCTTATTGCCGACCACCTTCGCATGATATCAGGTGTTAGGTGAGCTGACAGAAACTAGATTTTTTTGTGTGGAATAGTTTGAATATTGATCTTTTTAAAGGCCAGACTCTGATAAACTTGTGTCTGGTGATTTTGCTTTTCTATGATCCTTACTATGAATTGTTCAGAAGGAAATCTATGAGGAAACATTTAATATGGAAGAACACACCCTTAGTAAATGTCCAGCCCTACTCTGTGAATGTTTCCTCTTGGATAACTCAGACCCAATCATCCACATTCAAGAGTCAAGACACCACTGCTCTGTTTTCTAGTTTGTCATTTGAATTTTTCCAATGTTTTCATCCTCCTTAGGCAGGACAAATCCAATCACTGTATGTTTTCCACTAGTAACTTCAAAGGCCTTCTAAGGATGTTTTTAGGATCCAGGTGTCTGGACCTACTTATGATTCATTGTCCCCCACCTCCACTGTTTCCTCAGCTGGCAGAGGAACCTTGTACAGTTATCATCAGCCTTGCCCCTGGTCTTGCCTGCCATTACTGAGGGGTTCTGGTCAGACCCAGTGGGATCAACCTGCTTGGCCTAGGCACAGTTGCCTCGCTGCAGTACATACTGGGTGTTCTTAAACCCAGCTGGTCATTAGAGTCACTGTAGAACCCATGACTTAAGGGCCAGAGCCCGAGCATCTGGTATTCTCAGCACCCAAGGGGTAGGTCCTCAAGTATGTAAGGAGCACACATTCAGGTAGCTTCCCCTCAGCATGCAGTGTACATTCCCAGGTCCCAGATGCTGGTTCTGTGACTTATCTGCCCTATCTACCTGCTCTCTTGACATCTGAGTCTTCTTTAACAGCTGTTGCTAGTCTGTTTCTGTAAGTGTTGCCAACTGCTTGCACTTAGAGAGCATGCAGTATATGCCAGACACAGTTGAACATGCTTTACACATGTTTACTCTCGATTTTTATTTGTACTATTTTATTTGTATTATTCCATAATTTTATTTGTGTTATTACCCCCTCTTTACAGATGGGTAAAATGAAGCAAAATTTAATAATGAGATTAAATAACTTGGCCTGGGTTTACAAGCTGTTAGGTAGCTGAGCTGAAATTGAAATCCAGGCAGTCTGACTTCAGAGCTCTCACCATATTTTGAAAATGGCTTTATTGAGATATAATTCACATAGCACACATTTCACCCATCGAAAGTGCTGAATTCAGTGGTTTTTATGATATTTTCAGACCATCACTACCATCTAATTTTAGAATATTTTAATTACTCCAAAATGAAATCCTGAATCCATTAGCAGTCATTTCCCTGCCTCTATCCCCTCAGTCCCTGACAACCACCAATCTACCTTCTGTTTTAATGGATTTACCTATTCTGAACATTTCATATGAATGGGATCATATTGTACATGGTTGTTTATGATTGACTTCTTTCCTATAAGCATAAAATATCATAGCATGGATCAGTACTTTATTCCTTTTTATGGCTGAATAATATTCCACCGTATGGACATATCAAATTTTGTCTATCTATTTATCAGTTGACAGATATTTGGGTTGTTTCCATTTGAGAGCTCTCATTCTCAGCCTCTATAGTCTACTACCTTTAATGATAATGATGATCATGCTGCTTCAAATTTGCAGAGGTTTCAAAGAACATTCATAGCTTGATTGTTACTTAGTTGTTAACTACTAACTGATATTATCACTATTTAATTTTTTTTTATTTCTAATTTAGAAAAAAGATAACAAAGAGACAGCAAGGTTAATTGATTTTTTCCAAGATCACATAGCCATAAAGGATAAAATAAAGACTTAACTCAGGTCTTCTGACTCCCAATCTTTCTCTTGAATTGCCATGCATAACTGCTGCTATTTTGATGAGTCCCCAAGTCCTTCTCTATGGGACATGGCCTTCCCACATGTCATGCGGTTCAAGCAGAGCTGTCAGTCAAGAAAGAATTCAAGTCTGTCCCTGACCCCTAGAAATGGTAAATTTCTTAGCTTTTCAACTGATATAGGCTCAAGTGTTCACCATATAGTCCCAGTCTTGATGCCCCCCTGGCACCACAGTCTGCAGTTGACACTAGGATGGGCCATGGCTGTGGGAGAACACAGAAGAAGTGGCTCCTCCTTGGGAAGTCTTGATACTCTACAGGATAATGAATCTCACAGTGAAGTTTTTGGGCCTCTAGCCTAGAGGTCTGGTCAGTGTTGGCTTTGGTACTCAACTGTGCAGAGCTTTCTGAGGGTGCCCTTTAGTCATGACAGAAGCCAGGCCTCTCTGATTTCAAACACAGCTGCTGAGATTTCTGGTGGTGTTGGGGTGGGAGGGGAGGAGGATGGATAAGAACGAGGATAATGATGGTGATGATAATGAGAAGAGCTCGAATTTATGAACCATTTACCATATATTAGGAATTCCCTTGAATATTTTGTAAATTCACTCATTTAATCCTCATAACAACACTATGAAATGGTGTATTATTATTATATGCATGCATGTTAAAGATGGGGAAACCGAGGCACTGGGAAGTCGAGCAACTTGCCCAAGTTTACATAGCTAATTGGTGGCAGACTTGAGGTTTGAGATCAGGTAGGCTGGCCCCAAGAGCCCTCGCTCATTACCACCCCCACCCCCACTGCTGGCTCACTATTGCCCAGCAAGAGAGATGCCAGAGCCTCATTGGTCCATGTGACTGATCATTGGTCAAAGGGTTTTCTCCTGGAGCAGCACCAAGCTCCCTGACTTCTGAGAAGCCAGGGAGGTGTGACCGTGGGCTTGGCAGCATAAAAATGAGCTCTCTGAGGTCAAGAGGAGGCCACGCCTGCCCCTCTTCCATTTGCCTATCTCTGAGCATGACTCTTCTCTGTTTTCATCTATTGTCAAGAGCACTGTAGACCAATAAATATGCTCAGCCTTGTCCAGAAAGACCTCAGACTTAATATGCCTTTAACCAAACTTAATGCCTTTCACAAAAACTGCAGCTAGATTACCTGCAACCAAATCAAGAATTTCCCTATTCTAAGTTGTGGCCTTTGCAGTTCATTCTCCATTCTGTTCTAGTCTCCTTATGTATGAAATGAAGAGACTTTCCACCAACCTATTGTTGTTGTGATAATTAAATAAAATACCCAACAAAATGGCTTGGAAAGAGCCTGGCATGCAAACATTTAATAAATGCTTGTAACAACAAGAACAAAAACAACTTTTCCATTTGTGTTGATAGCAACTCAATTCCTTTGGTTCCAAGATATAACATTTTTGGATCTTTTCTGGCTGTTCTGTTTCCTTCCTCTGGGGTATTAAATCTTGTTCCCAAGGGAAAGGGGTTATCAATAGGTAATATTGTGGTAAAGGACCTGTCCAGGCTTGGGGTTCAGGAGAGGACTCTAAGCTTAGCAGGAAGCTAGGGTATAAATCAGGAAACAGAGTGGACCATCCTAACAGTTGCTCTGGTAAAAGTACCTTCCCTAAACAGTTTTTACTACCTAATGATAATAAAAGGCAGCATTTACTGTGGGTTTGCTCAGTGCCAGTGATCTAGGTATTCCATAGATTAGCTCATTTAATCCTCATAAAAGCTCTATAAAGCAGATGTTCTTCTTATCTCCATTTTACAAATGGGAAAACTGAGGCTACAGGAAGGTTAAGTAATGGGAAGGCTGGGCTCAGATTCTATGCTCTTGACCCCTATGTTATACTGCCTCTTATTTACCACATGCTAACCATAGACACGTGTCATCTCCACTTGTGTGTATATCAGGCTGATCCTGCTTGTGGATGGAGGCAAGGCTACCTTGTTTTTCCTCTCAACACTCCTTCATACATTCTCCCTCTACTACACACACTCATTCACATTGATGGCTGTCCTCTCTTCTCTTAACCAATCCAGATCTTGCAAAGTCAAACATGATACTCACTGCCTCCTCCATGGAGCCTTCTCTAACTAAACACAGCTTACAATGAACTCTTTTCCCTCTCATTTTCCATAGTACCCTGATCTAGCTCTTTGTTTTAATAACCTTATATTATAACATGTCTGTTTAACCATGGCAAAAACTAACTTACCTAATTCTAATCATGAGGAAACAATATCAATGAAGTGACTCTCCTGAGGTCACATGGAAGTTCAGTGGTGGAAATGGACCTAAGTGCTTTCCTCACTACGGGAGACTGAATGCCTCACTCTCAGGCCCAAGTTGTACTAAAAGAATTAAAAGTATCTATTAGCATAATTAAAACATTTAATCCTTGATGTCCCAAAAGACTTTGTGCCTTCTGAGAGCCTCCCAACAGGGATGTAGCTGTTAGAGGTCACAGACTGGCCTCCAGTTAGGCTAGCCTCCACAGAATCCTCCCACCATGGACCACTTGGGCTCTTGTTAGCAAAAGTCTCGATTCTGGTGATGTCTCTCTGGCCCTGGTTCTTGGTGTCCCTCCCACGTTTCCAAAAACACTTGTAGTGCCAAGAACAATGTTCTAACACTAGAAGAAAGTATGGGAAGGCACACACACAAAACTAAATAGGCAGTTGATGTTAGTAAATATCATTCCTTATTCTGCAGATGTATCCTTTGCTTGTTTATTCTTGGAATTGGCTTTGGGTAAATTAGAATGGAGTGATGAGTCAAGATGTAATTTAATAGCAGTCCCAGGAAAATGTAGCATCTCATTCTTAAAGATGAGAAAATCCTACTATATTTTGAGTTGTTAAAAGACTCATCTAGGAGCCTACCTTAAGTAGCGATAGGTTTTTAAATTCTTGAGCTTTCCATCTCTAGTTGATGCAACCAAAATTTCTCCTGAATATTTTTCTTTACTGTGAAAAGCAGCATCATACACAGCAGTCCCTTTAGTGAAGGGTTGTGGGGCTTATGTTTGGAAGGACTAAGGCAAACTACCAGTTCCTCTGAAAGTGATTGAAAAATGGTTTCCAGGATGCTGGTTGCTTCCTTCTTAGTAATACCCCTTTGCAAAACACAAGCATACAAAGCAGGCCTCTTTCACACAATTACTAAAATCTGTATTTATTTTTAGGTTGTCACCACTGGAAAGGAGCAACTAGATTTTGAAACAGGACCAAAGATATTTGATTTGCAAATTTACCTTAAGGATGACGTTGGTACCACTGACCTGCAGGTCCTAACTATCCAGGTAACAGATGTGAATGAGCCGCCTCAGTTTCTAGGCAACTTGGCCAAAGGTAAGATACACTGGGGTGCGCAATGAAACCCAGACGGTGGCATCAGGGAAGACCCTGGGGGATGGAGAAGAACAGAAAAGTAAATAAACAAGCAGCTGTTTCCCTGGAAAAGGCAGCTGCTTAATGAGCAGGGAATAAATAAAATGTCCTCCAGCCCAGGACTCCTAATAATTGTGCCCAACAATTTACAGAGCCCTTCACAACCACGGTTTCTCTTAGGCATATCTTAGTCCTGGGGAGGCAGCTGAGGATCAGGACCTCAAGTGGATTGTTCTGGAGGAGGAACCAAGTTCATCAGGCTCATCACTGTACACTAGTCATCTACTGACTTGTTCATTCTCTCCACAGACTCTGATGCCTTGAGGGCAGTGTGTGTGTGGCATCTGCCACAGAGTAGAGACAATACACATAAGAGTGAAGGATAACTTCCTGCATGATCTCCCCACAGCTCATGGCTTTGAATGCCATTCATACTAATAACCTCCAAGTCTATGGTTTAGTTCAGGTTCTCCCCTGAACTGTCTCAAATATCCAAGTGTCTTACCTAACACCTCTACTTGGATAACTAATAGACATTTGTAATATTGTGATTTATAATAAAATATATATATATATTTGGTCTTCCTCTGTTCCTGATGCAAAGCTCCTAAAACCCTTGGATTTCTTGTGATGAGAGTAATAAAAGTATCTTTTCTTATGTTAATGATGTGATATTTGAAATGCTCCTAGGTCACCTAAGTATGGCAATTGTGGCCAATGGAGCCAACCATGTATTTGGAGGGTTGGAACTTTTAGTCCCCTTCACACACACTCTCTCACTCACTGCCACCACTACAGGAGGGGAGACTGAGTTCAATCACCAATAATTTACTCAAATTATGCCCATGTATTGAAGCCTCCATAACAATTCAAAAGGGTGGGGTTCAGAGAGCTTCCAGGTTGGTGGAGATTCAGAGTGGTGTGTGTGGAGAGTTGGAAATTCAATGTTTTTTCTCTGCTTCGTGCCCTATGCACCTCTTCCATGTGGCTGTTCCTGAGTTATATCCTTTCATAATAAATCAGTAATCAAGTTAGTAAAATGTTTCCTTGAGTTCTGTGATTCCCTCTAGCAAATTGAGCCCAAAGTGGGAGGGGCGGGTATAGAAACCTCAGATCTATAGCTGGTGGGTCAGAAGCATAGGTGACAACCTAAACTTGAATTGAGCTAAATTGTAGAACACTCGGCTGGTGTCAGATAATTACTTGATGGTATAAGTACCCCCCACACACACACACACCCCCATACAAACACACACTGGAATTGGTGTCAGAATATGAAATGTCAAACTTAATATGTTCCTAAACCAAATTCTTGACTCCCACTCTACCCCCTGACCCCCACCATCCCCACACAAAGCTGCTTGTCCTGTTTTTCCTATTTAAATTAATGGCAAGTTCATTCTTCCAGTAGTTTGGATCAAAACAATGAAGCCAACTTTGACTTCTTTCTGTCTCTCTTTCTGTCAAGGTAAAATCCATTAGGAAATCTTACCAACTTCTAAATCTGTGCAGAATCCTACTTGTCCCTAGCCTCTTCACAACTACCTCCACTACTCATGTTTCACTTGGGTTGCTGCAGTGGCTGGCTAACTGGGCTCTCTGCTCTGCCCTTGCCCTCTGCTGTTGATTCTCCATTTAGCGGCCAGAGGGATCCTGTTAAACATCACCTAAATCAAGGCACTTCTTTGCTTAAAACTCTGCAACAAACTTTCCATCTCACTGAAAAGAAGAGTGAGAGTCTCCTTAAGGCCTCAGCAAATCGACAAGCCCATACAATCCTCACTCTCTGCCATGTTGTTTTCCACACGTCTCCTGGTCTGCCACTCTGCTCTGTTCCTGGCCTGCTCACCCACCTGTGAGTACTCTAGGCACGACACTACCTTGGCATCTTGGCATTTCCTCTTTCCTCTGCCCCTTCCCCAGTAACTCTATGGCTCTTCCACATTTCTCTGAGAATTTTGGTTCAAATGTCAACAAACCTTTATAAGCACTCTATTTCACAATGTAACCCCACTCAACAACACTCCTTTCCCTGATTTTTCTTCATAATATTGTTCAATAACATGCACACATTCTACTCATTTATTTTATTATCGATAAAATAAATATTTTATTATCGATATCTCTACACTAGAATGCAAGCTCATGAGAGCAGGGTTTTGTGTTTTGTCAACTGCTGTATTCCCAATGTGTAGATCAGTAAACATTTGTTTAATGAAAGCATGAGCAGTGATAAAACGAATGAAAGCTGAAGATCAGCTGTAAGATGGCTTGGGTTCGAATTTGATTCTGTTCTTTACTAACTGAGGCAAACTCAGTACTTCTCTGACCTGTTTTCTTATTTATAAAGTGGAGAAACTCACAATACCTACTTTCTAGGGCTGTTATGAATATTAAAGGAGGGAACATATGTTAAGTCCTCAGCACAGTGCCTCAAAGCAGAATGAGTTAATGTTGACATTCTCAGTAATCTCTAGGAGAGGTTCTCAGAAAGAGATGCCAGAGAGAGAGCACAACAGCCCCTCAGGCAGGGCTGGTGGCGCCAAGTGACACTGCCTGCTCTTCCCTCCCCCTGACAGCCAGGAACTCTGAAGTAGATGAAATCAATTCTTCTTACCCTTTCCCAAGCCTCTGTAGCCTCTCTCTCCCTTCTGATTTAGTCTCTTCTCTGTTCTATTTAAGGCTTCTCATTTTAGAGACTCATTTCTGCTAAGATGCTAAGTGCACGTCAAGGGGCAACTTTAGCTCTGTTCAGAAGGAATTTGCTTATGAAAGGGGATCTGGAACATGAGGCCGCCTCACCCTGGATGTTCCTACCTGTGGTTGCTTTCCAACTCTCTTATCACCTCCCTCTCCCCTACCAAACAACAGTACCCTAGATCACCTCTCATTGGTGGAAATATATGAAGACTTGATGCCAGCTTGGCCAACCCTAAGACTTTATTAATTCCCATAAATAAATCCACTCCTGCAAGTTGGCTATGGTCTCCCTTATGGCCTTTATTACTGCTGCCCTCTTTCCCACAATGCCAATGTGCTTGGTTTACTTGGCTGTGTTTGGTTTCCTTTGGCTGCCTTGGTTTTGGAATTCCTTGTTTGCTTTATCTAATAAAATGTTTCTTATTTCACTGTGACGTGGGTGTAGGTCAAGACCTCTACATAGTGGAAGGAGCAAACCCTGGATTTATTTACCAGGTTGAGGCCTTCGATCCGGAAGACACAAGTCAAAACATACCCCTCAGTGTAAGTCTCCTTGTTAAACTGGAGAGGAGCTTCTCCACGTTGCTTTTGATTCAGGAGCCTGGCATCTGGGCAGGGTGGGCCTGGGCAGTGACAAGGGGAGGAATATGCTGCCAAAGCATGGAGGACAGAAGAGGTTGGAATGGGCAAGGGGGTTCTGTAGACAGACTCCCCAGATTGGCGTCATGGTTCTGTGTGATCTTGGACAAATTCTTAATCTCTCTGAGCTTTAATTTCTTCATCTGTCAAATGGAAGAATAATAATGCCTACCACAGTAAGTATTAGAGAATGCATGTAAAGCCACTTAGCACAGTGCCTAGCATACTGAAATTGCTCAGTATTTTTTTAATTTTAAGGTAATAAACATCCAGGTATATATTTTTAAAATAAGCATAAATTGTATGCCCTAAAGATAGGCATTAACTACATTTCATTTTCAGAGATGAAGCCAAGCTGCTTGGAGCTAAGTTAAAAAATAAAAATAAAAGAGAGTCCCAGGAATTCCAAAGAAAAAGAGGAATTCTATACAGAAAAGCAGGGGATTCTGTCCTGGAGAGTTGCCCCCTGGTTCAGTTTGAGACAACCGATCTCTCTTCTTTTTCTTTTCAAATCAGTTCCCTTTGATGGAGCTGCCAGTGGAGCTCTTGCAACTATCAAACCTCAGGTGAAGAAGCCTCTTAGCTTGTCCCTGGGCAAGGATGCCCTAGTGCCTACCTCTGCCCACTAGAGTGGACGTGGGCACTCACCGCAGCTGGGCAGCCCAGATTGAAGAGAATAATGTCACTGGACTAACCTTGGAGCAGGCAACACTCCTGCAAATCCCTCCTTAAAGAGGAGAGAATACTTGAAATATGACACTCGGGGAATTGGTAACACCAGGAGGCTGTTTCTGCTGTTTGCTGCATGATTTGCAGCTTCAGTGGGACTACTTTTTCTAACGGGAAGAAGTTGGCCTTTGGAATAAACTCCAGGACCAATATAATATGGACTATAGGCTCTGAAAAAAAGCTGTTTAAAATTTTTGGACACATGTTAGGGAATAGTCTGTTATTATTAGAATAAATTCCTTCTGTCAAAAACCAAAACAACTGTTAACAAACCCAAATGGCGCTGGGGAGAAAAAAGGGAGACCTTATTCTGGTAACAGTTTGCAAACTGGGGAGACGCAGCCTCTGGCAAAAACTGAAAATGTGCTTTGTGGAGAAAAAGGAAAAGCTGCTTTTTATAGGGAAAGTTCTCACCCTGGTTCCTGATTTCTCCAATATTATGCTAAGCAAGGACTCAAATTACACACTCTGTTGGTCCAAATTACTCAGTCCTGATTGGTCGGCTTCATGAGCTCAGTAAAGATGCAAGGCTGTAGCTGCAAGGTTCCGATTGGATGGGGGCAGGTCTCACTCAGTCCAGTGATTAAAAGATGAAACTGGATCAAGGCAGGAGCACAGTGCAAGAAGTTGCAGGCTCAGTCTGAGATTCTTCTCGGTACACAGAATATGCAAGAGGCCTCTGTCAGCAGATGGCCAGTAGGCTCATTTATAAAATTTAGACCCGTAGTTGACCATGGGAAGTCCATCCCAGCAGATAAATTCCTTCTTGGGGTTCACATCCAATGACTTATTCTTCACGGGATATACTTAACTCCTTTATTCAAGATTCTATTTGCACGAATAAGTAAAATGAATATACAAATGCTTAATGGGTCCCTATTTTGTACTAAGGACAATACTAGGTGCTTTAAATTTTTACTTATTAATAACATACTCTATATTAGTTATGAATGTGTCTGTCTGAAAATAACAGAAAACTTAACCACAGAGGAGGATATGGGATATTTTTTAAGAAGTCCAGAGGTAAACAGGCAGGTGATGCAGAGCTTGCACAGCAGCTCCCCTCAAAAACCGGGGCTCTTCCTATCTTTCTGCAATTCTAGCCAGAGCACATTGGATTTGTCCTCTTTATCTTCACCTCATGATTACAGATGGCTGCTCTACCTCCAGCCTTTACCTCTAAGTTCCAGGCAGGAAGAGGAAGGGAAAAAAAACAAACAAACAGGAAGAGGTATAGGGTGAAAGGGACAGGCCAGCCCAGTCTGTCCCTTTTCTTGGTAGGAAAACAAAGACCCTCCTGGAAGTCCTACCCAGAGGACTTCTGCTTATTTATCACTGGCTAGAACTATCTCCTGTGGCCACTGTTGCTTGATGGTAAGCAGGGGAAAAGAGATTTGGGATGGAGATGAGGTTAGCAACCCCAAGTATAATACCTCGCTTCAATTTCAACATTTGCCAAGAATCTACTATGTGCCACGCTTTCTATTACATATTTCGGATACAAAGATGAGTAAGATGCATCTTTGTATCTCAAGAAGTTTACAGTCTAGATTAGAGATGTTCATGCATACACCAAATAATTATAAAGTTTGTATAGGATGCAGTGGGAGCAGAGTGGAAGGAATCTCAGCTGCTAAGAAAAGTATTTATTTTTAAATCTCCCTTTTGAATATATTTCCAAATTATGCAGAAGGAACAAGGTCATGGCTCCTTTAAAAACACCTCCCAGATCAGGTTGTTCCTTTCAGAGGAAGGGAAGCTGCCCAGGTGGAGAGCAAATGCATCAGGTGTTGCCCCTTTACAAGAAAATGTGCTGTCAAAAGAGGGCTGTGAGCAGCTGCAGGGTTGTGGAAGCTGCAACAGGGTGGCTGCCGCTGTGGTTCCTGTGGCAGCGTCTTTAGGAATTGTCTGGGGAGGGGGCACTTCCAGTCACAGCAGAAAGTGTTAATGAAGTATTTAACACCTGTGCTGGAACTAACAGCTGCGCAGAAAGTCGACAGCTAGCCTGCAGGAGCAGTGAACAGAATCTAGAACGAACATTTCTCAGACTAGAAAAAGGAAATAACAGTTTAGAAAGTGACATACAGTGGCCTTTGTACTTCCACATCTTATTCTGGGCTCTTCAGGGTGCTAAATGACAAGTTTTGCTTTGTACAAGGAGGAAAAAGATAGGTTAGTTTGCTATTGACCGGACCTGTGCATCTCAACCTTGGCTGTAGAATGAAACCACCAGAGGAACTTAAAAACACATACACATATCTGGATCCCCCCGCAAAAGTCTGATGTGATTGGCCTGGGGTGTGGCCCAGGCATTAGGCTTTTAAAGCCCCCAGGTGATCTCATATGCAGACTGGGCTGAGAACTGCTGCTTTGAGACACGGTTTTCAAACTTCCCAGGTCTCTCTTTGAGTTTGGATTCTGTAGGTCTGGGAGTCTGTGCATTTGTCAAATACTCTGGGTGATTCTTGTGGTCAGAAAGGCTGAGAACACTGGTTTATGACTTTCTCAGAGGGTGTTCAGATACAGATTCCTGGATTCAGCTTCAGAATGCTGAATTGGAACACACACTTCCCAGGGCATTCTGGTGCACTCCCCGATTTGAGAACCACTGGTCAAACACAGACTTTAATAAACACCAAAGCATGTGCAGACAGCCACCTAGGCTTGGTTTGTGCCTGTCATCTTACCTGATGAGTTTCAGGAGTCACCCTGCTGGTGGCAGCAACTAGAGGAGGAAGGAAGAATTAAAACTAGCTATAGGACATCTCCAGAAACCCCAGTTCCTTTAAAATGACAAATCCTACAACCCTTGGCCAGTTTAATGATGTGAAACAGTGTCATAGATGATGTAAAATTGTGGCTAATGCAGAAACTACTGGTATTTGCTTCCTCATTTTTAGAGAAATTTAAAGACCATGTGGTCATACCTTGCTGGGACCAGCAGTGGCCAACAGAGCTGGAGTGTGAGCCAGAAAGAAGTACTGTGTATGCTCTAGTAGCTATATTAAAAAAGTAAAACAAAACAGGTAAAATTAATTTTAATATAGTTTATTTAACTCGATATATCTGAACTATTATCATTTTAACATATAATCAACAAAAACTATTCATGCAATATTTTTTATCCTTTTTTCATAGTAAATCTTCAGACTTATTGTATATTTTACACATGCAACTCATCTCCTTTCAGACTAGCCACATTGAAGAAGTTCAGTAGTTGCAGGTGCCCGTGGCTAGTGGCCTCTGAGTCTGATGGCGCAGGCTCAGATCCTGCAGCAGCTCCCCATCCCTGTGCACCTTCTGTGCTTTGATGGGGTGCAGGTGAAGCACAGAGGCAGGTGTCAATGGTGGGCTCAGCATACGAAGATGCGCAGGATGATCTATATGTGAATAATTGCATTTACCATCATTTCTACCCTGGCTCCTTCCCCCTGCCCTTTCTCTGCTTCCTGAAGGAGGCTCTGTGAGACACAGCCTGCACCCACTCACTCCAGACTCCCTCCCCCACTTCTGCTTGGAAATGGCCACGGTGACTGCTGCACAGCCTCCTCTTCCACTGGGACCCTAAGGACGTTAATCAGTTTCACAGCTGGAGGCAAAGTGATCTAGTGCAGCAATTCCTCTATTAAGGGGCGTTCTCTTGGCCTTTCCATTAGGAAGAGACTTTTGCATGAAGTTAAATGTGCTTTGTCTTCACCAGGGCAGATAAAGGCTTCAATTAAAAGAGCAAGAATTTTCCTAGTAGCCGGGCTATGAGGAGGGCAACGGAAAGTAATTCTCTCTGCCTCCATCTTGGTCATGGCTCCAAGAAGTGGAAGCAAGTTGTACTTTTAATCTTCCCAGGAATAAAGTAATTGCCCGGGATGAGAGTTTTCAGGTCCACTGAGCATCTTGTGTTTCGGGATAAGGGAGAGAACCGAGGCCCTTGCTTGGGCCAGGAAACTCTAGTGAGAACTGAAATCTCTCATCCAACTCCTGCTCATCCCCTTCTACTGAGTTCTGGAAAATTCTGTTTTTAGTGTCTCACCCCCTTCCCGAGTGACAGCACCCCTTCTTCATGCACTTCCACCCCCACCACACACACACAGATACACACCACCTATTCATGTGATCCCTGGCACTTGCCTGCTAACTTAGGAACCACCACTGAAGTCTGTGCAAAACATATTCTGACCAGGTGCTTGTTAAAATGCTCAAGAAAGGAGAAAGCAGTGGTATTGGACAACTCCCACTCCAAATACATCACCAACTGATGACTGTACATTGGGAGAGACTCTTTCTCAAGTAGACAGGGATGATTATCCTTAAGAATAGTGAAGCCTCAATCAAAGAACAGGACCCAGGCTGATTATAAAAAAAGAATGTGAGAGTATGGGATCTGCAGCTTTATCAGTAAAGGATGACATATCTATAGCATTTTGCATTTATAAATGTGGCTCCTTTAAAAACATTCAAATGTTTGCCTATACCCCACTTAGCTCACCCACATAACAAATAGAGGAGCCTGAGCCAAGTTAAGGGCTTGCGGTTGTTTTTTTTTTTTTTTTTTATGGTAGTGTTTTTTGTTTCCTCCTAAGCCCCTTTCCTCCCCGACTCCTGTCTCCCACCTCCCACCTCTGAGCTGGGACAGGGATGGAATAGGGAAAAAGAGAAATTGAGGCTTTTATAAAGCATTCAGCTTACACTGAAAAATATAATAGAAATGTGACATCATATTTATAACTTACAACGGCCCAGTCAGAAGATGGTGCCCAGTGCTGTTAGCCCTCTGGGGCTGTTAGTCCTTTGGGAAGGGACGGTGTTTGGGGGCATGTTCTCAGTGGCTTTTAGAGTCGTGGACGCTCCCTGGACTTGGGAGGGATAAGGGTCCTTCCTTCACTCTAAAAACTTGACTGATCTGTTCTTAGAAGGCTGAATTCTTGTCGCTCAGTTCCATTGCAGGCCTGAAAGCAACTGATGGCTACAAACTGGTACAGGTTGAATTATTATTCACCTGTAACTCCAGCTGCAGTTGGGGAGCCAGCCCGGAGGTAGCGTGCCCTCCCCAGGGAGCCTGACATTTCAGGAAACTGGGCCAGCTCCGTCTCACCCTCCTTCCTCCCTGCACCAGTGGCACCATAAAGGGTGAATGGGGCAGGAAGCCGGCTCCACTCGCTCTGTTGTCTTCCACACTGAAGCTTTTGTGTCCCTGAGCAAACTGCAGCTGCCAAGGGGCTGCAAATAGAGAAACCTGGGGTGGTGGTAAAGGAATGAATATTCCTAAGTGGGGAAACTGGAGAGCTTGTGTGACAAGTGTTTGTTAATCGAATTGATCTGATTACTCAGGACTTTTCTTAGCCAGTATTGGAGCAGAGAGGGGCTGCAGTTGCTTTTCATTCTATTTAATTTCTATTTTCCAAGAATGAATATCAAGGGAGCAGCTTTGATTAAACAAGCCTTTAAAAGGAGAGAGAATGCCAGGTTTTACAGAAAGCTTTCTGAGTTGCTGGCAAATGGCCACATGACACAATATTTTTAGTCTATGAATATTATCTCCTTTCTAAGTACAAAACTGCTATTCCCATTAACACAAGCTTGCAGGTTCAGGGACAAAGGAAATTAGCCTGGCACTAAAAGAAAAAAATTAAGATTCAAGAAAATCAGTCACTTAATAAAATTAAGAAGAAATTCCCCATGTTCCTAGTTCTGCAGTTTTACCCTTTCTATCTGCTGTTATTTATTTTTTCTTTCTTGCTGAGACTGAGGGCAAAACTAGAGAAGATTTCATAACCAAGACTAGCATTACCAAATTCAAAGAGATTAAACAAAATTTTGGCAAGATTTTTGTTGTTGTTGCTTTTAAAAAGATTTTTTAAAAGGTTGTAAGATTAAGGTAGGCTTGCTGGTCTCAGATGAGAAATAGGCAAGAAGAAAACCCCAATATTTAACATTTAACAAATATGTTAAATTATGTGTTAGGCACTAGAGATATATAGCAGTGAAGAAAATGAAGAAGCCCTTCCCCTCATGGATGTTGCATTCTAACTGGACAGCAGTAGTTGACAGACACTGAAATTTACCATGTACTTGGCACTATTCTAGAACTTTACGTGATCCTCCCATGGAGCATGCCCTATTGTTATTACTCTTTGTTGCACAAGCCCTTACAGCTGGAAAGTGGCAGAACCAGGATTCAGATTCAGCTGTCTGTTTACAGGGCCAAAACACTTAACTCAGCTGTCCCGTTTGGTCACTCTTACATTTCCAATGGGCCTTCGAGTCCTTCTCTGTTCCTATCATAGCCTGTTTTTCCCTCTGGGAGCACCTTTCCCACGTCTTCTTTGTATGTTCCCTCGGGTGACCAGAAGCTTTTAGAGAGCAAGGCCTGTCTGTCATCTCTGTGTCCCAAGACCTCACATTGTTGGGGACTGACCGGAATTGGGGACCTATCTCTTAGAGCATTTCCAAACACGTGTGGAAAGTCACCCTCATTCAGTGTGTGTAGTAAATGCCTCCTTGAGTCTATAAACTCTGCCATCGCGTCCAGCTTTAGTCTCAGCTCTGTGGGTACGTGAAGATTCTCTGCAGAGAAGGCTCTGCTCAAAGACATGCAACTGCTCTGCGTGCAGGCAGCTGAGGCCCAGGCAGTGAGTGGGAGAGCTGATTGGGGCTTGGGATCTGAACATCACACTCAGAGTGCTGCTAAGTGCTTATATAATTTGTAGGATGGAAGAAGAAGGCTCCTTGGCATTGCCCAAATATTTCCTCTCAAAAATGGGTAGGAACCATCTAACTGACCAGTAAGAAAGACTTAGTAAAATAACTCCCTCCAGGAGAATGCTTTGCCATCATTAGCTAACCAGGCTATAAAATAAGATTTAGGAATATGAGGAAATGCTCAAGCTATTCATGAAAGTAACAATATTATAATTTTGGTTAGAACATCATCCCAATATTTTTGGAGGGTGCATGTTTGCATAGAGAAAAACAGAAGAGTACCCATGAAAATGAGATTTTTAAAGGCGACTAATATTGAGTTTCTTTTTAATACTTCTCTGTTTTTTCCAACTTTTTTGTAAAACATATGCTCATTAGAACTAGGAAAATGTTATTAAATAACAAACAGAAAGTAAACACTTAAAAAAAATGGATTTAAAACCTTATATTGGCCCCAGAGGGGACCTTTAATCTATTTTCTGTGCATCCTCTCTTCTCCTGTGAGGAGCTCAGGTGTGATCACAACGTAGCAAGTCACTGGGTAGGAATCCTCGGCTGGTGCTTCCTTTGATTTTAGACTTCAGGGCCTGTGGCTCTGGTTGCAAAACAACCGATGAACTGATTCAGAGATCTAAGGCCTTGTGGAGAGACCATCTCTCATCCTAGGAGGAAATAATGAAATCTTCTAACCTTAGAGTCCTTTGAAATAAACAAATATATACACATGTGAGCCTCGAGTGTGGCTGCGGCCTGTCACACTTTACAGCATGCATTTAGAGTTAATCCTCAACAATAACGTGGATGAGCAGCTGGTGGTATCATCCCTAAGTCACAGGCAAGGAAGGGTCTTGCCCCAGATCCTGCGGTGAGAACCAGAACTCAGGCTCAGCTCTGATTCAGGTCCTTTCCTTGCACTGTTGACTCCACTATGGGAGCAAGGACGCAATCTTGATGAGCACCATTTAGAGCACAGGGGTGGTCCTTCCATGGGCTGGCACTTCGTGAGCTGGGCAAATAAGCCTGAGTTTCTGTCAGAACAAGTGGTGCAGAGCAGGAGGTCGTCGAGAGGGCTGGGCTAAGCACTGGAGCCAAGGAGGACAAAGATTTAATCTCTCCAAGGTGTGGGAAGACCTGACCTGTGGCCACTACCCTGAGCTCAGATTTTAAAACAGCCCTTCTATACCTCCAAACCAGCTTTCAACTTGTACTCTGCTAAGTTTCATTCTTTCTCACACTTGTCCATTCCCTTTGCTCTTCCATTATTTCAATGAATGATTCTCATGAATATTTTTGCACCCCACTATACCATAAGTTCTGTTAAAGATAGAGACCAGATCTCATTTACTTTAGTATCACCCTATTACCTAATGATAGCTGTTCATTAAATAGTGTTCATTAAAGCCAAGACATGGAATCAAAGCCAGAAATTGTCTTGGGAAGCAGAAATGAGAATGTGGTGACAGAGTTAAAGAGACTGGACCCAGAAGTAGAATGCCCAGACAGGGGTCTTTTATATGTGCTCTGTAATCGAAGCAGGATCCAATGACCAGCTTATGAAGGTGTGGCCAGTCAGGGTCAGAAGCTCAGACCACAGAACTAGAAGTTTCTTCATTTAAGGATCAGTAAGTCTGAGGACTGCCCATTCTTAGACTTGTGCACCAGGAATGTACCATAAGCTAAGAATATGAAATGTAAATTGAACAAACTTATCTTCTGGGGAAAGATGCATAGGTATGTTTAGTTACATTCTTTTTTTTTTCTTGTTTTTCAGTATGTCGTGGTTTCTACCATAAAGAGCTTCAGAATGTCTGCTAATGGTACCCTCTTCTCCACAACAGAATTTGACTTTGAAGCAGGACACAATAGGTAGCCTTTGCTAATAACCTTGCTTAAAGTATGACCTTGCTTGAAGTCCTGTTTATCTGAGGGTCAAGGAGCAGGAGTAATGCAGCCTGAGGGAAAGTAAGGGGCCCTGAGCAATTTGCTGCCTTCTTGCCAAGTTCAGAGGGTAGTGAGCCCCAAAGGGGATTAAGAAATAAGGCAATTAGCTGGAAGGCCCCTTTCCCCATGCACAATCTTCATCTCCAGATGATAAGAATGACTGTGTGGGAGAGGGCTCCTGAAGCATCTGGAGGTTGCCTCAGATGCCCTGCCGGCTTGGGGAGGCAGCTGTCAGAGCTGTTTGCTAACATGAAAGCAGGATGGAGGAGGTGAGCAGGCCTCTGAGAAAAGACGTGGGGAGAGTCTAGGGTATGAGGATGAAAACACACAGGACTTGAGGGCCAGCCTAGGTTTGGCTCTTGGCTCTACACCAAGTGTGAGAACCAGGGCTAGTTACTAAGCTATGAGAGCCTCAGTTTGCTCACATGGGTGTAATACACACTTTGCTATGATGTGAGGAGCGATAGAGATGGAGCGTGCGACACGGTGCGCATGAGCAGCCTCTTGGTGAGATGGTGGCTGTAAATAACAACTACAGGGTAAGAAATGCAGAAGTGGGTTTTTAGAGATGGGGACAGAAAGGTGGACATAGCAGATCTGACTCTGTAGGAGCATCTGGAGTGGGATGGCCAGAAGGGGACAGAATTCTCCCTCCTCCTACCCCATTTTGAGGTAGTGTCATCAAAGCTTGATTCCTTCACTTGGGATCTTCCCCTGACAGTTACCATCTCATCGTGGAAGTGAGAGACAGTCAAGGGCTCAGAGCCTCCACATCGCTGCAGGTGAACATCGTGAACATCAACGATGAAACCCCACGCTTCACTAGGTAGGCCAGGGGGTGGTCAGGGCTCCAGGGGCTGTAGGCTTATCTCCCTCAGGCGGCTGAGCCTCTTCAGACACACTTAATACAAGACAGGGGGGTGCCCTGCTCTGCTGGAGAAGAGATAAGGGCCCGAGATCTTCAGTGTCCTTTACCTGGGCTTTTGGATTTCTATCTTCTACTTTTGCTCCCCCTGCCTCCATACCTCAACATTCACCTGTACCACAGGATTGTGGGTATAGTGGGAAGCGGGTGGGGCCAGACACGATGCCCCTAGTGCGAGGGCTTATGGAGAAGGTAAATACAATAGTCCCTCTTAGCCACGGTTTTGTTTTTCATGGTTTCATTTACATAGGGTCAACTGTGGTCTGAAAGTATGAAATAGAAACAAGAAATTCATAAGTTTTCAATTGTGCATGATTCTGAGTAGTGTGACGAATCTTGTGATGTCTGCTCCATCTCACTTGGGATGTGAATTATCCCTTTGTTCAGCATATCCACACTGTATTTGGTCCCCTTACCCCCATCCTTAGTCACTTAATAGCGTCTGGGTTATCAGATCTACTGTCATGAAATGGCAGTTTTGTGTTCAAATTACCCTTATTTTACTTAATTATGGCCCCAAAGCACAAGAGTAGTGATGGTGGCAATTCAGATATGCCAAAGAAAAGCCATAAAGTGCTTTCTGTAAGTGAAAAGATTAAAGTTTTTGACTTATAAGGAAAGAAAAAAATCGTATGCTGGGGTTGCTAAAATCTACGGTAGAGACAAACATTCTATCCATGAAATTGCCTAATTTGTAAATTATACTTTATCACAGGTATTTATGTATAGGAAAAAATTAGTATATATAGGGTTCGATACTATCTGGGGGGACTTAGAATGTATTCCACACAAATAAGAGGAGACTACTATATAAGGCAGGCACTTTTATAAGAGAGTGCTCAGCACTAACAGTAGCAGAATCCTGGAGCCCACATCGTTGGTCAAAGACTTGGTAAAACCCACTCTTAGAGCGTCACTCTCTCTGGCTGGGAGAAGGGCGATTCTGATGGTGCCTCAGAGGCTTGCATACTGACGGGTGCTCTAAGTTCCTTCGTGCCATGGAGAACCCAGAAAAGAGACCTGGCTGTTTCTGGCAGCTCCTACATCTAGCAGAGGTGAGGAAGGTAAGTGAACCTGGTGGAGGCAGCCCGTGGGAATGTGCCTGGCACCAGCCCAGGCACAAAGGGGAGACCTGAGCCTGTCGGAGATAGTGGTTTAGGAGGGGAAGATGGGATTTTGAGGTAGCATATGCCCTGCAAACAGCCTGGCTGACTGTATGAGACTGCCCACTCCAGTTGCTGAGGTAGGCTCAGAAGCCAGCCACAAGGAAACTGGCAAAGTTAGCTGCCTGGGGTTAACTGCATTGATGTCTATGAATAAATTCAGCCTAGGAGACTCTGCAACAAAAACTGGGCCTCAGAACTATGCAGAATGCTTGCAAAAGTGTTTTGAGATTAGAAGACATTAAGGCCACCTCATTCCCAGGCTAACCTGGTGCCATTTGGCAAAATACACATTTGTGAAACTTCTGTATTTTAACATGGTCTATAGCCCAGTTGCAGGGTGTTGGTATGGAGGGATGGAGGGAACAGCAGACACTCTCGTGTAATGTTTCTCATCAACACCTGTTGCTCTATTACTCTCTGAAGAATGACACAGTGCATTTCTGCAGAGAGGTTCCTGCAGGAGCATGGCCCAGGCAGTTCATAAATAGTTGTGACATTGAAGCCTGGATTCTGACTCAAGTATTGGCCCACATAGCACTGCAGATTCATCAGTAACCCCCAGAGGGAGGAGTGGCTGTGGTGCTGGAGCAGATGCATTCTGCAGTGCCCTCTTCACACCCCCAGTCTGTGAGGCGGGAAAGCAGGCTAATGGGGTTACAGAGGGGAAAACAATTCATTCCAAGGGGCAGAACTTGTAGATCATCTGGTTTGGACTGTGTCTTCCAAAATAAAGCAGTTGACCTCAGCAGAAAGAGAATGTAACCTTGGCTAGATGTTGGGGCCCCAGAGATAAGTCTGAGACTCTGGTTCTCATTTTCGATTTGAGAGATGAAACCTGTTAGGCTCCATCCCAGACAGAGAACATGACCCATGTGAACATCTAATCGTTAAAAACAGCCCAAAGCAGTCTACTTCATTTCAAACAGTGTCCCACAGATGCTGGTAGGGATGGGTCTGAGAGAGCCTTTTTTCTAGAAGGGGGATTTGGGGCAGGTTGTCTGCCCTGATGTTGCCCAGGCTGCTCAATCAGAGTCAGCTTTGCCCCTCAGTCAACTACAATTTGGAAAAACTTGCTCAGTTTCAAACTAGGTGCTGATGTTGAGAGCTTTCATGGTTCTCTTGAACCATCATCCTTCTTTTCTCCCCAAATCAGCGCCAAGAGCTAAGACTAACCATAAATTGTTTATCCATTAAATTAAACCCTGAAATTGATCCAAGTATACTGCTAGAGTGTGAAGTAGAAATGTAAAATGTGGAAACAACTCATCTATCTTTACTATTTGTTGAGGTCCAACCAAAGCCAGTATTATTTCTGTTGTTGAAAATGTCTCGCCATTTTATCACTGGGTGGTGACAAACATCTGAATTTTTTATGGACTCATGATGTGTACTCCAGGATTCTGCTATTATTCAAGTTGAGCACTTGATTATAAAAGTACTGGACTTATATTTACTCTCTATGTGGTAAGCATAATGCTTGTTATTTTTTTGCTAAGCACTGTGTTTTAGAGTTGGGTGGGTAAGTCCTTCTACACTTCTACCCATTTCTTTTATATTTACTCACAGTCCTTTTCACCCTTGTGCCTGGCAATGTGTACACACCTTATGCACTTACTGAATACTCATTCATAGTTATGAAATCATTGTGGTCACTCAGGATTCATCCTTTTTCTCATGAGTGTGGCCACTGGCCCTCGTCAACCCATCGCCCAGGCTCTGCAGGTCCCGTGTTATAGGGGGAGGGTACGGGGGATGTAACTGGCATGAGAACATTACCCTGTCAGGTGGCTGCAAGGCCCCTGGCTTACTTGTGCTTTACACTGTGGTCTGAAGGTAACACCCTTACATTAAATAATTTTTTTGGGGGGTGTCTTGGATCCCCAAACCAAACAAACCAAAGATTTGATCTTCTGCCAGGTTCCATATCTGGTCAGCCCAGGGGAGAATGTTTTACCTGAGGAGCTGGAATTTACCAGTAGCCTCACCGGTAGCCCCCATCAGAAGATCCTGATTTCCTGGAGTGCCCAGCATAGACTAGATGAGCCTGTAGGACAAGATGTTTCAAATAACTGCACTAATGACATTTTGAGCTAGAAACTTCCTTGTGATGGGGCGGGGAGCAAGGGAGGGAAGAGGGGCTGTCCTGTGCCTTGTGGGATGTCTAGCAGCATCCCTGGCTTCTACACCCTGGATGGCAACAGCAGCCCCTTCCCCCAGTTATGACAACCAATATAATTGTCCCCAGTTGAGAACCACTGTATTAGGGAAGATGGGATGGTGGGAGGGAGGGGATTCTCCTCCCAAGGTGTCCTGGGTCTGTCCTATGAGAAGCTAGGAACCTGTGATTGTCGCCTCTGGTGATCTCTTATCATAGTCCTGCTAAAACTTTAAAGTACACATCAGTCCCTCAGACAACTTGTGAAAACGCAAATCCTGATTCCATGGACTGGAGACGGCCTGAGGTCTGCACCGCCAGGGAGCCTGTTCGAAATGCAGGGCCCACTCTTGGAGTAGCAGGGGCAAGGTTGTGAGGGTGGCATGGGTGTCTTGAAGATCCCCTTGTTGGAGGTTAACAGAACCCACTTTAGGTAACCAAAGAAAAATATAACAAGTTAGAAACTGGTGCTCTCAGACGATAGACATAGGGCTTAGTCCAGCCTAAGGAGGTGTCGCTGCCCCCTTCTCTCGCCCTGGTTTTGGTTCCTACCACCACTGCCTCCTTGGCCCCACCCACTTGTCCATTCCCGGACCCATCAGTGGGCACAGTACAGATTCCCTGAGAAGGAAGCGTGTGAGGTAAGAAAACGGATTAATAGGCTGCTTTAGTGGGACACTGCTAGGGAGAGGCCCCGGAGCACCGGGGGGTGGCTTCTTGATCTGAACAAGATTACTGTCTGCCAACTTGGACAGCACCTACAGGAGGTTATTTCATGAGTAGGGGGCGGGCCCAGGGTCTAGGGAGGAGCCCTGGTCAAGAGGTCCCACCTTTCCCTGCCTGCCAGAGTCCAGCTGGAGCCTCCTTGTCCTTCTACATCTGACCCCACGGATCCTCCAGGGTGATGAGAAAGAGCTGCAGGAGTACCCCGAGCTCAGGAAATGGATGCTATCATTTAGAGCTGAGGTGCAGTCTCCCCTCTTAAAGAAGATCCCACGTGGGAAAATTTAAACTTAGGAAACTGGCAAATGAGAGGTGACTATTTGTCCCAGTGAAATGATTTTCTCTCAGTAAAAGGATTTGCTGTGAAATTATTTTAAACAATAAGCTTCCCTTGGTGCATTCAAAATTACTCAATTTACCCAAGTTGTGTAGTTAAAACTTCTAACCCATCTGTCATATTTACCGGTCTTTTCCAAAGGCAATGGAGGTCTGAGGAAGGTGGGTACACTGGTAATTTGGGGTTATTTTGTAGAATTCATCCTTGGAGGGCAGAGCGCTGACTTTGGCTTCTGCTCAGGGGGCTCATTTCTGCATTCAGAGAGCTGACCTCATGATTAATGGTACTTGGAAGGTGCACAGCTCTGTGCATAAATTCTGCCTCCACAAGCAAAAAAAAAAAAAAAAAAAGACAAGAAAGAAAAAAAAACTAAGTAGAGCAGAGGCACTAAAATAGGAAAGGTATACAATTTATCTGGTTTTTGGTGGCTGCCATGGGATGAGAATCAGGAACCTGCAGTTCTGGACATTATGTCCAGATGGATTTTAAATATAATTCAGGAAACTCTTGCACAAGAATTGAGAGAAAGCAAGAAGATGGCTGGACAGACCAACTATCTTTATTTTAAAAGATGTTATGCTGCTCTGAAATGGCACCAGGCTGGGTGAAGTCAGAGACCGCAGTCTGGTGTACATCAGAGCAATAACAGCATGGTGCTTTCTTTGCTTCCATGGGGATGTGATCTTTGGAAAGACAAAAGCCAATCTCTTCTCCTTTCAGATGCTGAGTTTTCTCTCTGAGCATGTTGGTGCAGCTTCAACAGCTCAGAGCTATATTTAGCATTAACCAAAATACTCACCTCCCAGACTCCACACTCTTGTGCCCCTGAAAATTAGCTGTGTCTGCTGTATTTCTGTTCCAGCCCAACTCAAGTATATGTGATTCCAGAGGAGCTGGGTCCAGGAACCATCGTGGCCAATGTCACAGCTGAGGACCCTGATGATCAAGGTTTTACCAGCTTCCTCCTCTACAGCATCACTACTGTTAATAGCTATTTCATGATAAATCAGTGTAAGTCACTCACACACACACATTATTCATGTGCATCCTTTAATTCAGCCATATGGATTGTTTTTCAGATATTTTATGTCTTCTGATCTGGGCGTGCTTTTCTATCTAGGGTATCATAAGTTACCAGGGTAATAAGCATATTAAAAGCAGCTGGAATAGGGGTTGAGGAAACTAAACAGGGCCCCATGTTGACAGATGTATCATTGCTTTCACTGTTGAGGCAGGTTCTTATGTAAGGATGGGTGAGTTCACTATCCTGAGAGTACCTGAAAGTCTTCTGAAGAGAGGGTCTAGACCAGCATTGTCCAACAGAAATAGAATGGAAGCCATGCAAGTCATGTAAAAGTCTCTAGTAGCCACATTTTTTAAAAGTAAAAAGAAACAAGTGAAATTAATTTTAATAAAACATTTTATTTAACCTGACAGATCCAAAATAGCATTTTAACATGTAGTCAATTTTTAAAAGTTATTAATGAGATATTTTAAATTATTATTTTTTATAACAAATTTTTGAAGTTTGTTCTATAATTTTATATTCACTGCAAATCTCAATTCTGACTGGTCACATTTCGAGTGCTACAGGGGCTCATGTGCCTAGTGATTCCCGTATTGGACCCCATCAGTCTAGATCAATCTGTGGGCTTGCTAGGAATTATTTTCCGATCTAAGTGTCTCAGTGCAGGGAAGGACAGTTTTTTCCTCCCACAACGTCCATCTTTTATCAGGATCCTAGTACATAACAGGCTGTATGCAGGGTGATCCACGTGCATTCCATCTTAAGTACACAGCACAGCAACCCAATGACCTATCATAATTTGCATTTTACAGAGGAGAAAACTGAGGCTTAGGAAGAGATTCAGACAGGTGAAGTGACTTGTCCAAGGTCTCATAGCTTATAGTCTGTGAGGCAGAGATGCAAACCAAAGATGCCCAACTCAGAGTCTGCCCTCTTCACCACTCTGTATTACCTTGTAAGACCCTATCATATCACCAAATAGTACTTCACTTTACTTAATGGTTTTGTGAAGGCCAGCATTGACAATTCCAGAAGGACAATGTATTATTTGCCCTATTAATTGGGCTTTAGGGCAAAGGGTACCTGCTCCCAGGAGAGGCAGGCAAAGGCAATAATTGTACTCTGTCTCTGAAACTTCCCAGCACTCCGTCATCAAGGACCTCACTCAACTGGTGGTGTAAGGATTGATAACCACAGTTTAGAATTCCATTCACTCTAGTATTAAAATTGAACTTTAACAAGTACAATATGTAGGGTGCAGCATATGTAAGACTTTGGTTGCAAGTAACAGAAACTAAGGCAAGTCAAATCAAGCAAGATCTAAAGAAAGGTAGGGACATCTACCAACAGAATACTGGGCATCTTATGAGAAAGAGTGGGGCAGCTGGGGGTAGGAAGGGTGGGAACCAGCACTGCCCAAGTAACCTCAGCAGCTTAAGTTCTGGCCTCTTACCTATAGCTTCACTGTTAACCTGACTTGTTACCCAACTTGTATCTCTCAGTTAAAATTCTCCAGTAAGGGAACCCAGTGGGCCAGTCTGGAGTCAGCTGCCTACCAGTCCAGTCAACTATGGGCAATGGCTGCTGCCAGGGGCCTCACCCTGAAGTTTGCATTGAAAAATTCTAGAAGGGTCAGGCCAGACACCCCAATCAATGTCTAATAGAGAAACTTACATAAAATTTTAGAAAATGTGTTTGGGTGAGGGTATTCTCTGTGTAAGCCAATTCTCACATCAGAATACTCTTTTTGACTTGCTACAAGTCTCCATTAACCTTTACTTTTCATTTCTCTCTAAAGAGTCACGTTTTAACCTTTGCCTTCTTAGTGACTGGTACCATCCAAGTGGCCCGCAGGCTAGACCGAGATGCGGGCGAATTAAAACAAAATCCCACCATTTCTCTGGAAGTTCTGGTGAAGGATAGACCTTTTGGGGGTCAAGAGAATCGCATGCAGATAACCTTCAAGGTGGCAGACATAAATGACAACCCTGCTACTTGCACCACGCTCACCTTCAGGTATTCACTTTCTCAGACACATGCTGGGCATTTCACCTCCTCTGTCGTCCTTGGCCCATTGGCCTCTCTGGTTATTCTCTGGTAAAACTGAAGAATTATGGGCTTTGGGACATGGCTCATGAAAACCAGTAAATTTGAACTGTCCCAGTAATTGACAGGTTTTCCTTACATCATCCTCTCTACTTTCTCTTTTATTTTCTTTTCTCTTTGTTGTCTCTCTTCTCCACTTCCTTTCTGTGTTAAAAAATATTTTTATTTGCTCTCTACTACAACATGTTCATCTCTGTTGGTGAAAGTACCACGGGGACTTGTTAGACCCACTCTGGGCTATGCCTTTCCTTTATTTACTGCCACTGTTGGTAAGACAGTGTTGTTAGTTAGCAGTTATAATAGGTACTTGAGATTTAGGATTAGTAACTAGGAGATACCAGAGAAACATGCCACCAGTAATATGAATAAATCAAACAAGTATTTACTTAAGACAAAACAAAGCATCTAATTTACCTTACACAACTTAATTGCATGTAAACAAAAGGCAGTGGAAAGGAGAAAAATGCAGATATAAGTGAGGTACAAGTTATTTTGTGTATATTGACCTGTTCTTTGTCTCACAATTCATTCATCATTATTTTAAAATAAAGTCCCTTGTGATTCTGGGTTAACATGCTTCTTTGAAAACAGTACCGTCTTTCTACTATTTTGTTTAAATGTCACAACATTAATAATTCCCTGGGTTAGCGTCATTTCTGTGGTGGTTTCAACATAGCTAGTCTCCAGTTTTCTGGGAGTCTGAAGGTGGCTCCTCTTGGGAATGGGGAAGGCACCTCTGCAGTAACCCTTGCTGAGAGAGTGCCCTGCATCTGGAACCAGACCCGAGGACCAGAGTAGGTCTCGTTTTCAGATGTCCCATGGAGAGTCTCTGGCTGCGTTTATCTTGGACTGGTTTCACAAATTGACTTCTTAAACTCCAGGTGACTTTGGACACCAACACAATACATAATGTGGTTGTTCAAAGGAAAAAGGACCCTCAACAAAGACTGTCCAGGGCAAGTAATCGAAATAGAAATTCTTTTATTATGCTGATGAACGTCTCCCTGTTCTCTCAATCGGCATGCCCACATAATGCTCAAGTTCAGTGTGGCCTTGAGTCTGATATCAAAACCAGTAAGCCCTGTTCTGGATACATCCCACTGCCCCTTCGGATCCAGCCTCCAGCCTCCTAACCCTTCTCTGTCTCCCATGATCTACATGATCTACATGAATATTTACTAGCGCCCTTGCCCTATAGCTTCTGGTTGGCCAATGGGGAGCCTAGAAGGAAGGGGAGTGTGAAGTCAGGGTATTTATCCCCCTGGCTCTCTCCCTGTCAGCTGGATGAGTCTCTCTACATCCTGAAGGTCTCAGTTTCTATAAGGCAGCCTTCTTCGCACAGCATTCTCTGTCTGGGGGTTCCAGTTTCAGGAACTGCTCCCTGCAATAGCTCCTCCAGGCCTAGAAATGTTAAGGAAGCTTCTCTCTTACTGGCCTATTCCTTGATGCAATTTCCATACACCCTGTATGTAGATTTGTAATAGTCTCTTTACTAAACCTCCCCTAGAATTATGCCAATTTGCCATCTGTTTCCTACTGAGGCCCCGATCAAGTCAATAATAGTCTTGACCATATGATAGGTTCCTATCCCTACCCTAATCTTAGAGTCTGTTTGATGGGTGGAAGTCATTGTCATGAGTAGTTAGAACTGTGACTTCCACACCATTACATGCATAAATTGAATCCACCTCTGTTAAAAGAAGTCTGGGCCCTGGGGATGGACGAGAGATGATATGCAGAGTCACACTTCTACTTTCTTCGAAAATCTAAATCTATGCTAGCATTCTTGGGTGGCTCCAGTGCATCGTGGGGAATTCCTCTCCTAATATGCAGCTCTTCTAGGCCCCCCTGATCTTCTTCTGGTCCCCTGCCCTGAGAGGTGGAGAATAGGGATTGAGTGGTAAGAACTCTGGGTGTCAGAAACCGAAGAGGGCTGGGTTGTCTCCAAACTTTCTTGTCAGCTTTCTCCCCTTAGTGCAGTTCTATTAAGTCCATACTGTGGCTTCCTGCCATCCAGAGTCCCCTGATATGTGGGATGACTGCATTCTGTATAGGCCGGTAAAATCACATTTTAAATATCCTAGGCTGTCCAAGCAAGCCTATACAGAATCTTGCTCTTGATAATTTCTCCTGAAGGTCAACAGCAGCCAGTTACTGGACTAGTAGTAGTTATTATTTAAGACACTGCCAATAAACATTCAAGTCCCTCCTCTGGGGTTTTCTAGTGAGTGACTCGCAGCCACCCTGTGAAAGCCAAGATGTGTGGAAGGATAAGGAGAGGGTTCTTTTGCTTTGCAGTCCCTGAAGCGGAGGTCTTTACTCTGAAACCCAGCTTCATTTGCATACTCCATGGGCTGGAAACCCTGACCTTGCATCACCCACCAACCTGCCATCCTTACCATCTTCTCCTTTACCACAATGCCAGACCCAGAAGCACACAGGCAGGTCAAAACACACCAAACCACAGGACAGGTGTTACGCCTGGCTCTAATAATAGGTCCCTGAATATTTACTCTTTCTTCAGGGCTCTTTGTGTGGTCCCTCTAAGTGAGTTTGTGAGAGCATGTAGAGGAGGGTGGGAGGCAGCAGGTGCCTGGGCTCTTGCTGCCCTGGGGGCTCTCAGGCTGGGCAGAGATGGAAACAACCCTGAGGCCGAGGCCCCTGTGTTTTCCCAGGCTAGTAATGAATGAGCTTAGGGCTCTGATGGAGGTATCAAAGGCCCATGACAGACCTTGCTCTGGTTGTAAATTGTCAAACTCTGGCTGAAAGTCCTTCTCAAGCTGTTTGTGAGCCAGAGGCGGAGAAGGTCGGCTAATTTCAGAATGGGGCTGGGACAGTCACCTTTGCCTGGGGAGGGAACCATGGTCAGATGGCTGGGAGCTGGGGCAGGGATTGATGAATGAGGGGGAGTGGTTTTCCAAGTCAAGGGTTTAGGGAAAAATACCAAGTGTCAGTGAAGAATGAAAAGAACAGGTCAGGCAGCCTTAAGGGGCTGAGTGTGGAGGCCTCTTTTGGAGTGTGTGAAATGCCTGGATTCAGGACCCTGAATTCCTTGGGTGATACAGCCTCCTGGCTCTGCAGTGTTAGAATTGAGGCTCAGGTTCCCTAGCTATCTTGGAACTGAAGATTCATTGATTAATGGAATGTAAAGTAGATTTTACAGTGACTAACACAGAACAGAGAATAGTGCCTGGACAGGTCTTGAAACTACTCTGAACCACTCTTTCTTCACCTATAAAATGGAGACAAGAATACAAACCTATTGGAGATGAGGAAATAGAGACAGTGTTTTTAAAGTGCCTGGAATGATACAGCTTATCATTGGTGTTTAATAAATAGTATCCATTCTAAGTACTTATGGGTAAAACGATGACACTGTGCATGCAAGACAGAAATGGAAATGCTTAGACTCCAATCCTGCTGAAACACAGAGGTGATCGTTGCCAAAGAAGCATTATGGAAATTCAGTTACACCAGTCAGAAAAACTGCTTTCCAGAAAGCAAACCCATTTACCCTCAGCAGCCCACACCATCCTTGCTATCAGACTTTGCTCCACATTTGCTGAGCCCAAAGCCCTGTTAGCTGCCATTAAAAGATGATGTGGAATGTAGAAGGGGGCATAATTTGTTTTCAGAAAGAGATGATAATCCGTAGGATTAAAGAATTTAATACATGGTAGTCTGGGTGATCGGAGAACAAGATTCCAAGATTAAATGTGGAAGGCTTTTGTTAGAGAAAATGCCCATGAGAAACAATGAGGAGAGAGACAAAGATGGGGACGTCCTCAGACTGCATACAAATCTGGCCTGAGTGAAGGAAAGCAGGAGAGAGGGTGGGCAGAAATGTTCTAGCCTGCCATGCGGTCTATGGAAGGTTTGGCTAGGGCACTGAGGAATCCTGGAGCCAGTCAGCTGTCCTAGCACAGGAATGAGCCTGCCTTAGTGTCTCTGCCACACCCAGTTGTTGGCACATAGCCTCACTGCGAACATAGCAATGGATTTGAGAGCACGGCAGCTGATGTCTACAGTCAACTACGTTCCTGTGGTTGAAGGTCTTCTAGGCACATTCCTATGGCAACCACAACATATTTTTGTAAGAAATTCTACCCAAGATAAAATATGATTGAGGTAGGTAGCAAAAAAGCTCCCAAGAAACAAACAAACAAACAACAACCCAAGACCAAAACGCCGACCCTGAATTCCGCCTTGCCTGTTTGTATGGCCCTGTGCCATGTGATTACACCATTCCTCCTGTCAAAAGATGGGTGTCTCTTTCTGCTCCTTGAATCTGGACTTGACCACATCAATTGCTTTGACCACTGGAACATTCACAAACGTGGCACAGCAGAGGTCTGAAAGATGTGTGTTCACGGGAGTAGGCCCTCTTTTCTACTTTTGGAAACCTGAGATCTCCATGTAAAGAACCCAGGCCTGTCTCCTGGAGGATGAGCAGAAACATGAAGCAGAGATCGCCTTCTCACCACGAGATGCATGAACAAGGCCGTCCTAGACCATCTAGCCCCAACCAAGCTGTCAGAGGCCACAGCGACCAGCCAAGCTGCACTAGAACCAAAAGATCTAATGAATAACCCTTAGTATTGTAAGAAATAAAAAATGCCTGTAGTTTTAAGCCACTAAGTTTTGGGCCTGTTTGTTAGGTTAGCAAAAGCTAACTGACATCATTCATGTCCATTTTATAGATGGAAAAACTGAAACCTGGAGGCGTGATAAAGTCCCTCAATGAGCTGATGCCTCAAAGCATTAATCACTTTTTCTCAGCCTCCCATATCAAGCTAGGCTTGACCAGATGGCTCTAGTTTGGGGGCAGCTTTACTCATTTGTGTTGTTTGCCTAGACCCTGGAGTTGATGGAGACTGGGGCCCCCAAATTGGCTCTTGATAAGCCTCTATTAAATGAATGATACTGAGGTGTGAGGAGGCCCTTCTCTGGCATCGGATTTATTGTAACATAAGTGGGGGAAATCCCACTCTGCAAAGCTCAGGAGATGAGGGATACAGGGGTACAGGGATTTCCCCCAAGCAGATTAGGAACTCCTGCAGCCAGGGGCTGCAGGAAATTTATAGTTCTCTTCTCTTCTTCTTCACTACTGTGCTAGTTGCTTAAGCTACCATTCAGTCATTCAACACATTTTTGAGCATGCTCAGATCAAAGCCGACAAAGATTCCTGCCTTACAATTTAGTGGGGGGAAAGGTAATTAAAGGAAATAGTAACTAAGCTATATAATATATTGGAAAATATAAAGGCCAAGAATTAAAATTAAAGGGGGGAATGAGAGAGGGAGCAGTGGATAAAGGCCGTTGACATTTTAGGCAGGGTAGACAGGATAACCTTCTGAGAAGTTGACATCAGATTAGAGACTAAAAGTAAAAGAACGATCGATATGGATATTGGTGGGAAGGGCATCCACAGTAAGTGGAATGGTCTTGAAGTCAGAGGTGGGGGGTTGCTAGGAGCCAGTGGAGAGTGCCAGAAGAAAAGTGGTAGTGGGTGATAAGTTCAGACAGGTAAGGAAAAGGTAGGGTGATGCACATCATAAAGAGTCCTGAAGATCAAAGTGAAGACTTTGAAATGAGGAGCCAGTTGGGATTTGGGAGCAGGGAAGTGATGTAAGCTGCCATTTTTAACAGGATCTGCTTGGCTGTCATGTGAAGAACAGTCTAAAGGGAGGATAGGGCAGAGCAGGGGCTCCATTTAGGCAGTTACTGCAATAACTATGGACTTGCTTTGACCTGAAATTATGTCTACTAGGGCCTGTGTCAGAAAAAGAACTCAATGACCATTTGCTGGGGGAAAATATTGAATCGTGTCTCTTTGCTAGCATTTTGGTGCCTGAAAGAGCGGCCAGGGGAACGTCACTTCTGGACCTGCACACAGTCTGCTTCGATGGTGACAGCGAAGCACCACACAGCCAGTTCAACTTCACCACACCATCTGGAGTGGGGAGCAGCAGCAGATTTTTACAGGATCCAGCTGGCTCTGGGAAACTTGTGGTCAGTTCATGGTCATTGCATCATTGAAAGGGCATGGGGGAAGCTGGTCTAACATGCATAATGCTTTTGCTGCCCCAGAGAGAGAAATTTCCACAGTAACTCCCACTTCAAGTGGCTGTAATTGACAAACTTAATAGTGACTCTGTTTTTCCTATTTGCTCTTAATTTTACCCAAGTTTAAGAAATCATTTGTTATGCATCGTTGTGCCTGGGGTGCTAAGGACTTTCTCGCATAGCTGCAGTATTTGTGCCTGCTTAGCTGCTCTACAGTCATGGTAGTGCCCTCTGGGCTCAAACACTTGAGTATTTGAGTGTTCCTTAAGTGTGAGGCAAGATTAGTCTGAGGCGAGATTAATCAGGTCCAGGGCCATGAGTGTGTAGCCTTCTAGAACCTCTAGAAACCTAAAGGACAATGAGAAAGTGAGGCTGTACAGGTAGCCCCACTCCACAGCATCCCCGTCGGGGCAAAAGCAAAGGTGGAAACAGGATGGGCATAAAAAGCCTGTCTGAAGGAATCGTGTGAGACCTTTACCTATAGGGTTCCCACTGGAGGGTGCTGGGAAGGAAGAGAGAAAAATGGAAGGTCGGGGGAGGTGTGGGGTCTTGGAAGGGAGTGATTCTATTTAAGGAAGTCTTGGCATCAGAGATAAAGCCTCAGGGAGGAGAGCAGTCAGCCCACTAGGTGTCCTCTTACTCATCTTCTTCTCTACCTCCCATCCCAAGCCTTTCGATCCCCAAGAAAGCCTTACCGATTTTATTCATCATGTCAGCTAAAAAATAATTTCTATTCTTCCTGTTTAGGAAATTAATACACGTTCACTGCAGAAAATGCAGAAAACACGAAAAGCCTTACCATTCAGTGATAACCTCTATTAACATTTTGACACATTTCCTTCTTGTCTTCTCCCCTGTACACAGATTTGTTGTCTATTCTATCCATTTATACATACATATTTTAAATGATCGAAATATCCATGTATTTAAGAATCTATATCATGCTTCTTTTTAATTAACCTCAAGTCTTAAGCCTATGCTGTTGGGCAATAGTTGCCCAACTAAAGATGAACACCTTTAAACATAGTCTCTCTCCTCATAAATTCTTTCAAATGAATTCTCTAGCAGAGAGCAAAAGTATGGATGCAATTTTTTAAAGCTCATGCAGGCAAAATGCTTTCCAGAAAGGTTTTCCAATTTACATTTCCACTAACAGATATGAAAATGTCATAATCTCAATTAAAAGGATTGTTTTATTCTGTGTAATCTGAAATCTCTGTTTTGATCTAGTTGATTGGTGATCTAGATTATGAAAATCCAAGTAATCTAGCAGCCGGCAATAAATACACTGTGGCAATCCAGGTGCAGGATGTTGCCCCTCCTTACTATAAAAGCAAGTATCATTTTCATTTATTTTATGAAGCATCTTCCTTGAGTAGCAATGACTAGAGTGCTTGGCAATACTCAGTATTGGGCTAGGTATTGGTATTCCAAAGATTTCACAAAAACTCAAAAACTTGAGAATCAGACCAGCCTCTTCTTGTCTTTTGCCAGGACACTTAATTGGTCTCCAAGTCCTTTTCTCTGTGCCACTTCCTCAAATCTCAAGGATCTGCTGCTTTCCCCCATCCTCACCCCCATCCCACTAGTACTGCTCTGATGCAGAACCTGCTCTTTCTGGGCTAAATTACAACACTGAGAGTCTGTTAGGATCAGTCTCCCTTGCCTTTAGTCTTGCCCTTTTCCAAAGCATCCTCCACATTTCTGACTGATTTTCAGGAAATGCAAACACTGTCATATTACTTGCTTGTTTAAAACCCTTGAGTGTCTCTTCATAGCCATCAAGTTCAAGTTTAAGTTCAAACTCTTTGGCTTGGCACTCAATGACTTTCATCATCTGGCCCCTGCCTAATTCTATAGCTTCAATTCCAGTCACTTGCCTCTAACCTCTCCCCGCTTTTTTTCTCACTAGGCCAAACAGCTTGCAGTTTTTCTGAGTGAATCATGGAGTTTTCTACCTTGGTATCTATACACATGCCTAGAATAGCTCCCATTCCCCCCATGCCCCATTTGCCTAGTTCTAATTATCTTTGAAAGGTTCAGCTTGCACTTCCTCCAGCTTCCATAGTGACCTGTACATGTGTTTATCAAAAGGCAGCTACCCTGAGCATCTTGAAGGCAAAACTGCCAGGTCTTATTCACCTGTATTTCCTATATTTTGCACAGAACCTGTTACACAGAAGATGCTTTTAAAATGTTGACTGGACAAGTCAATGAATAGAATATTGTGATTTAAATTTTTTTTCTATTTCTGTTTTTAGATAACATCTACATTTATGTCCTAACAAGCCCAGAAAATGAGTTTCCTCTTCTCTTTGATGGGCTGCCCTACGTATTTAACGTGTCAGAAATAAGCCCAGGTAAGTGACAGATGAGAAACAGGCCACAGTGCTCTTGACAGACTTCATTCAGAGGCATGTTCAGGGGAGGGGAAGCTACCTTCCAGGGGCCCTGAGTGGTATGCACGACTCACAGACTGAATCATGTTTATTGCGTCTCTTATTTCTTTTTAAATTGTCCTCATTGCTGAGGAGCCCTTCAGGTGAAATGTAGATTCAAAAACTGTTGATTAAACTGTGTTTCTCTGATCCCCCTAATTGCTTCCTTGTCTATGTGTCTGATTCCTCTAATCCTCTCTTTTTGTAGCCAAAGTTTTCCCTTGGTCTCCATTGTGATTTTTGTCCAACTCACTCAGAGAATTGAAATTTAAAAATAGGGGAAAAGCTTTCCATTTCTAGAATTTCTTCATTTAGAAACAAAATAAAGACTTTTTTCCTGCCCTTAATAGGATTCAGCGGAGGCCTCTTTTTTTGCCCTTTACGACACCTGGGCTTCTGCAGGCTCTTCCCACATTAAAGAAAGGACTCCCTACTTTCAGCTTTAGTTTCTCCCCAACTCTTCCAGTTTGAAGGTGGCCCTGTTAACTCTAGTATAATAGACATCATCACAGTGTTCGATTTTTTTTATCATAGATATTTCCATATTAAAAATAAAACCAAACACTCCTAAAATTAATTTCTTTCTCTTTTATTCTCTCCTTATGGTGGTCTCCATTTCCTAACATTAAGTTTTAAATAAAACACAAAGAGAGAGTCTGAAGGAAATGCTTTTAATTCTTTAATTCTTACCTAGTGAATAACAAATGTAACAGAAATAGGCTTTTTATGAATTCTATAGTTATTGATCACCTACTTTGGGTCAAGCAGTTACTTCTGGGGCTATGTAGTTGAATAAGAGGTTTCTGTCCTTTATGAAAAAGAAATTCTACAAAATAGGCAAGCTGGAACTCTAGCAGCCCCACCAACATGATTTGTAAAATAAATGTAATAGAACAGTATTTTGAGCAAGGATTGATTGACACCTGTAAAAATTTGTTAAAACATTCCTCTTGTAAGGAAATATAGTAATCTTAAATTATATTTTAAAGAATCTATACTCTGTCATCCTCAGTTGCTAAACTCTTCAAAAAGGTTTATTTTTCATCTTGTATAAAAGAGTAATTCATACTCATTATAGAAAATTGTGAAAAATACAAAAGACTTTTAGACATCACTGCTGCAGAAAGATGTGTGAGGATGTTCTTTGTAGCGTTGTTTATGATAGCCTAATGATTGGCATGCTTAGAGTCCATGTAATGGCATAAACTGTACTACTTGGATCTTAGGGCCAGTGACTAGTGGGTGCTCATTGGCATAATTTGAATGTACTAGAATTGAAGATTTGAGACATCAGCAAAGGGGCCTCCAAAAACCTTTCTGCCCATGGCGCTGAGAACCGCTGCTCCTAGACCCTACCCGCATCCCAAAGCAGGACTAACCTCAGGCACTTTGTTCCTTCAGCTGGAACTCGGGTTGGACAGGTGCAAGCCTCTGATAAAGACTTCCCGCAGAGCAGCATCGTGTACTCCATCGCCACTGGAGGGGCCAGCCTCCAGTATCCAAACATCTTTTGGATTAATCCCAAAACGGGAGAACTCCAGCTGGTGACTAAAGTGGACTACGAGACTACCCCCATCTATATTCTCAGAATCCAGGCCACCAACAGCGAGGACACGAGCTCAGTCACTGTAAGTGGGGCTGTTTGGCGCACTCACGCCAGCCCAAATGGTTGACTTAGGGTGTCTCTGGTACCCTCCAGGTGCAGCTATGGCAATAAGGAATCTTCATAGGGCATATCCTGCAGATGTGACGGGAAATGACTATGGGTGTCCAAGACAGACCAATTGGACACACAGAGCAGTGCCTAGGAAATAAAGATTGACACCCAAGTTTGTGGGTTACTGGGAGGAGCACTGAGACTGACGGCCACTCCGTGCGACAAGTACCCTCCTATTGCCCTCTAAATCTCCCTTTGCTTTCATGGTGGGCTGGTGGAGAGAAACACAGTTGCCAGAAGTGGGGTGTGGTTTTATAGTTATGTATTTCCTCCCTCCTTCCCAGTAGTGTTGCCATGTTCCTTCCCCACCCCCAACATACCAGATGGGGCAGATCCTAAAATGATGTGGGTTGGCATGGAGTTACACTGCTTCTCAGCCTTTAGCATTGGGAATCTAATTAAATGTAGATTCTGAGTTTGCAAGTCTGAGCAGGGCCTGACAATCTGCATTCTAAACCTGCTTCCAAGTGGTGCTGATGCAGCTAGCTGGTCCAGGGCTGTACTTTAAGTAACAAGGTTTTTATCAGGTCTGTGCTAGTGGTTAGGATTATCTGAGGGTATTGTGATAGCCACAGGGACAGAACTATTTCTTGCTCTTTCCCATTAGTTAACTGAAAAAGCATAAAACAAAATGAACTCTGAGCCGGCAGCAGGCAGCCCTCTGGTATGGAGAGAATGACTGGTTCAGAGTCAGGAGACCGAGTTCATTTCTCAACTTTGATCCCAATGTTCCAAGGGGGTCTGAGCCATGCTTATCATTGTGTCCCAGTTTCTCTGATCGAGAGTCACTCAATCGCCTAATGCCTGACTAGTCCAGTTCCTCTCATGACTTGCTTTGAATTAACGGGATGATGGTTTTTAATGATGTGTGAGGCTCAGCATTGCCTGCTGAGGAAGGGATGTACTAAGTTGGAGATAATCGTAGTGTTTGTTAGGCCAGCTTTTTGAGAAAAATGAATGGATTCCACTTTGGGAGCTAACTAGTGCAAACATTTCAATTTATTCCTAGGCTCAGAAATAGCCGAAATCCCCAAATTTCAAAGGTAGAATAAATACAATTCAAAATGCATAAGCTTTTAAGAAGAGTGATGATCACATAAGTCCCTTTTAGGGCTGACATTCTATGATTCTGTGCTGGCAGGTGTCCTAGTCCATATTCCAATTCACCAGGCATAAAAGACAGTGATGAAAGAGAATACACTGGCCCTGCTTGTGGCAGGTGAGCGCCACCAGCTCACCTGCAGTGCTAATAGCCCAGGGCATAGATGAGATTGGCTCAGCCAGGTGCACTCATTCTATCCTGGTGGTTCTCTACCCTGGCTGCTTATTAGAATCAACTGGGGAACATTAAAAAAGTTCCTGGGCCTCACTCTGCAGGGAGTCCAATTCATTTGGTCTGGAATAAGCCTCAAAAAGTAGAGCCAGGGTTGAGAACTATTGTCCTATATTCCATAGTTAAAGATGCAACTTCCAATTCACAAGAGCAGTGAGCAAGAAAATACAGGGGGTCACCGTAAATCCATAATCATTACTGGAAAAACAAATCAGCATTTTCTGGGGATGAGCCACATGTGTCTTGGTGAATGTGTATGGAGGTATGTGATACATATATTATGTTTATACATAACACATATATGTGTGTGTGCGCGCACACACACACACACACACACACACACATAGTATAGAAGTCAATAGTATGGGACTTGGAGTAGGACAGACCTGCATGAACTGGTACTCACCAGCTGAATGGCCTTAGGTCAATTACCTAATCTCTCTAAGCCTCAGTTGCCTTATCTGTAGAATGGGAATGAGCATATTATCTATTTCAGAAAGGGTTAAATGAGCTAGTCTGCAAAGGTGCACACAATGAACACTTAGTAAGTGTCAGCTACTAGCAATGGCCACCTTCTTACTGTTCTAGGTTACTGTGAACATCCTGGATGAAAATGATGAAAAGCCAATTTGTATCCCAAACTCTCATTTCCTGGCCATCCCAGTGGATCTGAAAGTTGGCACAAATATTCAAAATTTCAAGCTGACATGTACTGATCGTGATTCCAGCCCCAGGTCTTTTCGTTACTCCATTGGCTCAGGTATGGTACCTGACATCAACAGTCTTAGTCCGTCTCTTGGGGTCAGAGGTCTTAGCCACTGTTCAGGGGAAATGAGGTGGGGTCTGTGCTCACACGCTGATCTAGGCACAGTGTGTATGGGTAAGGGGAAAGCAGGCATGAGAGGTGTAATAGTCTCAGTGTCTCCCAGTCCTCCTTTTGGCTTCCTCTTGTCTCACCTAACTCTTCTCAGACTCCCACACAAGGCTGCCCAAATGCCCAAGGGAGAGTGAATCCCACTGCTGGTGACACCTCCCCATAGTCTGACAGTTCCCAGACTATCATATGATTCATGAATCATATTAGTGTAGTTAAAAATTTTTTTTTAGTGCAAGTGTTCCACGACCTCCTTTCCTGCAAGCTTGTAGTAGGGGACAGGGAATCCCAGTCCTCTCTGTGGATAATAATAGATTAAATAGATTAAATGCATTTTGAGATGTGTCCTCAGGAATTCTCTTCTGCTCCATTCATTTTCTCTCTTTAAAAATATACCATTGTGGGGGAAAAAAGAGCACCCCTCAATGGAAATGAGACCAAAATAGCTCATCTAATGAAGTGCTGGGGCCAGAGATTTAAACCCAAACAGGCAGAGCAATTCCATGTGAAAAACTAAAAACCCATCTTGGCCGCCTGCTGAGCCCTGGCAGAGCATGAACTCTGAACAGGAGGAAGCCTCTCGAGCAGGCTGAGTCACAAAACCCAGGGGCAGAGGCTGCCTTGAGACTGCAATTGCCAAAGATGGAAATAATCCATACTGAGAACCTTCGGGCCTTTATGGGGCGCATTGCTTGCTGCTAAGAGAGTAAAAATTGCATCATCTCCTGCTCCATTTACTGGTTTTCAGTCAGTAATGAGACTGGAGCCACCAGAGGAATGAACAAGGGCTGCTTGGGCAGGAAGCCTCCCTCCCTGAGTTGTGAGCCCTGAGCCCCAGCAAACTGTGAGAGAGGTGGGAATGGGGTGGATTCCGGAGGACTGGGGACTGAAATCCCTGCTAAGCCAGGAGGCACCTTGCTTTGGGGGAGGTCCAGGACATCTGTCACCAATTCAGTGTGACCAGCCAAGTTCCACGAAAGGCACGGAGTGAGTCAGGCCTATGGCTAGAGATGTGGCCCCTCTAGCCTCTTGCTGCCCACTCGGTGCTCTGAGTGTAAGTTACACGTTGTTACCCAATAAAAGCTGCATGATAAGGATGGGCTAGAGAGGCTAGGATCATCGACTCTCTGCCTGATGATCTGCAAGATGGTGGCCATCTCCTGGGACAGGTGTACCGTTGTCCTTTTCTGCTTTCATTCTCATTTCAGCCACAACTGGTTGTGAGCAAGAGTTTCTCTGTACTGAATGACTCTCTGGGGTGGTTATGGCGGGTACCCCCGGTGCACCGGAAACACCGTGTGCACTGAGATGCGGAAGTTTTCAGAAAGGCCCGGCTGCAGTGTTTCTCTAAACCTTTATTCTCACTGTTTTCTCTTCCTTTGTCCCAAATCCTTGTCTCAAATCTCACATAGGTAACGTCAACAGTCATTTCACCTTCTCTCCCAATGCTGGGTCCAACGTTACACGCCTGCTCCTTGCAACTCCCTTTGACTATACTGGTGGGCTTGATAAGAACTGGGACTACAACCTACTTGTCTACATAACTGATGACAACTTGCTGTCCAGCAGGAAGAAAGCAGAGGCTCTTGTTGAAACAGGGACAGTGACACTGAGTATTAGTGTCATTCCTCACCCAACCACAATTATCACTACAACCTCCAGGGTAAGGCCCTCTAGTTACATCTCTTGTGATTAACAGGGATGGAGCCCCTTTTGCCCACGAGAAATGTGGGATGAACTGAAAAGAGCTGAGATATTAGGATGTTGCCAGGAATGGCAACCATGGGCTGGACTGGAGTGGCCCCTGGAGAGTAGATAAAAGTTGGAATTAGAACTGGGACTAGGAATTTTCCCCTCTGGTAAACAAAGGTGTGCATTTGGTTGGGGACTTGTGATAGATCAGGTCTTTACCATCTATGTGGTGCTTGTAGCACAGGAGACAGTTTTCAGGGGCACATGGTCAGTTGCTACTTTTATGCCCCTTCTCTGCTTACTCTTAAGAGCCATGGCAAGTCCACATCTATGAAAGCAGGTAGCCACCAGGTGCCCTTCTCTACTCCATGTACCAATCTATGTCCTACTCCCCACCTCTACTCTATTAAACTTGATTCATTCAATCTACAAATGTTGATTTAAGACCTATAATATGCCAATCACTTTGGTGACCAAGCTCCAGATGATCTCTACTCTCATGGAGCTTACAGTATGGGTCAGTGGTTTCCACAGTGTGGTCCTCAGACTAGCAGCATCAGCATCACCTGGAAATTTATTAGAATTATACATTCTTGGGCTCACCCCAAAATATTAGAGTTATACCTCACCCAGCCATGATCATCACCACTACCTCTTAGAAAAGATGTTAGGACCTGGAATCCCCAACTACATCCCCAGACCTATTAGATCAGAAACTCTGGAGATGGGATTCAGCAATCTGTGTTTTTAATAGGCCTTCCAAGAGGTTCTGATGTGCACTAAAGTTTGAGAGCCACTTAACTAGAGGGAAAAATAGGTTACAAACGAGTATGAAATTTAATTAAATAACTACTGATTGTGGTAAATGGTAAGAAGAAAAATAACCAGGTGCCATAATTGAACCAGTGTGATGAAGGAAGAGTCTTAGAATCTGACAAGATCATCCCCCCCCCCCCGCACCTTGGAGGAACTGGCTTATGTTTGTGCTGACTCTTTGTCCCCTTTCCTCCTGTTCCTAATAAAAGTTACACTCAGTTGGCAGCCCTAGAAAATCACCTATGACAGGTGGTTCAATTCTGCTTCTCAGGATCTTACCAAGAGCAGGTTAAGGTTAATCTCCAAGTGCTTGAGTCAATATTACCCCAGTGAATGGAGGCATAAGGTAGCCTGAAGGGCCTTCCATTGTGGTAGAATCCAGTAAGATTCTCTGAGTAAGGACTTGCCACCTTTCTGGGGCTTACAACATGTCCTAGTTGCAGCAACTCCACTCCTGAAATCTCCATAACTTGTTTATCTGTCTCCTACTCTTAGAAGCAAATTCTGAACTTGAGGTTTTACTGTGATATCAGCCCACTCATCTGGCAGCACAGCTCATAGTGAGTGAACACTGACGAAACTACAAAGTGTTAAAAAAAACAATTTGCATGGCTCATGCCTTTCCAGTGAGAGACAACAGCTATATTAGTCCTTGGGTTATGCCACATTTGGCAGGGGAAGAAAAACATGGAATTTTTAGCTTTTTGGAAGGGGGAAAAAGAGAATAAAATTAGGCCTAGGTTTGCTTTTCAGTTCCCTAAATGTTCTGGGTTTTGATCTAATGGATGTCTGGAAAGACTATAAATAAGGTGATGGGTTGAAGCAGCAAGAACTATGAGTACACAGGTGCCCAATTTATAGAACAAGAACAAAGAGCAAAACAAACACTCAACAGGTGGGAGTGCTAATGCTGGAAACACTACTACCCTCCACTCACCCTCCCTCATCTCTGTTATTCAAGGCCAGGATCACCTACCAGATCCTGAAGAAAAATATTTATTCTCCATCAGCGTGGTACGTGCCTTTTGTCATCACTCTGGGCTCCATATTGCTTCTGAGTCTCCTTGTTTCCCTGATCATCCTGTTGGCCAAAGTCATCCACAGACACTGTCCCTACAAAACTGGGAAGCACAAGAAGCCTCTGTAAGTTGCCAGTGGGCTGGACCCTACAAGCACTTTTGTTAGGAGTGAAGTGAAGAGAATACCGAATTGAGATGAGCTTCTCCCAGAGCCAGTTTCTTGAGCTTCATTAGCTCTTACAACTAGAGCATCATGGTTCTGAGGCTGGGCTTTGGAATTAGACAAGACCTGGGTTCAAATCCTAGCTCTACCATTTTCTGTGTATATGGCTTTGGGAAAGTGACAACCTCTGTGAATTTCAGTGTCCTTATTTGAAAACTAAACCAGATTAGCATATGCAAAGAAAGCACTTAGCACACTATTCCTGATATAGAATAAATGCTTAATACACTATTTAAAAATATTGTTGCATTATTTTTTTATGGTTGATTGAGCTCAGGATTCTAGATTTCAAGTTTAGCTATAACTCAAGAATCCTGGGGTATTAAAACTTGAGCTTTGGAATTTCTCACAGGCAAAAAAGAAGGGGGTGATAAAACTCATGTGCATTTTAAAGGTATTTTGAAGATTAACTAGGACTATTAAATAATTTAAAATCTATGGATGAAAGACTGTATAAAAGTATAAGACATCAGCAGAAAGATGTGCTTTGCATTTTGCCATTTTTATTGGGGGAAGTTTGTTGCTATTGGCAACCTTGATTTCAAGGTAAGAAATCCTTGAGCATCTGCTGAAATTAAAAAAGGCATTTTTGTTTGGACTCTACCCCAAATTGATTTGAAGAAAAAAATTGGCTCCAAAATAATAATGCCTAAGCTTGTAAGGATGGTTGTGCTCTGCAATGGGATTTGGTTGGAAGTTCTTTAAGGATGTCATCTAATAGATCTTGCAACTCACACACAATTTATTGTTAAATGTTAAATATGCTCCTCGAACCTGGTTGCTTTAACTTACATCCTAAATATTAATCATTTTCAACATGGTTGTCTTAAAAAAGAAAAACTAGCTAGTAATTCAGACTCAGACCTGTCCTCTCTGAAAATTGGTTGTAACATGTGGCAGCCAATATTTGTCCAATAGCAAAATAGAATGAAATTAGAGTCACAGTATTATAGGATTTAAGGTTATCATGGGATGGGTCTTAGAGTCCAAGTTCAACTCTTCATGTTACAGGTAACCAGAATTTAATTGCTAGCCGTCCAATCTTCTTGCTGTGAGCTAAGCTGCCAGCTCAGCTAGCTACTAGGGTGAAAAACAGGGCAGGAAGAATTGCTGGTAAGTCTAATTGGGGTTGTATGCTCTCAACTAGTGTCATCAGAGAAGTTATATTCCCTCAAGTTCCACAAAGCAATAGTTTTCAAATTTATCAAACTCTCAGAATCCCCTTAGTCCCAAACCAATAATGATGGAGCTGTTCTATTTGGAGCAGGAATGGGAGCCCAGTCTTCAATTTAGTCCCTATCCCTGGCCCCTTTCAATCATCTGGGTCCCAAGGACTGCACTTACCCAAAAGCCTCATGCTGTAGTGGGTGTACCTGTGCAGAATAATCTCAGGTTAATTCTTGTCTATCCCTTTTTTTTTCTCTATAGGGTGAAGAAAGAAGGTATGTGTGGATGGTGCCTATCCCCTTTGTTCATTGCTGTTGTTATTTATTTGCTTGTTTATTTATTTATGCTTGTTCTGTTGTACTACATGAAAGAGCACCAACTTGGCAGAGAATCAGCAGACAATCCACGGATGTAATGAAACAGAGGTCCCACGTAGCTGGAGAAAGGGAAGGGCCGGGTACACAGTGTCATTGGCTCACTTGGATCTTTCATTTCCATCCACCTGTTCCCTACCAGAATCGCCTCCTAGTTCAACTTAAGCACCTAGAGGTCTATTCCCCACCAAGTGGGACAGGAATGAAGAATTCTCTGCGGGTTAAACACAGACAGTATCTACGCTCTGCTGCTTGCAGAGGGGCGTGACCCCTCCTGAGGACAGCTAATGTTCCGTATTAGACAGATGCTTTATTCTCAGATTGTAATGGATTTGATCATTTTCACAAGTTATTTAGATCAGGCTAGTTAGAAAGTGTTGCTGGGTGTGATCAGATGGGCTGGGAGAACTGAATGATTTCAGGGGCATTGGTGAATTGAGCAAGAGCCATCTGACCAACTCCAAGTTTGAGGAGATGTCACTACCTGGCTCCTGATGTCTCAAGGAGAATCCAGGCTGTGGGGAGAGACGGGACAAAGAATTAGAAAGTGTGTGTTTAGAAAATGACTCTTTTAATAACCCTATCCATAGGTGTCTGTCGTACGCAAGGCACATCAAAGCAGGGTTAGACTTTTGATTATTACGGTTATTAGTCATACTAATAAGATGGTTTTAATAAATAAGATGGTTTTAATAAATAAAATTTTTGAAAACTCTCACCCTAGTTACTTTTTAAAAAGGGCATAGGGAATGGATGCAAAAAATCCTCACATTACAAACAAATACATCAACTCAATCTTTCTTAACTATAAAACCATTTAAAAACTAATTTCCTAGGTCCAATAATAACAATAAATTGGAAAAAGAGTAGAAAAAATATATTTTTAGTTCTATGTATGGTGTGTGTATGTGTGTTTCTGAGAAGATGGAAAGCTGTCAACAAACAATGTTGATGGAAATATTTTGCTAGGTCTGCAATACTGATTTCAAAGGCTGTTTAAGAGAAATCCCATTGCGGGAGTAAAATTTTAAGGTCAATTTAGTGTCCAAGAAGCTTAACGTCTGCCTGCTCTATTCCCAGCCAAAATGAAATCTACAAAGGGAGACTTCGTGGTGGTAAGTGTGGTTGGCTGTGGGGTACCTGGCTTGGGGGGGGCGGTGACTGGGGGTGCCCATCCCCCTCTCAGGCAGGCCCTGCCACAGCCTCATGGGGGTGTTTATCATTCAGGGAGATGCTTGTATTTGGCCACTGGAACAGATTGCTGTGTGACGAGCTCCTGATAGAATTTGTTTGCTCCACTGAACATGTCTGCTGATATATTTGCAGAAGAACTAGATTTCATAAATATTAAATAGTGGTGTTTATTATCTACACCAGCTCTCCAGGAGAGTGAGTTGGGGGAGAGGAGCTTAAAGACCAGAATTAAAGCTTCAGCCTTCAATGGGATTTATTTTTCCTTTGCTCTTCTATAACCTTTTGGAAAAAGTGATAAAGAGCAGTGCTTGGATTCAGGATTGGCTCTGCCCACTTGGCCATATAACCTTGTGGACTCCCTCAGTCTTTTTTAGCTTTAGAGTCCTTATTTGTGAAGTAGGAGTGAGAATACCTGCCCTGAGATTACAGGTAGAGAAACATTTTGAAAAATTTTAAGTCACACAAACACAAAATGTTATAGGATAGCTGGGGAGTCATCTCCTACTTTACCTTTTTTTTTTTTTTAACTGAACATGATCCACCCATAGGGAAGTGATGGAACTTGAAGGTGACACCCCTTCCCCCATCCCCAGCTCTGCCCCATCACCTGATAATAAAACTTTGTTATGATCCAAGACGCATAACTTTGGGGAATGAGGAGGACAATCTGGTGTGCTATAATTTTTGCTCCATGCCCATACACATAAGTACTTACATGTTTGGTTTGTCTATAGGCAGGAGGAAGAAGCAATCTCTTGTTTCCAGGTCTTATTGTCTAGGGCAAGTACCCTTGGCGATGCCACTCAGAGACTGCCTTAGAAATACGTAATATTAAATTAATCCATTGAATAAATAAATTCCAACAACCATAAAAAGTAAGGCAGCTGAGCTGATCAAATGGATGAAACCCATATGGTCTCTAATTTCTGTTTCTTCAGTGTTGGGAGCTGTGGGCAAGTGAGTAGATAAAAACTGGTGGTTGAAGGGCCCACTAAACTCCAAGCATCCTCATGAGTATGCTAAAGAATGGCATCACTGGAGGGCACCATGTGAGGAAAGGAGGACCGAGGCTGGGTTCTGGAGGGTGGCACAGAGCACAGATGAGGGGAAGAAAAGGAGCACAGAACTTAGATAAGGCAGGTTAGGCCCTGATGAAACACTGCACTGACCTAGGCAAGGGAACACAGCCAGAACCCTGACTGGGAGCACGTGGGTGCTTGTCAAGGCCTGCTTTGCACGTTTGCCAGACAGACCCCACTTCGGCAGTGCAGACCTCAGCTGGTGTTGCGGGGCATTTCTGCTCCTCCTTCTGTGCAGCTTAGATATCTTTTACTCAGGTACTTTCATATCCCTCATGTCTGGATTGAATGTCCTCCTTTCACTCCCACCTGTGCCCTCATAGCGTCCTATATTCCCCCCTCATAGCCCTTATCACTCTGTATTGTACCACCTGTTTGTCAATAGCTCCCAACTTGATTGCTAGCTTTGTGTGGGCAGTAACCACACCTGCCTTGTTCACAGCTGTGTCCACAGCATTTGAACAGTGCCTATTGAATAACTAAATGTCAAGAAGACTGATCAAGGAACTTGGGCTGTGAGGATGAGCAGCCTTGCCTGGGGGAAGGCGTGAAGGGTTGTGCTTAAAGCTGTCTCTGTCTTCTCTTTAGGAAACAATCCAGATGAGCACTGTCTTTGATGGAGAAGCCATAGACCCAGGTAATCAAGTGGCAGTGCCACCCATCAGAGTATTTTGCATATTCCAGAATATTCTAATATTCTGCTCTTTACTCAGTTTGTCAGTCTCTTCAGTTATATTGCCTATACAGTACTGACCCTTCTAGGCTTCAGTATGAGATCAGCCCTGAACTGAGTTGGCTTGCATGTGTGAGGCCTCACAGAGTTTCCACCTCCAGAGTCCACTTAAGGACCATGCCTCTGTCTAGGCCCCCCTGCCTAATCCATGAACCAGTTCAGGGAATTGGTGAATTCAAGAACTCACATTTTTTTTCTTGCTTATTTGGATTCAACCCTTACACTCCATCCTTTCTGAGTGCTTCCAACACCATTCTCTTGGTAGTGAGAGATATGGAGAAATGGCAAGTTTGGCTTTTTATTTTTTCCTAGATCAGGGCCAAGAATTTCTTCTTGGTCGAAAAGATGAACATAAGGTAAAGATGGCCTCCAGAGCTCTCATCACTCCCATGAAATCAGCTCCAAATTTAGCTCCTTTACACACATCCCTCCACTTACAAAGGCTCAATTATAGACGTGAATAAAGGGAAGGAAACCAAATTCAAGAAGCAAGTGTGTTGGCTTCCTGCCACTCACATGCAAACGGATTGGATCAGTACTCCTCCTCGGAAGGAGGATGGCTCCTCTCCAGGAGAGGCTGCTGCTGCTGCTGGAATTAAATTTCCCTCTATTATTAGGTACTTGTTACCATAATGTGCCCACATTAGCATAAGTGTGGTGGGATCATCAGCAGAGAGGCCACTCATGCTGCATAGAAATAGCAGTAGCAGGGGCTCGCCTGAAACTCAGAGGTAAAAGCTAGGCAGGACCAAGGCTGGTAACTTGTATTTGTGTGTTCGAGAGAAGAAAAAAGGGAGAAATGAGCCAACTGGACCAATGTGAACAGACACGTCAATTAGTGTCTGTTGGCTCGGACACTGTAAAAATAGCTTCCCTGCATCATCTCAACTGGGGCCAAATTTGTGTGTCTCTGTCTACAAATCTCTGCTGACCTAATATAAATAAAAATCAAAGTCTTCTCCTCCTTACTTGGTGAATTCCTTTTAATAGCAGGAATTCAGGGATTTTTTGAAATAAGCAAATCAAAATGAAATGGGTAACCCTCTTAGAAATTGAACTCAATTTAGCCAAAGCTCCCATGGAGTTCCAGATTTATGTGACCTTCTAATCTTGAAACTGAGGTGGCCTTGAGACTCTCCTAAACCTTTTTATCCACAGAGGCATGGCATTTGTTATCTGTATGGTCAGAGCTGTACAGCTCGTGGAGAGGGAAGGCTAGTGACTATTGCACTCTTCACAAGCCTGCTTTCTATCTAAGCAATTCACACCTTTTAGCATATTTCATCTTTCTCTGGGGTGAGAATAGAGCAGGGTGGAGATGGGGGAAGAGAGAATCAATTGAATTCCTTTGTTTATATTGTTGTTGTATATTTTTCCCCTAGTTACTGGGGCAAAATATGAATTCAACTCAAAAACTGGAGCCAGAAGGTGGAAAGATCCCTTACTGGAAATGCCAAAGTGGAGAGAGTTTGGACCCCAAGGAGCTGCACTGAGCAGAGCGGTCTCTGAGGAAGGGACCAGGCCACTGAGGAGCACCGACAAGGAAGGAGATGGGCTGAGTGGCCAAGCTCAGGCCAAGGCTGCAGGCCCTGGTCCCAGAAGCCAGAATGGCAAACCAGGCACCCCAAAGAACAGAAAAGCAGCTCTCCCAAGCAGGTCAGCTCCCGAGCTGCACCCAGGAATTTAAGCAGTCTGGTTGCTGGTCTCATGGCAGAGCACAGGGGAGGGACCTTTACTGAGGGAGAGATCTTGATCCTAAATTCCATGAGGGCATTTGAGTTTCCATAAAAGTTGAAATGTGGCCTGAAGTGGCTTGGAGATCCAGAGTCCCAAGTGGGATGTTTAAAACAACAAAAAGGGGTTTGATCGCATAGCTACCTTTTTCTGAGATGGTACAGTATAAACTTGTCTCAGGTCTCTGTGCTTCTGATCAGCTGGACTGTCACCTTTCAGATGCAGAACCGTTGTGCTGCTTCTTCCTGTTGACTGCTAGGAAACTCCATTCGGATCATGCCTAGGAAGTGGGCAGGACTCTCTGACTTAAATGCCAAGGACCTCCCTCACATCCAATTTCACCTTATTTTGCAGGCCTCATTTTACTGTCACCCAGATTTCATCACCATACACCTTTGTAAGTCACCAGAAATCTTTTTCAAAAGAAGCAGGCAGTGAAAAAAAAGTGAGCAAATGAATAATGAGCTGTTCATCTGGGAAGAAGAAAACAATAGACACTTTCTTTTATTCTCTCTTTTTTTTTATTGAGGTATAAATTATATTTAATAAGTGCACAGATATAAGTTATAGACTCCTCCCAGAGGTAACCACTATTCTAATATTTATTGTTATAGATTAGTTTGGCTTTTTGAATTTTATATAAATGGAATTACACAAAACGTGCTCTTTTGTGTCTGGGTTCTTTCGCTCAGCATCATGTCTGTGAGGTTCATCCATGTCATACTGTAGATCAGCAGTCAGGTCTCTTCGCTATTGTGTTTTATCTTATTGTAGGAATATAGCACAATTTAGTTATCCATCCTGTATTTGGGTGGCTGCTTCAGGTTTTTCACTATTATAAATCCCAGCATTATGAACTTTCTTGTACATGTTTTCTGATGAGCAGAAACACATATTTCTTCTGAGCATATTCCTAGGACTGGAATTGATCGAGCCATTGCTAGAATCTGCTTGAGAATTCCAAATTTTGTGGCTCCAGTCTACACTTCCACCAGCAATGATTGAGAGTTCTGACTGCTTTACTTCCTTGTCAACACTTGGTGTTGTCAGTCCTTTTAATTTTAGCCATCTGCATTAAAATTTTTCTTGAAATGAATCACTCTTTTTTCTTAAAGTTAAAAAACACCAATATTACAGCCTCCTTGCCCTGCTCCTCCCCTGCCTCCTATGATTAGAGGAGAACCATAGGACTCAAAGTGGGGACACAATGAGAAGCTCCAGCTAACCCTGCAACTGGGATTTTCACCTGTGGGCATGAGCAATGAACTAAAAATAAACCATACCATGATGTGATGGGAAATGGAACTCTTCAGCGTACATCTACCAAAGGCTGAGAAATCCTTGTTTTCCCTCCATGTCTTGCTCCCCAGCTGCTGAGGCACTAACTCAATACTCACAAGATAGAACCAGGTGAGAGTCCATTAGAGCAGCACCCTCTTCCCAGTTGGGGAGCCAGATGAGAACTCCCCACAGTGGTCTGTGGGGGGCAGGCAGGATCCATCTTGCAAATGCAGAACTTAAGAGGAAGCAGCTGCTAGTTTGTGTGCCTGTTCACCAGTATGACTTAAGAAAAAGAAACATTAAAAAAATGCCCTGTCTTGGCCTAGAGCAGGCGTGATTTATTAATAAGGGTTGGTTGCCAGGGAACTTCCTTGAATAGTTTTAAATTTTGCAAAAGAAGGCAGAGCTGTTCATTTGTGGAGGTTAAAGTGGGTGAAGTGGCTGATTACCCATTTAAGACTCTGAAAGTCTGTGGACCCCTGAGTAAAACGCCTTCCTCAGAAGCTCTCAGCCTCAATGCAAGTAAAATGAGGTTCGGAGAAGGCTGAAGGGGGACTTAATAACTGTTTATGAGCCCATTAAGGATGATTAAAAGGAGGGCGGTGAGCAGCTGTTCTCCCTTCTCAGGTGATGACAGGGGGAAAGGGAATTGTGCTTCTTGGCCGGAGAGATTTAAGTTAGGAAAAGAGAGGGACTTCCTGAGGGCTTGACAAGCTCACTTCTTCTCCCTGGTGATAGGCAGGGGGAACAACTTGTTTTCCCAGCCCCAAGACATGGGGTTGGCAGTGGTACTGGGTGGGAGTCTTTGGCCAAGAGGAGCTCTGCCTTTCTTTTCCATGTTTGGCTATTTTATTAGAGGAAATCAGAAATCTGAGGTCCAGGACTGAGGTCATTGGTTTCTAGCATTTATCGGGTTCTAAAATAAAGAAGTTATCTGAATAAAATAAAGCCACTGACCATTGTGAATCTTGTGGAAGTTTACTCCCATTTCTCTCCCAAGACCTTAAACAAATATGAATTTATTATAGCTAATGCAGACCTGCCTAATTCTGAGTCATTATAAAATTGGGGCAAAGATGTTCAGGAATTAAACCTCGGTGGGACCCATAATTGTTGAGGGATTGAAACTGCTTGGTGAATTCTCAAGCTCGAGACTTTAATCATGCTCAGTAGGAGGCAGGGACCATATCTCCATCTGCCTGTGTCAAAAGCCTGTGTGGCTCAGAAAAAGAAACTGGACAATGACACTTTCACTCCTCAGAGCCCTCTTTTACATTCGTAGTTCTACTGTTTATCTTTTCATGTCATGTGTTTTCTACATAATGGTTGAAAAATTAAAGTAACAAAATGAGTGAATATAGAAAATAATCACTACTGAAACTTGGCATTTCTTATTTCAGACTTAATGTGTGTGTTCATATCTCCTCTTCATTCAATAAATATTTACAGAGCATCTACTGTGTGCCAGGCATTGACACATTGGTAAACACAGCAGGCCCAGAGGCCTACCCTTGAGGAGCTTACGTTCTGTCTCCCACGGCTGAGTGCAGCCTGCTTTTGGGCTATCCCGAAGGTTCCAGTTCCAGTTCCAGTTCCAGTTCTATTTCTGAAAGTTCTAGTTCCAGTTCTAGCTTGGCCTGTTTATTTCTTGGTATTTTGAGTGTTCTCCAAAAGGCAAATTAACCCAAACCTGGAATCTCTTTCCGGAAAAATAGATAGTTCAGAGCCATTTCAATATTTTTTAAAAACTTAACGGAAGCCCTTGTCAGAAAATAGTTGAGATACCCAAACAGGGGTCCCGGCCTTGGGCTATCAGGCTGGCAATCTGTTTGTACACCTGCAGATGGCAGCTCTGAAGCAATTGTGACTTCTGTGTGTTGGAGAATGGAAGGAGCCTGAGGTCAATGAGACATTTGATTTGGGAAACAGGGAAAAGGTCAAACGCAGGGTGAGGGAAGGTGGGGGGCACTCAGATCACTGACACCCTCCTATGCGTCACCTGTATTGGAGCAAGATGTGGCTCCTGTTCTAAGGGAACAATCCAACCGAGAAGAGAACAAGCTCATTGAAAGACCAACCAGCTACTACACAAGCACTTTATGAGAACTAGATGAGTTTCATAGATAGTGCTGGAGAAAATAGACGTGGGCCAGAGCGGTCTCTGAAAATACAATGGGAGATCTGGGACTTGATGAGTTCAAAGTGAGAGAGAAGAGGAATTTTGAGCAAAGGCTAAAGCATTCAAAATTCTGGTCTTCAATCCATTTCTCACCAATACTTGTTCTGTGTAACCTGGAGTGAATAACCACAACTCAATACAGAGCCTCCTGAGTATGTAGCAAGCACTCAACAGACATTTGTAGAATTGAATTGAATTAAGCAAGCTTGTAGTTGGTTTTCTATTTAGTTCATGTAGCTGAGTCACAATTTTTCTAACCAGATCTAGACAGATATTATGATAATCAACAATGAAAGTGACCGAGTGCCTACTAGGTACCAGATATGGTTCTAGACTCTGGTGATCCAGCAGAAAATAAAGCAATATTCTTAACGTTTATATCCTAATGAGGGATGAGACTGAATATTCAAGTGAACAATGGTCAAATCATATATAAAGATAGAACTCTGACCTACAATCTGCGGCAATCTGCCTAGGAGACCAATCCCTTTCCCATAAAGCTGAGCAATCCTTTTGTAACAACAAGCCCCAAGTGGCCAGTCCTTGATTAATGCAACGAAGAGCTTCCCTAATTTTTGTCCCTGCTTCCAACTTAGAGAAAGCTAAACATACACCCTTAACAAATCACACAGAATGCCCCCCACCTACACTTCCCTCATGCCAACCGCCTCCAATCCAGGCACACCTGAAGCCTTCCCTTTTGCCATTATAAAGATTTCCCACTCCCCCGCTCACCTTTGAGTCTGCTAAGATGCAAGTGACAGTGGCTGACTCCGTCGCTCATAGTAAGCTATGAATAAATAGTCTTTGCTTTTCTCATATAGTTGGTCATTGTTCATTTCCACAGGGAATGGGGTCAGGGTTACAGAGGGTGGGGATGGCCAACAGGGTGATCAGGGAAGGCCCCTATGGTCAGGTGAGAGTAAGGCAGTGAAGAAAAAACCATGCAGATAACTGGGAAGAACCTTCTGGCAGAGAGTACAAAGGCAAGGGCAAGGTGAGCAACAGTGAGCAATGATAAGTCTAATGACTGAAGGAGATGACTCCAGACAGGTGCGTAGGGAGTGGGCATGTACCTGGAGGGGTGGGTCAGGGGTACGTGGTTTGTGAGGCGTGTGTGGCCGGGTTGGGGCATGGTGTGCTCATCACAGAGGGCCTCGTGGGCCATTGTAAAGACTTTGGCTTTTACTACTCTAAATGTGATAGGGAGTCATAGCAGGGTTTTGAGAAGAGGAATGACATCATTTGATTTGTTTTGAAAGCATGTCTCTGATTGCTGATTTGAGAATGAATTTTAGGGATGTGGCAGGGAACATGGGTAGATTAACCCAAATTAGGCGGCTATTGGATTAATCTCTATATGAGATGGCAGTGGCTTGTTCCGGGCTGGCAGAGGTGGAGGATGGAGGCAGAGGGTGTATGAAAACCTTGCAGGAACTTCCTGAAGGAGTGTCCCAGCTATGAGGGAGTCCTGAGTTTTTTGGGCCCTAATCCTGTACTACATAAAGGAGCCCCAGCAGCGTTTAGCCCTGCCCTCAGTGGAAGCCACTGAGACCCCACTGAGCTGTTCTTCCTAAATGGGACCGCCCATCCTTCATCTGTGAAATCTGCTGCTATCAGGGGATGGTGGTCACGTGTATGCTGGAGAGAAAAGGGTAAAGATTTTGCTGCACTGAACTGCCTGTCAAGATTCCAAACTGGCTTCAAAGAAACAGAAGAAACAGGCCTGAATGGTGTTTTCTAGGTGTATTCCATACACTGCTGGGGGAAAGAGGGCAGTGCCTCATTCAAGCTGAACAGTGCATGAGATAAGCGCTCTGTCTGAAAAAGTGCAAATGCTGTTTACCAGGAAACCTGTGTTTTATGAAAAAAATTGTTGCCTGTGACTCTTAAGAGAGTCTAACTTCTTAGGAAACTCGTTTGTTCAGAGGGCAAAAAAGGAGAAGAGTGTGTCCTGGAAAACTGGGTGAGATTTTTGGAGATGGTCCTTACTTAAAATGGTGCATGCCCATGAGTACAAACCATAATTATCAGTCCTGATTTTGGATTTGAAAGATGATCTTTGTAAGCATTAAGACTGAGGCAAAGCTTATAAGCTTTGCATTCTTCCTGTGCAGTGCGCTTGGAGGTGACCACTCTGCTGCCCTCACACTGGGCCTCATTGTACTCACAAACTCTTTAATTTGGGGGATATCTGGGAATAGTCTGTAGCTGTGGCAGACCCTTCAGAACCAGGTGGGGCATCATCCCTGTCTAATTCTAAAACATTTTATCACTCCCAAAATAAATCCTATACCTGTTAGTAGTCATTCCCCAACCCCAAGCCCTGGTACCCAGTAATACTGTCTGTCTTTATGGATTTGCCTTTTCTGGACATTTCATATAAATAGAATCATGCACTATTTGTCCTTTTGCATCTGGCTTATTTCACTTAGCATAATGTTTTCAAGATTCATCTATGTTGCACAGATATCAGTACTTCATTCCCTTTCATGGCTTAATAATGTTCTATTGTATGGATATACCTCATTTTCTTTATCCATTCATCAGTTGATAGATATTTGGGTTGTCTCTACCTTTTGGCTATTATGAATAATGCTGTAATGAATATTCATGCACAAGTTCTTGTGTGAATATATGTTCTAATTTATCTTGGAGTCTCTCTAGGAGTGGAATTGCTGAGTCATATGGTTCTTTTATGTCTATCTATCTAACTGCCAGACTGCTTTCCAAAGAGGGTGTATCATTTTACATTCTCACCAGCAATGTATGAGGGTGTGAGAAACTTTTAAAACAGGCAAGTGAGTAGCCCTCAACCCAGGTTGTAGTGTGGGATGTTCAGTCCCTCCTAGATCCCATCAGCTCTTGCAGGAGCAGTCTGGGATTGGCCTGGATCCACCTCACTGAGCTTCACGTTAGCAGCTTCCTCTGTACCTGAGTCCTCTGCAGATAGGCCTCTACAAACCTCAGTATTGCAACTGTGTGTCTAACATGTGCTGAGCATGCTACCTACGTGATCTCTAAGCCTCACAATACACTTTTGAGGACAGTGCAGTTATCTGCATTTTACAGGTGAGAAAACTGAAGGGTGGAGAGATAAGGGAACTTGCCAGAGGTCACAGAGTCAGTAAACCAACCTGGGTGTATTTTCTCCAGCCTTTGCAGGGGGGTCTCGGCTATGGCCTTTGATTTGTGTTCTGATGGGGAAACGTGTCAGATAACTGAAGCCTCAGATAGATCCTCTGACCGAATAACTCTCTTCTCTGAAAATCTTCTCTGAAAGGCTTCTCATAAATGCAGTGATAAAACCTTCACAGGTATAGCATCAAAACTAGCTTCTGGATGAGCAGATATGCTCTGAGAGTGTCTTCTGCATGGCATGGGCTGGGATTGGAAAGAGCCACTCTCCTCTCACAGTCCTGCCAAGCCCAGATTTAGGTTGTGTAAAGGCAAAATATATTCTTCTTTCTGTTCTATACACATTTCCCACCAATCTACTTCTCAACAAAAGCAGTCTTTTCTCAGCTACGAGTATTCACATGCCTTCTAAAGACATTAAACCAAGATACCAGTCACTCAGAAACAGCTCCCTCTTCCCCAAGAGCAAGGGGCTGCAGATACTGATGTTGGCCAGCAGGGGCTCTTTTGCTTTTTAGCTTCCTCTGAAAGGTCCAGAAGGGCCTCTGGTAAAAGACTGGCTCCTTCTTCCCATCTTTCTCCAAGCTTTCCAGGTCCCACAGATGGCAGCCAAAGGGCACCTACAAAAACCCACGGCAGCAATGTGGTAGTAGGACACCAGGGAGTATGTACCAAATCTAGGGAGACAGGGAGTGCTGGCTCCACCCATAAGTGGCTTTTTCTCAGAAGGCCTCAGGACAGCCATCAGAGCACCTTGCCAAGCAAGCTATAGCTATTGACCAAGACAGCTCCCAGCTGGGCTCAGAACAACTTTATTGCTGTTGACATAAGTAGAGAGGTTTAGATTTGCAGTGGTACTTGGTATCTCTGAATACATACCGCTGGCTTTTGTTTTCTTGCCACAGATTCAGGAGAATGAGACTCTCAAACTCTACGCTTTTGTTTAGTTGATGTGTGCTGATGTGTCTGTGTAAGTGTCCCTATCGTAATAATTAAAATCACTTTGCATTTATAGAATGATTGCAGTGTGCAAGATCCTTTGAGGTCCTTTGTAGTTATGATTTTATTTCATATATGCATCTGAAGGTACTATCTAATTTACTTATGGAGAATTGCGGCTCAGAAAGGGAGAGTGACCTGCCAAATGTCTCACAGCTAGTAAGTGGAAGAGGGAGGTGGTGTCTGAAAGCAGACGTGGCTTCTAAGACCCTTTATGGCAGGACTAAGGTCTGGAATTCTTGGTAAGAAGCTTAGCCTCTCTTTGCTCCCACCCCAACACTAACGTAATCTTGTCAGCTGCTTTGGAAGGAGGCAAAGCTGGTGGTAGAATCAAAAAGTGAAAGTGAGGACGGAATCTGCTTTATGCGGAGACTGGTTTGGGTGCCTTGAAATTCACCAGGGCTCAGACGCGCCTTCTAGAATGGGGCCCTTGGCACGGAGCAGCTGAGCTCGTTGTGTCCCAGGGCACCAGGAGAGAAAGATAAAAAGGGGCGTGAATAGGCAGAAAGGGAGGGGGAGAGCAAGGTAGAGGCAAGGGATGGTCACATGAAGAGCAGAGAGAGAGGTGGCGCTGCGTCTGGTGGCCTGAAGACCCTTGCCGGGGAGCCCGCTGCCTGGGGGCTGGTAGAGCAAGGACAGCCTTCATTCTCTCGAGCAGGGCCAACAAAGGGCAGCTGAATCACAGGGTTTCTCAAGAAATAAAAATTCCTAGCACATCCCTGGGGCCTCGGGAAGAAAAACTGACAACGTGTTGATTGAAAACAGACTAAGCTGATGCGTGCCGGCAGCGTGAGGTCTGGCTCTCGCAGGTTCACAGCGACATCTAGTGGTCCCCTTAGGCACCTGCCGCCTCCGTGGAAACGATGAGGCCTGTAATCTGTTGAGAATATTTGGGTTCTAGAGCAGACATTTCCTATTTTCCCTTGCTGTCAGAGCCCGTAATTTACTTTGTGGAACATATCCGTATTCTGAGGGGAGTTCTGCACATCCCCGGGGTGTGGGTAAGGGAGCCACTGGTCAAAAATCAGACCACCTAGTGTAATCAGTTATGTATGTCCAACTGCACTGGTTAGATTTTTCTGAAATGGTCATTATTTCCTCTGATTTTATTATTTTCATCTATAGTATAACTAAATGTATTTAATGGTGATACCTTTAGAAATTTTAGCACAAATGAATTCTCCAATCTGAGACATTTCTTTGTTAGACTACGTGTTTAGAAAATATGATGACAATACTGCTATATTAGGTCAAAGACCTTGGTTTCCAAAATCACTCTGATCAATAAGTCTGCATAAAAGTGCGAAATAGTCATCTCTTTATGGATGACACTTGAGCATTTTCGTTCCCATCCTTGTCTCCCCTCCCCTCATTTAAGCTTTGGCTAATTTACTTGTCTTAAGCCTCCCAGGAGCCAGAGTATATCTCGTGTTAATACAATACCTAGGACTCAAAAACTATTTCTGATACTCAAAAATAGTTGATACTCAAAAACTATTTCTCATTTGAGTGACTTCAGCTCCTGACTGAGCAGTGGGGAACCACAGGAGGGAGGGCAGGTTTTCCAAGCTCCTGGCAAATACTGCTGTAGGATTCTAGACTCTGAGGGGAAATTATCAGACCAGGAAGACTCTTGCCTGGTGACTCAGCTTCTTGTCAATGGCTGGGGATGGTCTGTGGTTAAATAGTAGCCCAGTGTGGCCTTTGTGGAGCTCTGTAAAAAGGTCTATTACATGTCTGTGGGTTAGCGCTCTTGAGAGTGCTCAATGTGGCCGTGCTTTACAGACTCTCTCAAAAGACCCACTGAAAGTTTCCTTTTGAAGAAGAAACCATGAGCTTCTGTCATCCCATCTTGCTGGGAAGGAAATATCACTTCCAAGCTAAATTTTATCCCAGTTACATTGGCCAAATTACTTGTATTAACTGGGTTCCACTGGTTGCAAAAATCAGAGATTCACAGATTTGCTGGGAGGCCATATGTGGAATAATGAGCCTTGGCCCCATTGCTTAATCTCTCCAGGACCCAGAAGATGCAGAAGATCTGACTCTTTGAAGCATGTGATTGTGAATGTGGGTCATATTGGTGTCAGCCCAACATCATTTGAATAACCTTCCTAAATTAGGAAAATAGGCCATGTTGGGGACACTACCTCAGCAGGGTGGAGATCAGAACTGTTTTAGCAGACTAACTTTGCAGCTGGGACACAAGCATGTTACCTAGGCTCTGCCGATTGGGCGCAACAACATGAAACTTTAATGTGAAAGAGAGAAAAGCAGGGAAGCAACTGCTGTGTGGGATTGCATCTTGGTGATGAAGGCAAAACATGGCAGGGGAGCCCCCAGAGGCAGCGGTGGGCAGAGATGCTCCCAGTGGCATGTGCTGAAGGCAGTGAGATCAAGCCTGTGAACAGACCAGTGGGGATTTGGGTTTTGTTCTTGGTGCAGAGTTTCTAGCCCCATTCTCCAACTCTGCCAGGCATTCTGTGAGCCATAAATATCTTTTAATCCATTCTTTATCTGTTTAAACAAACTAGAGTAGGTTTTGTTGTTTGTAAATAAGAACGCTGATTGATAAACCCTTTCTGAAAGCATAGTTAGGTCTTATGGAGACTAGGAACAGAGAGTCATTTGACATTCCTGGCAGCTATTGGACATTAATGTCAGTTCAAGGATCATTACTTCAGAGAGGTTGCACTATTTTGTTTGGGGCCAAGGTGGATATATATCTTGTGTTCAACACCCCTCCAGTAAAGACCATTTTCTACTGTTATGTTCTAGTGGATGGACATCATGCCCTAGATTAGGAGCTGAGAATATGACTCAGGCCAGGCCAATCAGATCTCTGATTCTCCCTGGTCCAAGTGATTGGTGCAGGGATGGCTCTATGCCCCAAGGGGACCAGTGAGAATTGTCCCTGAGACCTGTGCTGTACACCTATGGAATCACTCCCTTTTTTTTTTTTTTTTTTTTTTTTTGCTGACGCTGCTAAATTGGAGGGAGGTAAGCATGAAACAGGTAGCCAGTGTTGGCCACCATGTCAAGTGTGGGAACAGCCTGCCAACCAAAAAATAAAGTCAAGTGGAGGAAAGCAGAGTAAGAGGTAGAGAAGTACTAATTCCTGTTGATATTATGCATTTGGATCCAGCCATGACTGAATTTATTCTTAGATTTTTTCAATTATGTGAACCATCCAATTCCTTCATAAATTAATTTGAGTTGAGTTTCTGTCACTTAAAATCAAAAGAGTCCTGACTAATATAATGGTGCGTATTCAAATATTAAAAATTTTGGCAAGCATTTAAAAAAAATTAAATTTTATCTCTGCTTATCATACATTTCACTTGGTTGCTCTTCAAGCCCGTGTCTTCATTTATGGATAGCTGTTGTGGCCCCAACTGTGCTCTCTTCTATATTCGCGAGTCCAAGTATTGACACATCCTGGGAAACACACGATTCCATGGTACATGCTTGTCATTATACTCTACCTCTCCCCTCCAATGTACCAGTTTGCGATTCTCCCATTCCAAATGAAGCACTCACTCCTCTCAACATTCTGTCTGAGGAACGCCGGCGTAACAATATATATCTTCAGTTGCAACAAAAGGTACATTCTCCATCTTAAACACAAGTGGTACCCGCCGGTGAGAGCAGGCTGCTAGCCCATGTGCAGAGGCATTTGGGTTCAGAACTGCTGGTCCTGGGGCTCTGGCATCAGTGTGACTCAGTGATTACACCCTTTACTCACTTCTAAGTCTATCTTCATGATTCTTGTCCTGTTACCTGCTGGCTCAGATTCTCTTTATTTCCAAAATCAATTTCTTGAGTGAAAAAGATATAATTTGATTGATATAATTACTATCTCTAATTCTCATTTAGACTGGGTTGACTGAGCTGACCCACTTCACACAGTACCAGCTAGTCTGTGGGTGGGAGGCCCTGGGCAAGGCACTCACCCCTGTCTAATTACATGTGGCTAAAAGAGGAGCAGGTCACATGATAAAAACACTTTAGCAAAGTTTGGATGAGAAAAGCTTGGGGACACTTCCCTCTTTAAGGGCTATGACTGGGGAAGTTTTTCTTAGCCAGGAATGGTGAGTATCATAGCTTATTTGACTAATGTGTCTGGTACCTTCTCTAGTCCTATAAATAATAGAATAAAATCATGATGGTGATAGGGATGGGGATGTGATGATGATAGGGATGGGGGGTATAGATTCTGGTATTAGATAAACTTGGGGTCAAATATTGGCTCTTTGTGACCTTGAATAAGTTATCTAACATCCTTGTTCTTTTGTTTCCTACTATGTATTATGTGAATGATGATGACCTAAAACAGAATCAAAACAGAATGTGTATATTAAATGAAATCATGTACAGAGTAAGCAGTAAACATTCACAATTTTTTCTAGCCAGGTGGGATTTCCCTGGGGAGCCACCAGACCTTTTCTCTAGAGACCTGCTGGGACTGCCTGCACTTTGGAGCCCTTCCAGGTGAGGGTGACAGAAACATCATAGGCTGGCACTGTGGAAATCACCTGTCAGCTCTGTTCCTTCTGCCTCTCTCGGGCCCTTGGGCCAAATGTCAAGGCAACAGCTGACATGGAGTGCGTGAGTCTGGAAGCAGGCCATTCACTGGGTAGAAAGTGTGTTGAGCACTGGCGGATGTAGTGACCCACCACTCTCAGTTCAGAGTTTTCTTTTAGGGCCTATTGCTGCCTGATGTTGCTTAGCACAGGACTTCCAGTGCAGGGGCAAGGGTGTGGGGAGGAGCCCCCACTTTTGCCATCCACCCTCGTCTGTGACCATCCCCTGTCTCTGAGAAAGTGGCTGAACAGGACAAGTCCCTAATCTGGGCTCAGCTAAGCTTTTGTGAAATCCTTGATTTGGGGAACTGGCAAATCCATTAAGAATAGTATCTTGGAGGTGACAGCCCAGGCGGACCCAGGACTCGTAGACTCATCATCATTAGAAGGGCTGATGTGCAGGGATTTTCATTTTGCAGGGGGTTTCACATGCCTCTTGCCAATCTTGGAACAATCTTGTGGGTTGGGCAGAGTTTAGAGATGAGAAAACTCTCCACGGAGTTTTAAATCTGCAAATAGCTATTGAGGTCATCTGCTAAAACCCCTTATGTAGATAAGAGTAGGAAAGCCCAGTGAGGGCAAGGCGACTGCTAATTAGGAGCAGTGCTAGACCCTGCTCAGTCACCCCGTCCTTCTACCACACCACACTGTACCAGAGGCAGGGGAGCCCCGAATGGCCAGGTGGGTATCAGCTCTCACAATAGTCCTTGGCAGATGGGTATAAAGCCACCTGTGTCACTGCTCCAGCTTTCAGTTGCCCTAAGGAGCCTCTGTGGGTCTTTGCAAGTCTCAAACTGGGAATATTAGACCTCAGGCAAAGATTCTTCAACCCTGAGGATGAGTCAGTCGGGCTCAGTGAGCATTCCTTGGCCTGTACTGGTTTTCCCAGAATCCCCTGAAGTGTGGAACTTGGTCAGGATGGAACTTGAATGATTTCTCCCTGGTTTTAATCCATCAAAATTGTTGGGCACAAACTATTGTGCCACTCGAGGTCAGGGGCTGTCCCTCCCCTGGCGAAACACCTGAGTCCTTAGCACAAGTAAGGACTGAGTGGGGGAGGGGGAGGGCATGGAAAAAGAAACTTTGTGGTGGGAGGTGGGTGGCAGGTACACTTTCACTTCTCCCAGAGAGGCGGCACCACGGGAGGGTGGCCATGCCTATGGTTTGGCTGAATAGTGGGGCACTGACTGGGAGCGCCTTTTGGACGACATTGCCTGTACAAGCACATTTCCTCAGAAACACATCTGCTCAACTGTACTAAAACCAGCATCTTTGCTGACTTAATTTAGCATCCATTAAGTTCATATTCAAATGATCAAGAAGGGGAGGGAAGAGGAGGGGTTACAATACCCACAGAGGGTGGGAGAGATATTTTAAAATGTATGAAGATCTGCATACCAGATGTTTGTTTCACCTAAAGAAAATAGAACAACACAGAATAAAACACGGCAACTAAACACTCTGACTCTGACAGAAGGAATGAAAAGTTTGGTGTGTTGAAAAACAAAATTTGACAGAGTAAATCTGAAGATCTAATTGGCTGTACTAAACGATTTATGCATCCAGCAGCACCCCACCCAGCAACTAGGTGGGCACCCCGAGGAGTTGTACAAAACAGAAGGTTTTCATAGGTGGGCAAAGAAATTATTAAAAAAAGAAAAAAAAAGAATTATTTTTGGGCCAGGACATCTGTTTTGAGGGGTGAGGGTTTATCATACAGATTGCTTCTTCTTCCTATGGGGGATGGAGAGGGCCCATGTAACAGAACACCTCATTGCGGTTGACCAGAAAATTCCTGTTAAAATGTTAACAAACTTTTGTAAAAATTAATTTCAATTAAAATTAATTTTAACATAATTTGTTAAAATTATGTGTCTGGGAGAGGTTTAAACTGCAATTAAATCTAAGTCTGTTAGATTTAGCATGAGTGACGCCATTTTGGGACTGAGGTTTTCTTTTTAACAGGTGTTTCTCATGTTTTGCTTCTCGGTCTACTGAAAGTTCACACTGGAAGGCCACCACACATCTGTCCGCTGGTGGGCTCTAGACGGTCATGGGGGTCCCAGCTCTTTGTGTGAGCTATATGGTCATGGCTGAGGCAATCAAACCCTCCAGAATCTTGAATGACTCAGAGGGCCTTTGCACATGGAGGGCTGCAGATCGTCAGGCTGTACAGGGGACTGTGCCAGAGGCGGGCCTGAACCTTGAATATCCAGCTTCCTCTGGGTTGACAGGGCAAAAGGCAGCTCAGGAGGGCTCTCTCTACCTTGCTCAGAAGGCAAGCTAGCTGGGACCAGGCCATCCCCACCAGTGGGAAGGGTGACACCCACACTCAGTTCCTTCAGACCAGAGGCTTCCTTTTCACCCCCATCAGTGCCCAGGGAGTGTCGTGACACCCCACGCAATGCCTGTACATCTCCTGTGCCAGGAGCCAAGCAGCCATGTGTTCTCCCAGGGACTTGAGGGGAGGGGTCCTCCTCTGCTGCTCAGATTGACCTTGTGGGCCCAGCTCACCCTGCCCCTAGGAGGGATGACAGGATGAAGGACATGTGCCTGCTTGTTTCTTCATGCTCTCCTGTGGCCTTGTGAGTCACCCTTCCTCCTTCAAGTCTGTTTCTTAACCAGCCCCAGGCCATGGACTGGTACGGATAGGTGGCCTGTTAGGAACAAGGCTGCACAGCAGGAGGTAAGTGGTAGGCCAGCGAGAGAAGCTTCATCTGTATTTGCAGCCATTCCCCAGCACTAGCATCACCACCTCAGCTCCACCTCAGATCATCAGGAATTAGATTCTCATAGGTGCACTGGTCTCTCTTGCCAAAAAAATTGGGGACCATAGTCTTAACCCATGCTATGTGATGTTACGACATTGTTTCAAAACTCGTTTACTAGAGGAGGAAACCAGACAGAACCTACAAGGCAGGACACCTAGCCCAATATCTACTCACTCATCAGAGATGCTTCTGGCCATCACACTTGGAACCACAAAGACCTAGCCCCTATGAGCCTTTAATGTCACCGCCAAGCCCAGAGGCCCATGCTGGGGGTGGGCTGGGGGAGAAGCAGGGGTTCCTACTGAGCTCTGGGTAGAGAATGCCTGTAAGTGGTGACTACACAAGGACTGTGGCTGTTTCTGCCAATGTTCCCTGGACAGTTCGTCTCATTTCTCCCTTCTAAGAGCCACCACCATCCCAGCTCAGCTGTCCATGACCTGCTTTGCCACTCTCAAAGTGGAACTGGGAATGGACAATTCTGCTGGTTTGCTGGGATGCAGTTGTGTATCTTCGTGAAGACTTTGCAACAACCAGCATTTCTCACTGAGCAATGTAAACAGCTCCCTCTTTTTGCCAAGGTGGACTTTTCCAAGCATTTGCCTGTAGCTTGTGTCCCTGGGAGAGTCAGCACCTTTGCTCCCTGACAGAGGAGAAGAGGAGGGTAGTCTGCCTGAAAACCTACCAGGCCCCAGTGAGCAGTATGCGTGAGCTTAGTCTGGTGGGGTAGCTGGGAAAACAACCATTAAGATCTCTTCCACTGAGTTCCTTTCAGTTCCACAATTCCGCTGTGCTCCTTCACATCTCAGGGCCTTCTATCTGCAACTCCGTGTCTGGAATTCATTTGCCACACATTTGCCGAGCTTCTCTCATACACGAGGCACTATCTCCATGGTGCTGGGTGAACCACAAGATGTGGTGGGGATAGAGAATGGCAGTGAGGTATGGCCTGCGCTTTTTTCGTCTCTGGTACCCCGTGTGCCAGAGTGTCACAGAGAGGACCGATCAGCAAAGAAGCCCACAGGGCACAGTGGTTCTCAGGACCGATCAGCAAAGAAGCCCACAGGGACACAGGAGTGGAGAAAGAAGTGTTTGACTCAGAGGGCAGTCCCAGAGGACTGAAAATTCAACCCCTCTCTTTCCCAGTGTTCATCAGAGCGATGGCTCCCCAACTTTTTTATCACGAGCCATAATAAGAAATATGTCTGACATTACAATCCAGTGTACACATAGGCATATAAGTGTACACATATGAATATATACACAGTGGGCAAAACTTTATATTACTGAACTTTAATATGTATGACGAACTCTGATATATTTTTTATCCTATCATATCTTATCCTATTCTATCCTATTTTATCCAAAATGGTATTCATGAATTTGGGAAAGGAAGAAAGGTGACAGAAAGGAACAAAGGTGTGGCAGAAAGAAATTACAATCAACTCTTTAAAAATGTATTCAATGAACCCTCTACTTAGATTCTTCTATAAATCAAATCAGTCTACTATGAATTTGCATTTATGAAGACCCAACCTTCTGCTTTTGTGTTCGTTTAAAACAAAGTATAGCTTACTTACTGGCCAATCCAATCCTCTGCCTGTTTTTGTAGGCCTGTAAGCTAAGAGTAAATTTAAATGGAAAAAAAAAATCAAAAGAAGAATAATTTCACAACACATGAAAATTATATGAAATTCAAATTTCAGTGTCTCTATTTATTGGCCCACAGCCACACTCATCATTTGCATATCGTCTGTGACTACTTTTGCGTTATAATGGCAGACTTGAGCCTGGCCCAAAAAGCCTAAAATATTTACTCTGTGGCCTTTTACCGAAAGACGTTGTCAACCTCTGGTTTAAAGCGTGGTATTTCTTATGTGAGGGATGGGGTGAACCCCGCCAGAAAAATGGTTCTACTGGTGCGGGGCCTTTGAAGGACCTGCTGAGTGAGGACATCTGGCTTTGCCAGGCATCCTTCTCAGAGCCTTCTCTTCGGCCAGCAGCAGAGCCCCTTAGTGTGGGGACACATTTTAACCGCCTTACCGGCTGAATGAGCAAATGTCCAACAGCTGCGCAGAGACCCCTGATCGCTCTCAGGCACTGAGACCTGGCTCGTGGGACTCGGCTGGGGCCAGGACTCAGGGAGAGAGCAGCCTTAGAAGAATTCGCACCGGACTTTTCCTCTTGACCTTCCTCTTCTCTCCTGTCTTGCCAGCAACACTTTCCTCTGGTCTTTTCCTATTTTTCTTTGGGCTTATATGGTCTCTGGGTCACAATTCCCCAACAAAGGTGTGGCAAAATCAGTTTCTGAAATACCGATTAATGCCTTTCCCCCCTCCTAGTCTTTTAACGTGCCCCTCTCCTGCCCCCATTCAAACTCCCCACCAGCCCCAAAGACCAGGCTGTTCTGTGCCCTTGTCTCAAGGGAGTTGAGATGGGGAATGAGGACCCTCTTGGCTTTAACTTCAAGGTTAGGGAGGTTCTGAGAACTCTCAGCAAAATCTATTTTAGGGAACCATTATGGTAGAGAGCAAGACCCTCCCTCGTTCTCAGGGCTGAAGTGGGTGGGGAAGCAGAAGGGGATGTCATGTGCAGAGAAGTCAGTGGCGTGAAGGAGGGAGAAGCAGCCCCTGAAGACCCAGTCCAGCAATCAGGTCTTGTCAGCAGGCTTCCTCAACATCAGCTTCCACTACGGCAAGAGGAGAATAGCAGAAGAGAGGTTAAATTTCCTCATTTCCCCACACCTCTGGCCTGGACCTGCAGTAACTTTTTATAATTTGAGAGATAGAGAAAGGTTTTCTCCAAGCCCCACTCCCCTCCAAAGGATTGTGGGGAAACTTTTTTTCTCTCATCTTCCAGGTTTAAAAGCTTGACCTGCATTTTACAGAAGTCAGCTGCTGTTCAATTACAGTAGATTTGCCTGTACTTCTCCCCTGTACTTCAAGTTAGGACAGCTATAATTTAAAATGGAAATTTATGCAAATACTATGTAAATCAGGTCATTCCCAGATTAACTGGGGGGGAAATCTGGTCGCCTTTGCAGGCACCATCTGTTCCTTTCTCATTCTTTCCATGTCTGAACCCCTTTTCCCATCCACTTTAAAACTTGTTTTCCTATGGTTGTGAAAAGAGGTCTTTCAAGGAAAACAAATCACCCATTAATTTTCCAGGTGGCCCATTCCAATGTTCATTCTGTTGTGGGAAGAAGCTCAGGTAAGTAGCTGGGAAGAGGTTTAGGGTTAACTGCAGGTTAGTGGCACTTGGAGAGAGCCGCTGGGGCCGGCTGTGTTGGCCTGACTTGTTCTGAGTGGAAGAAGATTGGAATCTCAGAGTGAGCTGCCACAGCCACACATCTGCCACGCTCCCTCTCTTTCTTCTTTGACCTGTGTTTCCCTTATAATTTTTCCTTTCTTCCTTTTCTTTGCCTTTGCCTGAAGCCCTCTGATGGCATCCAGGAACTCCCTTGTGTGGCAATTGGAGCAGAAAGGTTTGGGAATTGTACAATCTTGGGAACTTTTGGGTCCAGTTGTATGTGAGTTAGGGGGACTTCAGTTCCCAGGCTTCCCGTCCCTTTACCATGGCTACAGCCCATTCCTGCTTTGGGGCAGTGACAGCTTCAGCCCTGCTCTGGGAAGGCAGCACCTATTATCTGTGTAGCTAGAGGAAGTTTCTATTCCACAACATTTTAGCCTTCCTTTTCTCATAAATGCTGTTCATGTGAGGAAAGTGTGTGTGTGTGTGTGTGGGGGGGCTCTTGGCTCCTTTGTTCAGTGTCACTTTCTCCTTGAAGGCGGTAAAAGTAAGCAGATTTCCCTGAAGCTCATTAGCTCCTCCATCCTACAGTGAAGAAGTCTTATGGAACAGAGCTACAGCCGACTCACAGCAAGAAAGTAATTTCAGCACAAATACTCTTGTTGCTATTAGCCACTGAGATCCTCAGGTTGTTTGTTATTTCAGCAAAACTTCATGAGAGCTAACTAGCATACCCTCTATAATTGTCATTAATATTTTCCCAAAGCCATCTCAAATTTCAAGAAATTATTTAATGTACTCATGTGATATTTTCTCAGTCTGAGGCCAAATGAAAATCAAAGCATCTTTATAAAAATTTGCTTTTTCTCTTGATTTATAATATGACAGTACAAACTGCACTTGTATAAATGGCTTCAAAACTAGATCTCCAGGCAGCAGGAACACTCAGAACAAAGGCCCCGAGGCAGAAATGTAAGGAGCCTGGTGTGACTGGCTCAGACTAAGCAAGTGGGAGGGCAGTAGTAAATGAGCTCTGAGTGTTGGGGGGTGGAGAGTGATGGATGGGCTTGCACTTGGCCTCAGAAAAGGTGCAATTTCAGAAAAGAAGCACAAGGTGGCACCATGACACTCTTCACAGTCACCCTTGACCATGTAAGCTGATGTTAGAAGAGACTGTACATACCTCCCCTCCTCATGCAAAAAAAAAAAAAAAAGTGTGTGTGTGTGTCTGCCAGGGAATCGAAGTCCAGTAGGATCTAAGCAAATCATAAGCCACAGACTCTTAGAACTAGAACTTTTGAGATCTCCCAATCAAGTCATTAGCCATGTGGGGTCTGTGATGTCTATGAAGGGACTCCAGCATTCTGGGAAGCCTCTGAATTGCAAAATGCATTTTTTCAGGGGAAAACTCTAAAATTTTCATTTCAAAGGGTCTATGACCTCAAAAAGGTAACGAACTTCTGACTCCAACCAGTTCCCTAAGGCCAGACTTGATGAGAATTGCTTAGTAGCAGGTCGCCTGGGCCAAGTCCATATTACTGGGTGCCCAGGAGACTGGAGCTTGTAAGCCCTTCTGTCTCAGTGGAGGGACCCAGAGAATGTTCTGAATCTCAAGGCCTGAGGACACTGGCGCATCCTTCAAGAGAGTAGAGCTTTTGTGACGGGCCTGAAAATCCCATGCACACTCTACTGTTTTTAGGCTGAACAAAGAACGACCTTGCACACTGGTTTTCAAAGATACTTAGATGCTCTTTCGATAAATAAAATATTGTTGCACTTAATGTGGTTACTAAATTCACAGTCACTTTGATCATTATATAGTTTCTCACCTACTGGAGGCTCTATGTAATTCTAATGTATATTGGATTCCACATAAGTTTATTATAATGAGGGGGTTATCTGCCAAATATTTTGAACTAAATGGGAATGTTTATACTCAGAATGGTTGGAACCATGGTCTGTGGCAGGAGAGAGGGGAGACCATAATCTGGAGAAATCTGAAAACCAAGACGTGGGCAAGAGATGGACGCATGGGCCAGAACCGAGACTCGAGCCCGTGGGACCACTCAAATGGAACCAGAGGCAGAAACCGAGGCTCTTTTCTCTGACAGGGAAGATGCAAATTTTTAATTCAGCATCTTGTTAAAAAAAGAAAAAGAAAAACTCCTATGATATTACTCTACTTACTGTTGGTGTTTTAAAAGCCAATTAAACACCACACTTAGCAGGGGAAGCCCGACTTGCTCCTCCTCTCTTCCTCAAAGCAGTGCTCAGAGAGCTCAAGCATTGACATCAGAAGGTTAGATCTACAGGTAGGTGGTTCCATGGGGACCCTTTCAAGCCATGCCATGAGCAGAAAGGGTTCTTTTCAAGGCTTCCTCTCAGCATTTCTGCACTTCACCACCTAAGCATAACCTCCAGACATGGGCTCAGGGGCCAGAGCTACTGAATATTAATTGAGGGCCTCCTGGGAGACTGAGAACAGGAAAAGCAGGCCAGGTGGGTATCTGTGGAGCCTGTCTGACTTCACAAGATTCAAGTTGCCCAGCTTGCTCTGCAGAAACATGCCCTGCCCTGCCCTGCCACCCTCCTCGGGAGGCAGATGTGGACCAGCCACTGTTGGAGAGTTTGCTCATTGTTGCCATTCTCTCTCTTTCTCAATCTCTCTCTCTCTCTCTTAGGTGAGGCAACCCTTGGTTGACCTCACAGACTGCAAGGACCTTGTCAGCTTACAATCCCTTTTTTTTTTTTTCACGCCCACATCACTGGTCTTCCTAGGTGGTCACCCATCCAAGTACTAACCAGGCCCGATCCTGCTTAGCTTCTGAGATCAGATGAAATCTGATACATTCAGGGTGGCATGGCCGTGGTACCTTGTTGCCATTCTCCATACCAACTTTCACTGCCCTCTCAGACCCAACTGTGTCTCCATTGTCCACAGTGGCCTGAACTGACCAGCTCAACCTGGAGCCCTGCCCAGAGAGAGGATGCAGGCTACCACGGCATCACAAAGCTATGCTTTGTGGCCATGACAGGAGGATTTGTTAATAGCTGTGAGATGGTCCCTGGCAGATCCTGACATGTGGTGAGCAGATAGCTCTGTGCTGCTCACAGTATTTTGAGTCCTCGGCTAGATGCAGTGTCCACTTTGTCTGGTATTGCTTCCACTTCCACATGGCTCCCTTTGGCCTCAGGTGCACTGGCACATTTCGTGCTGACCCAGAGCAAGGGTAGGGTGGCACAGGTGCAGCATCTGGGGCCTGGTGCCTGTTGTTGTGCAGATTGGCAGAAATGGCACCAGTAAGGTTGTGCAGGGCCCTTACACGGTGGTCCTCCTGGTGTCAAGACATGCTCAGAGCCTGCCTGCCTCGGGGCCAGAGTCCTTAAACAGTGGCAGGATTCTGTGGGTGTGATAGCCCACCAGAAGAAAATGGAAGCAAATAACTTGGTGTAGGGAAGAATTTCTTAACAAAGACACACACACACACACACACACACACACACACACCATAAGATAAAAGATTCATAATTTCAACTATATTAAATTTGAGAACTTTAATTCAGCATAGATATTTTAAAGAAACTCAAAAGATAAGCCACAAATTGAGAAAAGATATGTGTAACACACAGGTGACAAAGGATTAGAATCAAGACTATATCAAGAGTTCAGCACTCTTGGCAGGGTATAGAGAGTAGGAAATAAACACATGGTTTAGTAGAAAAATTGGCAGAAACCATGAACACACATGTAATAAAGAGAAAATACATGGGGTTCGTAAGCATATGGTGATACCAAGCCTGTCAGTATCCAGGACAATGCAAGCCAAGATCACAACGAGATGCCGTTCCTCCAGTGCAGGCATCCGGAACCCTCCTGGCCTGGAGAGCCCTACTCAGATAGTTTTCAGTGACCTGGGGACTTTTCCTGAGAGGCCTGGCCTGCTGGGCTTTTGCAGAGCCTCTAGTTTGCCCTTCCCCAAATATCTTCCACCTAAAGTCCAAGTGCTATCCTTGCCCTTTCCCTTCCAGTGGCAGGGGACAGATCACTCAGTCTCAGGCAGCTTCTCCACCTACACCCTCATTCTCGGTGTCTTCCCTTAGCTCTTCTCCCAGGTCTTAGCCTGGCCGAAGAGGCTATAAAGACATCTTCAAACAGAAAATCAGCCCACGTCATCTTACAAGCCCATGGGGAAATATGCTGATGTTAGCATCTTCTAGACCAAGTCCAGATTAAAGAGAGGCTCCCTCAGCTGACCATAAAGCCCCCTCCTCCCAGCGGCTGTGTTGTGCCACTGGCTGAGGAGAAAAGCCACGTGTGATACAGGAGCCCCACCCCTAACGGGCTGCTCACTCCAGAGTCTTGCTTGCACTTTTCCTTTGGAGACCCTTTCTGATCAACCTTCAAGAACCAAAACAGGCAACTAGAAGAATATCTTGAAATGGCTGGCCCAATGCTTGTAATGAGAACTAAATAATACTTAGCCTGTGGTGAACTTTTGCATAATTATGTGCAAAATAACAAAACATTGAGCAGTGGGGTCTGGGGCCACTTTCAAACTTGGTGCCCTTAGGAGTTGGTGAGACCTGTATGTAGTCAGCTGTGGTCTGCTTCTCTTGCTGTTATGCTCTCAGAAATCTATATTGCAGCTCTTGTGTCTCCCTCAGGGCCCACCCTATGTGTATTCCAGGCCAGCCCAGGCCACCATGGTTGCCATTCTCCTTTATTGTGGTCTTTATAAAACAGCAGGGAAGGTAGGTTTTTGATCTGCAGTGGCTCTGCTTGGACAGCCTTGTCAACTGTATTATTCCTAATAAGATTTCTTCTTTTTTCCTCAGTTTCTTTCTCTTTTCTTTCTGTCTTTCTTTTACTCAACAAACCAAGTTTTTATCAGGTACCACAGAGTCTTCTAGACACTGAGTATACATCGGTGACCAAAATAGTCACAAATCCCCGATCTCATGGAAATGATATTCCATGAGACAGGACAGCAAATAAAAAGTGAAACCTATGACATGTGAAAAGTGATGTGCAGTCCTGGGATCAACTTCTGTTTGCACGACACTGACCACTGAGTGATAATGAGCGTGGATTGAGCAATCACTGTAAGCCAGGCACTGCATTCGGTAACTTATGTGTATTATCTCATTGAAATTGCATAACAGCCCATGTGGTAGATGCTCTTTTCATCCTCAGTTTCCAGGAGAGGACACTGGCACACAAGAACTTTCCAAGTTCACCCAGCTTCTAAGAAAGGGAGTTAGAATTTGAACCTAAACAGTGGGAGTCTGTCTTCATGCATACGCCTCCCAGCTGTGCCCCGACCCTCCTCAACACTCATTCAGTAGCCTCCAGGCCACACCACAGTGAGGTCGTCACCTCTGGATGGCACCTCTGGATCTCATCACACCAAGGAGGGGGTGCGTGGCCTCTGAACATTTGGATGATGAAAGGAGTTTTTCAGTGGGTCTGAAATGACCATTGTTCTCCTACTGTGCAGAAGGCCTCACCTGTCCTGTATGCCACCATCTTACCTGGTCCTGGCAATGGCTGCCGGGTGCACAGCTCAGGCCCCAGCACGCCCCAGCCTGAAACAAAGCACAAATCAGGAGTGCCTTTGTTGCCCCAACAACACAGGGACTAAGGAACACCCTGGCTCTGTGGGGACAGCTTGAATGTGCCTGGGGCAAAGCTAAAAGTGAACTCAGACTCCAGAGAGGCCACCATCCCCTCAGTGCTTGCTGCTCTTTTCCCAAAGTGGAGTCCGCATTTGTGAGGGGTACTCTTCACGTCCCTCTCCTGCCCATAGAGACAAGAAGTTGAACACAGGAAAGAAACAGCATATGTGTGTGCTTGTGTGTGCATGTATGCAAAATGTCTTATCAAAGCTCAATCCATGAGGCTGAACAATACTCCTTCCTTCCTGGCCTGGAGTGGGAAGAGCACCAAGTCTATGTAGGAGAAATGAATTTCAGTCTTTCCAGTAACAAGCTGTGTGACCTTGGGCAAGTTGCTCAAACTCTCTGGACTCAATGCTTTTGTCTATAAAATGGGGCTAAGAGCTTCTTTCTTGCCTGACTCCTGGATTTGTGGTGTCACAGGAAATAACTTACCGAGTATGCTTGGTAAACTTTAAAGTGATATGCACATCTATCATGGTTGCAGCAACTGAAATGCGGAACCCCATCAGAAGGAATCGCTGTAAGACTCATTTAGATTTAGGACAATTGGGGGTTAAAATTCCCACTTATCCTGAGCTACAGTATTGAAAATCCTCCGCTCTGTTCCAGAAACATTATTCAAAGAATTGTCCCCTTCCTTTCCTCTGCTGCCACAAGCAGGTGAAAAGCTGGTCAGCCAGAGAAGGGGGCGGGCCGTGGAGAGCAGATGCCTTAAGGATTGGGTTGCGGGAAGCCCTTCCACAGGGCGGGGCTCATCCAAGCTGTGTTTCAACAGGGCCCTGCTGCACACAGCACCCTTGTCAGGGGCAACAGCTGCAGCATAAGGCCTCTCTCCCCGATCTAACTATGAGCCCAGCAGATGTGCCATCCACTCTTTATAGTGACAGATGTGACCCTAAAACCAGTAAGATCTCAGTCCTGGCAGGCTCAGCTGGCTTCTCACTCTCTCTGGAGGAAAGTTGCTTGGAAAAAGAGAACTCTCATATACTGAGCCCCACCCTGCTTGCCATATGTTACTTGGCTTAATCCACCCATCAGCTCTGTGAAGTATTAGCTATGTTTCGTATTAGAGAAAGCTGAGCCTTAGAGAGGCAGTGGCATCGATCTCAGCTATGCAGCTCAAATTGGACCTGGATTGTTGGGTCCCAAATCATGGGCTCTGACAGGGCTCATTATTGCCCAGGTATTAAATTATTTCTAAGAACCTGTGAGTGCCAGGACTGCTGGACATACGAACCTCTCCGGAGGCAAAGCCTGCCTGCCTAAAAGGCCTTGGGACAAATAGACAGTGCTGCAAGGCAAGGATCTCAGTGGGCATTCATTCTGTGTCCACACTCTGGCCTTGAAGAGGGTCAAATGGGACAGCTGTCAGGCCCGTGATGACCAGCCATCACTCAGGCTGGGGAGTCAGCTATTAGGGCTGGAAGGACTGGTGAATCCTCCCAACCAAACTCCTTGATGGGTTAGTAGGTGTGATGAAGTTAGTTGGGAGTTCAGCCAGGATTTGGACTTCCAGACCACTTTAGGCTCTTTCTGCCCCCACTGTTGTAGGCTGAAGCTTCAAGGAGTGAGGCCAATGTGGCTGTGGTGGCTAAGGGCCAGGCCCGAGGGACCAGAGCCTGCAGTCTGAGCTGATCTGAGCCTGCTGAGCCCCCTGGGCCTAGCGAGAAGTTGTTTCTACTTCTCGGCAGCCACAGTTCTGGGAGCCAGGCCAGCATTTGTAACCTTTCCCCTCCTTTTCCCTTTTGTAAAAGGAGAAACTGCTCTGCGCTGCCAGAGCCAGCAGCGTGCTTGTGGGTGCACCGCCCACCCTTTGTCTGGACTAGAGAGTGAGACCTTTTAGGAGCCCCTTTCTCTCTGGGTCTGGCCATCTGGGGCCTTTTCCTCCTGCAGCAGCTAGAATCCACTCTCCTGTAGCCCCCTAACCTCACTGGGCTCCCCTTCCTGGTCTCAACCCCCATGCCCTTTGTTCCTTAAAGCAAGCAGCTTGTTGTCAGTCTGGCATCTCCAGTAAATGGGGGTCCCCAGAGAGGGCCCCACTGTCCATGGTGACATGCGTGACTAAGAGACAGCTTTGCCTGAGATTCTCTGAGGTGTGTCCAAGAGGAGCCTCCAGGGCTCGCTGTTCCTATTTGAAATACAGTGTTCTGGGATGAGTGGGTTCCTTTCCAGAATGCTCCATGACCTCTTTGCTCACCCTTCTGGAAAGCTTCTCCCAACCTTAATTGGGAGAAGCAAACTGCAAATTATTACACACAACACACTGAATCTTCGTTTATAAGTCTCTTATTTTGTGAAGTGATTTTCTATGACTTTCCCTGAAGGCTTTTATCTAAATAAGCTCTTCTTCTAGGCAAACAGGAGGGGAGACTGATTCACCAGTCTCAGAAATGGGGAAGTATGAAATTTTGCATCCTCTGCTGCTGAAGGACAAAGAGCTCCTGGGAGGAGGGCTGGCACTCCCAACAGAGGTCGGTGGGTGCCTTGGCCCTGAGCTGGGCTGCGCCCTTGGCACCTTGCTGGATGGCAGGCTGCTCTCTTGAGGCTTTTCCAGGCCCCAAGGACCCAGGCGTCCCTCATTTGGGAACAGGGCACTAAGCCCTGTCCCAGGGCCCTTCTGAGAGTTAAGCAGTGTGAGAGGAATGCCAAGGTAGCCAGCTCCAGGCATTTCCACAGCTTTGAGTAGTTCACCTATGGTCTGCAGAGTTTACTAGAGGAGTTGCCTGAGAGATGAGAAATGTTAGGGAAGGGGCTTAGAAAGGAAAAGGGGTCTATGAGAATGTCATGCGGTCACCAGGAATCAAGGATATGAGAAGTTCTTTAGCAGAAATTAGGCTTCCTCTTTATTTTTAATCCTAGTGATAGATGCTTTATAATATGAATATAATACAGAAACGAAACATTTTCCATTAGTGATATAAGAAAACCATCTCTTTGACCTAGGGCAACAAGCTGTAGTTAGCTCAGTGCTAGTCTCCAGATACATGGGGCCCATCCTACATACTGATTCCTTCTCCTTTCCCAGCCCTGGGCCTTGAGAAATGTGTAAAAGTCTTCATACGTGCATAATAATAATTGCTCAAGACCACTGTGTGTTTCCCCCCAATCCTCTTGTTCCTCAATAAAACAGAAATGATCAAGGTAAAATAACCTAGGTCCCTGGAAATCGAGTTCCTGACCAGTACTCCTTGGATCTTCCAGTCCCTCAGGCTGCCTTCAGCAGAGACCAGCAGCAAATTCCAGGCCTTGTCAGGAAAGTTACCTTTAATAACACCCACCTACACACACGAAACACAGGGTTCTCTGGAAGTGTCAAAAGAGATGGGAGACAAAAAAATTTCAACATGAAGATGATGTCAACATCTACTCTTACTCACTTGTACCCCACATCCAATCAATCACCAAAGTTCCTGTCAGTTCTACATCCTTAATAGCTTTAACCTTCATCCATTTCTCTCCACCCCTGGTGTCCTGAACCCAGAGTACCATCATCTTCCTAAATTATGCACCAACCTCCTCTCTGGTCTTCCAGCCTCCTGCGGTCTTGCTCTTTTCCAACGAACCCCCACACTGCTAAAGGGTTTGTTGCCCTAAAATGCAAATTACAAAATAAAGGGTTTCCATAGTTCCCAGATGATAGGGTGATTGTAGATAGATGGTCAAGGCAGGCTGTTCTAATGAGATGATATTTGAGCAGAAACCTGAGGATGAGATTGCTTGCCACCTCACACCCCAAGTATATGCCATAGTCATTCTGATCTCCTGGTAATTCCTAGAATAGGTTATGCTCCATGGGCCTCGAGACCTTTGCACGTACTGCTTCCTCTACCTGCAATTCTCCATACTGTCAAGAACTGTGCAGGAAATTTCCCCCTACTTGTGGGCTAATACATTAGCCTGCCACAATTTTATGAATGTTGGTAAAAGTCATGAGACTCCTGAGTCAGAGGAGGACAGTTTATTACTCTTAGAAATAGTAGTAGCCAGAGTAAGCAGTTTTACTGACCCAAGATAACCCATCACCACAATTCAGTAAGACAGACGAGGTCTAATAAGTAAGTTAACTGTTACAGAAGGAAATGAGACCATAAAAGACAAGATGAGCATGGTTGAGAAAAAAGTACATAGAGTCAACTGAAACAGTGACAGAATTTTGATACTGGCTTTGGTATTAGATGATGGAAGCTTCACACTGAACAGCTTCTGCTCTTGAGAATCTGCTCAGGGCCTGGTAGGAAGACAGACATGTCTACACATAAACTGCAAGGCTGTGAGCTTAAGTTCTGGTAGAGATGTGCACGAAGGATTATGGAAGTCCACAAGAATGAGAGCAGGAGGCTACTGAGGCAAAATCTTGATGGATGGGCAAAAATTTCTCAGAAATACTTAAATATTGCTCTTGAAAGCAGTAGTGCATATGAGGGGAGCACAAGAGCATTTCTGAGATCTTTAGTTTCACATTTACACAGAATGGCATGTGTATTTTTTTGTTTTTTTTTTTTTTTTGTTTGTTTGTTTTGTTTTTGGTGAGGAAGGGGTATGTCAAATTCCTGCCAGGTGCTCAGGTGCTCAGTGCCCAGATGAGGTGAAATTCCTTTCAGGTGCTGCAATGCAAAGAATAAAAAGAGCTGCAGGACTAGGGTGCTGGGGTCATGCCCTATAGGGTGGGGTTGGCTGTGACTCATCATTCCAGAAAAAATTCTCAGGCCCTTTAGCAGCCAGAATCTGCTCTGCTCTCCCTGGTGAGAACGTGCTCTGGATTCCACCACGCCTGCTCATCACACCCAGCTGGCAGGATTTCAGAACTAGTTCTGCAAGCAAGCTACTCCCCACTTACAAAGCTGTTTAGGACACCCTGGGGCCAGCGGAGGCTACCTCTGGTTCCTGGAGTCAGGATGAGCCTGGCATATCCCAACTTCATCATATACTACACACACTGCCTTCAGGCTGGGTTCTGTCTTTTGAGAGCAAAAAGCTCTGCAGAGGAGGGGGTAAAAAAAACTACAGACATATCAAGACAGCAAGGGCTTAGAGTTGATCCCCGATCCTCTCTAACTCCTTTAACTGGCAGGTGAAGAATTGGAAGCCCTGGAGTGGGCAGGGGACCTGGCCAGGACAATGTTACTGCTTAGGAGAGAGCATTGTCCTTACCCAAGGCAGGACTCTACTCATCATTCTAGCTTTCTCTGAGGTCCCCTGATACTCCCTGCCGGCCCCTGTCAGAACCTGAGACTTTGATACTGAAGGCACTCACGAATTTGTCTCCTCCTAGCTAGACTGCAAGGCCCCTGAGAGAAGAGCTGCCCCTTTCTCATCTAGCATATAGTAGGAGCTCAGTAAGCGCCTGAAAAAAGACGACTAAATGGATGAAAGTCATAAGACTGGATGGGAATGGCTTGCACTATTTTGGGTTATTGATTCTTAAATACAAGTGATGGGGCTTAGCTGGACCCAAGTATATAAGAAAAGGTCTGTCTTCATCTAAAAAGTAATGTTGCAAGTTAAAAAAAAACACCTTAATATTTTTTTTCCAAATCTTTGAGAATTGAGATTATGCCCTTTTGATTCTGTGCCTTCTCTTACCTTTTCCACTGCACGCCACTCCCAGCCCACAGCCCTGTCCTCCTTCATACTCATACACCAGTCTGAGAAGTGGCATGGGGGGAGCTGGGCTGAGCTGGTGACTTACTCCCTGGCTGTCCTTCTCTGACTCTCTCTCACTACCTCGGCTGGGTCCATCCACTTGGCCTAGGACAGGAAGGAGGAAGTAAGAAGCCTGGAGGTGGGGTGGGAAAGAGGAGGAAATTCCACAGGTGCCCAGTCTCCCGTGAAGCTTTGTCTTGTAAGGTTCCCAAAGGAGCTAGGACCCTCCACTTATCCACCCCTGAGGAAATAGCTCTCCTGAGGAGGAAGAGAAATATGAACAGGAAAGGAGCCACATATTAAACCTGACAAGCTCGGGACCAAAGTAACCACATAGGGTGGTCGGAACACAAAAATTCTTAACTAAAAGTGGGTCACGATGGGTAGTCACATCCTAGGCCTATCTTAACTTTGAAATTGTCTATTGTCTTTGTGCATCTAAGATAACATACCTTTGAAATGTTAGAATGATTTTCTTTTCCAGACCCATCAAATGTGCAACCACTGGCATCAGAACACAGGACCACATCGTTATCTTGTTGTCCACATACCATCTTTATGTGCTGTGAGTGTTATCTATCCATACTCACCAATGTAAAAGAAGTACGTGTGTCTTCGTTTTACTTTTTGTCCAGTCTCAGAGATTTCCCTGCCTCCTTAATCTACCACCAATGAATTTCATGTAACCCTTTTAATGTCTTCTCCTAATATATAAATTAAGCCGCAAAACTGCCATTCTCTGGAGCATTTCCTCGATCTGTTGAGATTTTGCTTCCCAGCAATTGTCATCAATTTGGCTCAAATGAACTCTTATAAGACTTTTTCTTAGGCTGGATGTTCTTTTGTCAAGAAGGAAAAAGAAGGTGAGGAGGAAGGGGCCAGTACTCTCCTTCTTTCATACTTTAACCCTCTGCTCCAAGCTCTGACGCCTTCAGCAGGACTGTGGTAAATTTTACAGGAAACAGGAAACATGGTTTAGCAGACACCCCTTCAGACTCCACGGAGTAGTCTGGCATACTGCTGCTGCAGCTCCGTGCTAGAATGAAGCTTTGTGTAATGTGTAGACACCTGACTCCACCAGAGATCTTGCTCCAGAGGCTCGTGGCGGTTGGAAGCTGTTGGTACCTTGTCAGCATGTATATGTTCTTCTGATTTCTTAGGAAATGACCTTTGCAGGCATAAAAAAGCAAGAGTACTTCATGTTCCCTTCCTGAGCCTCTTGGGCAGCATGAAAAGGTGAAAATAAGTCTTAGGAACAAATACTGGTTTAGAGTTTCACCCCCCAAAAGGGTGGGCCCTGCATTGCTATCCAACCGGTAAACCAAAGGTTCTGTTTGGAAAGAAGAAAGGGCCAACGCTGAGCGGCTCTGGGCCTGTGGCAGGTGGCGCTCCTGTTCAGGCACACAGGTAAACAGAGCAGAGCAGTGGGTGGAAGGTATCATCCTGCTGGTGACAGACATGAGATTTGGCTCTGGGCCCAAACTTCTTATCCTTGAAAAATACATTTCACAGAAATCTGGCAAAAACAGCCAACCCAGATTAAGCCGCCAGACCTAACTATTTTTTATTTCTTTCCACTCCTCTTGAAAAAAAAAAACACAAGATAAAGGTTGTTTAAGATGCTTTTTTCCTTGTCTTCCCTGAAAGAGATGGCAGCCACTACAGGAAAGCCGGTGGCTCCCTGAGCAGCCTGCAGCCTCCAGAAATCCAGTCTTAACTTCAGGCCAGTGTAATAACAAGGAAAATATTTGCATTTCAGAAGGATTCTTCAGTTCCTAACAGCATTCCTTCAAATGGCATTTTCCCCGAGGACACTTAAGGATTTATTTACAGATCTTTTAACTTATTCCTCAGAGAAGCCAAAGGGCAGAGAAATTCTGAACTGATATTTTGGGAGTGCCATCCTCAAAGTGTGATCAAGCAAAAAAGATAAAACTCTTTTGAAATGATAATGTGAAGTAATGGGAAAAGTATTTGTTTCATAGGCACCATTCACCAACCATCTCCAGTGTACAGTGAAGCCTAGCTGTGTCGCTCTACACAGATAATATAATTAATATTGTAATGACTGGCAAGCCTCGGTTCACCTTATAAATTTTTTTTCTCTAGAAACCATCTCATCAATTGGATCATTATAAAACAAGTTTCTGCCAAGTGGATTATGTTTTTTTTTTTCCATGAGAACAAGGTTATAAACTTGGAGTTACATTCCTGATTAGGAGTCAAACACATCAGATATGATTGGGTGATTTCTGTCAGAATGTAAAAACGAAATAACTCTGTAGAAGTAAATCTTTCCAGTAAATCAGTCACAGAGAAGTGATATCTCCAGGCGCTGCCCCCAGGAGAGCACTGACCACCACTGAGATGCAGATGGGAAGACTGCCTGCTATGCCCTATTGATCTAGGAGTTCCCTGAGGATATTTGCCTTTGTGTGGGGATGTTTGCAGCCAACAACTGCTTTCTATATATCTGCTGCTTCCTGTAATCTGCTTGCTTGTTCCAAAACCCACCAGGATATGGTTTTAAGCTTTATAAGCTGCTCGGGGCTGATCTCCTCTGACCCTGCGTGGTAGAGAGTCATTCACCGGCCGGCTAATAAAGGCTCATAATTCTCTCTGATTCGGCTCTGTGGGTCCCTGTTCTCACCTGCTCCATAACAACTCCAAAATCTGTGGTCATTATAAATAGTAAAATCATGCTCCAGGCCCATCAAGTGAGTGTAAAGGTACTATACATGTCCCAATGGTCTCCCGTCACTACCCGCTAGCCTGCTGACTCTTGCTTGACTACTGACTGTTAGTATATGTTATTTCATCACACTAATCATGAGGTAGGGAAGGTTAAGTGTTGGTCCTTGACTTCAACAGACAAGGAAACAGGTTCAAGTGCACAGCTAGCTGGAACTACATAGGGAGGCAAGAGAATGAAAATGTTAATTAAGCCACAATCAGACTGCAATATGCTGATCAGCCCTGCAGCCAGGCCAGGAGGACACCTTCAGAACAAAGGAAGATTCTGCTGAGATTACTATGGATCCATTCCCCACTCTGTGAAGGGGAAACAGGAACCAAGTGTCATTCCCTATGGCTAAAACCTTGGTGTGTTATACCCGACTTCGAGTCTCCACGCGCACCAAGGAGCTGACACCGATGTAAGAACAAGAGGGAGTTTATTTGCAGGCTCGAGCCCAGGCCCAACACCGATGCACTGACGCAGCAGTGGAAGTGTCGGACCTGACTTACAGTTTCCAGGGGTTTTTAAAGGGTAAAACCGCAAGCAGGGGAGTACAGCAGTGGTGTTACAGGTTTGGTGAGTTTATTTTAACCTTTAAGGGGATTGGTTAAGCTTCGAACTTGGCAGGTGGGACTTATAGATCTCTGATTGGCCAATTGTTGGGTGGGGTGACTCTTAGTTGGTGGTTTTTCTTGCTATTCCGCTTAAGTTCAAAATGGAGGGTTTGTATCTAAGAGTCACTCTGGTTCTACAGGGGGAACCTATGGATTAAAGACTAGGAACTGCCAGCAGGCCTTTCACTCTACAATTCTTACCTTTTCATGCTAGATACCCTTCCCCTTCCTTACTGTATGTCCATATCAAAGAAAATGGGTTAACAAAGTCTTTAAACAACAACTCACAGTAACTAAAGAATGATATATAAACTGAATTCCCCGAACAACCCCCTACTCCCTAACTTTCCTAACTTGGACCCTCCCACTCTGTCTCTGAGAGATCACACTTTTATAATAAATGTTCCTTTTGACTCCAGCTTTGGCACGTGTGTTGAATTCTTTCTTCACTCTCCACCAAAGAACCCTCTTCTCTCAGTGCAGAACTTGGTCTCCCCATCATTTGGGGATATTTGCCCTGTCCTGCATCAGAACCAGAACAGTAGGGACTTTTTGTATGGGTTTTCTTTATGTTCCTAAGTCAAATCACTCCCCATCACACTGATGCAGGACAGGACAAATTTCCCCAAGTGGCCCTGTGTCAGTGCTAAGTGGATCCGAGAAGGGAAGGTTTTGGTGGTGAGACGCCCAGCTGAAAGCAAGCACGAGGGGCTGACATGAGCATGAAATGGCAGGCACCAACTTGATTGCCGGGAGTGCGCTCCTGCTGATCCTCTTCTGCTCCCCTTCTTGTGCTCCCTTCTGCCCTCCAGGGGACCGCATGGCTCCACACATATCAGGGTACAAGAGTGGTATTCAGCTACACAAGTGTGATACAATAAGCTGAAGTATGTTTACATATTCTAGGCTCAGGCGTCCTACTACCCTAATGTAACATTCTAAATCCGGGGTCCTATTCCTAGTCATGAGCCTGGATCACAGCCAGACCTGGGACCAGCCAGGCCTGGGACCCACACTCTGCACCGAGAGAAAGGATCCTTGACCGAGCACAGGAAAGAATTCAAGCCAGAGTTAGAGTGAAGAGAAGGAGTAATGCTCTATATACAGAGCGTGGCCTCTTCTGAGAGAGAGAGATTGAGAGAGACTCAGAGAAACTCAGAGAGACAGAGATAATAGAGTGATAGAGAAAAAGACACTGAGAGGAACCCCCAAGTTTTGGAGGAATTCAGTTTATATGTCATCCTTAGTTTCTGTGAATTACAGTTTAAAAAACTAGTTTACTCATTTTCCTTTGATGGTGTATGCACACAGTGTGAGAAGATAAAGAGTAGCATGAAAAACCTGCTGGCAATTCCCATCCTTTGATTCAAATGTTCCCTATGGTTTTAGCCATAGGAAATGAATGATTGTGTTTAGTTTGTGTAGGGCACGACTTAAAGACTGTCTTCCTGTTCTCCCTTCATGGTGTGGGGAAAAGGTTAGTTAGCAATCTCAGAGGAACCACTGCTCTGCAGGTGTCCTCGTGGTCTGTCCGTGGGGTCAATCAGCACAGTGTGGTCTCTGAAGGCAGCTTGATTTAATGTGTGGTTCTTCGTTCTCCTCCCTACGTTAATGAAACAGTGTCCCCTCTGAAGCATGGCCCCCACAAGGTAGTGGCTGTTATGTACTTACTTGTCTGGAATCTAGAGGGATGCTACTTTAAATGCAAATGAATTTTAGCCTCCCAAACTCCTTTTCCTTCGGCTGCTGTTTCTAAATCAAAATATCAAAATGCCTTTCTACATTTTTATGTGGAAACTGAGGGTTATATAAAGTTATAAAGAAAATTTTAATAATAAATTACCCAGAAGTGCACAGTGTGTTAAAATAGTCTTATTTATTTTTAGAATTTAAACAAGCCATTTGGCATTAGATTTTAAAAACAAACTGAAAACTATCTGTAAGGAGTCTTAGTTCATACTTCTTTTGTTTCTTTCCTAAAGTTCCCTGCCAACTTTTTCAAAATAATTTTCCTGACTGGAAGTGATACAGCGTTGGCTCCACAGTTTGTGACAAGAACAGCAGCAACACTTCCCACTTTATTAGAAAGTCGCAAAAGCATGTTCCAGGTTATGTTGCTTGCTGTATTTGGGTAGTAGGATTAAAAAAATTATTTTTCTTTTACGGTTTTCACAGATTAAAAAAAAAAAAACTGTGGGGGAGGAAAAAATTATTACCTATCCTTCTAGGTTCTTCCAGCTGGTTTAATAATCAAAATGACATAAGACAGATTAAGAATAAATTAGCAAATTTAATTACATATGTATTTATGGAACCCCACATACACGAGAGTCAGAGACCCCACATTCATGAGAGGATACCTTTATGGAAAGGTAAAGTAAGGTATATACGACATTCTGAGCCAAGCAATGAGGTTAGGTGCCTGAAGCATCAGAGGGGGTAAAGGTCATTTGCAAGATGATAAAAAGTGCAGATGTTCAGTAATTAAATGTTTACCTTGCCGTATAGAATAGGTCATAAACAGTTATTTCTGGTAATTACCCGTATTATGAGAAAGGCCTCTAATTTATATTCTTTAAGGAAAAGATGCAAGTTTCTTTTCAGCCTGCAGGGTCTCAATTGCCTTCAGCTCAAGGGAGTCCACATCTTGGGGAGGCCTGTTCTGAATCCCTTCAATACTGAAAATGAATTTTAAATGCACAGAAAGCAATTATTTAACATTCTTGATTCATGCACACTCTCATTACTGGCTATGCATGGCCTTATTTTACTTTTTTATTTGCTAATGAACTACTGAAATGAATGCTTGAGAACTAGGTCAAGGGGAAATGGTAGTGATATCCTGGCTCTCTGCCTCTCACATAGGTTACTCCTCTCCTAAATGTGACATTTGCTTTTTTAAAATAAATTTTACCAGATATACTTGTATATCTACATAATATATAATTATTTGTGGTTTGCTTGATTAATAAAATTAGTGTTACACAATGTTTAGTTTTCTGCAGCCTTTTTTTTTTATTCAACATTGTTTCTGAGACATCCATGTGGTTAGTAAAATAGTAGTAGGTCATTAACTTTCACTTCCATATTATAATCCATTGTGTGACTCTACTAAATTTTATTTATATTTTCTCCTGTCACTAGATATTTAGGTTGTTTCTATTTCTTTTCCTATCACTAACTTTCCTGCTATGAAAATTCTCCTATTTCATATTACACAGGTGTTAATGTTTTTTGGGGGATATATACCTAGATGTGAAATTATTGGGTCTTCAAGCATGAACAACTTTAAAATATGATGTTATTTTTCAAAATGATTCTATTAATTTACACTCCTATGAGCAATGTGATCACATTGTTTCACATTCTCTTCAGAGTGTCTTAAAATTTCAAATATATATGGGTCGGATTCTGAATTCTCTCTGTTCTTTCCATTGATTGGTTCATTTATTTCTGTACCACAGCCACATTATCTTAATTACTGTAAATTTATCATAAATCAACATATCTGCTATAATTCCCTCATTTTTTCTTCAGAAATATCTTGGCTATAATAGGCCTTTTGCTCCTCCATATATATTAGAATTAATTTCTCATGCTTTTATTAAAAACTTTGTTGAAATTTTGTCTGTAATTGATAGCTATAGATCAGTTTGGAGAGAATTGACATGTTTATTATAAAGTCTTCCTATCCATAGAGATGGAATATTTCTCCACTTAGATGTTCCTTAATGTTTTTTTGCTAAAATTTTATTTTTCATGTACAGATTTTGCATATTTTTTGTTAGTTTTCCTAGAACTTTCATAGTTCTATGGTATTGTAAATTAATATTGACATTTAAAAAGTTTTTAAGTCATGTCTGAGATATGAAAATGAAATTAAATTTTTAAAATATTGATTGTATCAAAATTTTTACTATGTCTAATAATTTATTTTTAAATCCTTTGGGAAGAATTCTATGTAGACAATCAGATCATTTCCAAATAATGAGTTTTATTTCCTCCTTTTCAATCCTTATGTGCTAAATTTCTGTTTGACTTTTTGTGCTGCATAATATCTCTGTAAAGTACCAAATAGATGTGATAAGAACAGACACCTTTACTTTGTTCCTGATTTTTAAAGGCAAACTTGTAATGTCTTCATATTTAGCATGATTTTTGTTGTAGGGGTTTTATTTAACATTAGATTTTAATGAGACTTTGGAAGTGTCACAGAACATTCTGGTTTCACTCCATTGGCCAGAACTTAGCCATCAAGCTACACATAGCTGAAAAAGAAGCTGAGAAATAGTCTTTTAGCCGAGTGGCAGAGGGCAAACAGAGTTCTGTTAATTTGAGAGAGAAAGAAAGACTGCACGAATATATGGTTGGAAATGAATAGCCTCTACCCAATCTTGATGATGTTGCCCAGAAACTAAGATGGTTAGTATCACATGGATATCTTGCCAGTTATAAAAGCTGCAAGGTACTTCCTTAACCCGCAGGTCAAACTGACCTACTTCCTGATCTCAGAGCTCCATTCTGGGCCAGACCCAAGACTTGCCTCTTGTCCAGGAGGGAAGAGTATAAATCACATCATTAATCATTTCTCTTAAGAAGCTCAGAGTGGAATTGCCAGGACCAGAGATATGAAAATTATGGTAGAATGTAAAATTAAAATCTTAACCAGTTTTAATTACCAGTGCCATTTGTTACCCCACTACCCCTGCTTCCTTATATCTGAAGTATCTGAAGGCAGCCTCAAAAGTTAAGACACTACACTGGATAGACTCTTCATAGAAAAACGTAGAGGGAATCAAATGAGTTAATGCTCGAGTACCATATATTTGATATATATTTTTGCAATTTTTTGCAGAGAAAGGTTTAGAGAGCTTGTTTTGTTTGTTTGTTTTTTTTAGCATAACAGGTTAAGGTCCTGGAACTAAAAAGAAAACAGGCACAGGAAAATGAACCAGAATAAGATTTCCAGGGCTAGGAAAGGGGAGAAGAGAACGTCAGACACTCCTGGGATTCTCTAGTAGGGGGTGGAACTTGAGTTGATGTCCCTGGTGAGGACATGAAGGTGAGACAATAGAGCTCCAGACGTTCTGAGGATCCGAGGGCAGAGAACACCTGTGTCTACTCCCTCGGTGGGGCAGTGGGTTGGAAATGCTGGTAAGGTTGTGTGGGCAGAGAGAATATGGGATAGTTTTCAGTCTCTCATGCTTCTGAGCAGAGCAGAAATGTCTAGAAGGGGAAATGACTAAGAGCCGGTGGGGGCCTTGAGAATGAGGTGAGGTTAAGGAAGACCTAGCTCTCAGGACCAAGCATACCGATGTGAGGGTGACCTTACCTGAGACCAGATGGGGGATGATGCCCATCAGGGACAGATGGCACCTTTCAGGGCTATGATGAAATGTAAGCTCCACAGAATCTACATGCCACATTAGAGAAGAGGAAGGGGAAATTTAAAAAAACTGAATTTATTGAGTATAATTTGAAACACTTAAGATTATATTAATAAAGCCTCAAAATGGATGTTATAGAAAATAAGCAGAAAGTTACATTTTTATATACTTGACTGTATAGTGAGTTATATTTTACTTTTTGCAATTTCAAGACTCCAGGTATAAATTGTAAAATAGCCCAGCAGAAATGGACTCAGCAGCAGGAACAGTACCTTCATCATATTTGTATTCCCTGCATCTAGCAGGAGTGCCTAGCACTTAGCAGATATTTAATCAAAATTTGTTGGATAACATTGTTTTCCAGAAATGTTAGCAGCCATTTATGTTTTTACTTTAAGTGTTATGCATTTAGTTAATAAATCTGAAATTCATTTGGAAAATTATATGAAAATCTAACTTGCTTTTCTCTAACATGTCCACTTTTCTTAATACCAGTTATTGAATGATGCTTCCACTATCCACTGATTTCTGACATTTTTCTTCTAAGTCGTTATGTATAAGATGTGTATTTCAGGGCTATCTGTTGTACTAATATGTCATTAATTAAACTTAAGTTATTCCTTTTTAAAGTAACAATTACTCCTCAGCTCAAAACCCTGCAAAAAGGTCCTCATTTCACTGAGTAAAAGCCCAAGTTCTTACAATGATTTATAAGACTCTTTATGACATGGATTCCAATACACATCTCTGATTTCAACCCTTACTACTTTCCCCCATGCTTGCCCCAGTCTGGTCACATTGGCTTTCTCTATCTTCTTTATCGTCATCTTAGTAAAGTTTGAACTACATGTCACAGAATTCCCTTCTTTTCCTGTTGGCAATAGCCTTAAGAGAACTTGGTATGATATTTGGAAGGCAGCAGTGAAATAGCAACCAGGATGCTGTGAAGGTAGGTGTAGGGTGCTAAGTGCTGCTGCAGCTCATGCATGTTGTTGCTGATCTGCTGGCTCACTTTGTTGATGTGGGCCTGCTCCTCCACCAGATGTCCATCTTCTCTGAGTCCTGAGTGAGGTGTGTGTATGCAGTTCTGCTGTGAAGGGCAAGACTGCTTCTGCGATTTACCTGTGCAGCTAAGGTGGGAAGCAGAGGAAGATAGGGGGGGGACGCACAGGGGTTCTAGTTTGGCTTTACAGATTCCAGTTATTCTCCTGTTTACTATCTCCCCTGTTTCATATTCAGCTTTTCTTCCTGACTGCTGGTCTAATGTGACTTCATATCCACCACCAAATGCAGAGGCAGCCTCCTTCTACAGGCTTTTCCACTAGCTCCCGAGACTTGGCAAGAGGCCCAAACCTTTGAATAAATCCCTTATTTCATATCCTTCATAGTGGTTCTGCCTTTCTGACTGAACTATGTATGAGACACTCATAAGCAAGAGATACGTTCCTACTTCAGCATCTTTGTCCTGGCTATGCCGTCTGCTTGGAGGATCTTCTCTCAGACTGTAGCATGATCAACTCACTTCCTTTAATTATTCACTCCACCTTTTCAAAGAAATCTGTCTTAACCAGCTACTTAAAATTTCAGTTTTCTCCAAACCACACTTAAACTCTTGAACCTTCTTTTTCTCTTCCCTTTTTGTTCTTGTAACAAAATTTTACTTTTAAAAAATTTACTGAAATTATGTAAAATAATCTTTGATTATTCTTTGTCTGTCTCTCCCTCTAGAATGTACATTTTCTCTACTAAGTCTTCTTCCCTCATTGACTGAAAATGTAGTTTTGGAAATAAGAAAATAAGGAGGAGGAATTCTGCTTCATAAAAGATGGAACAGATGTACTTATCTCTATTTCTCTTGTTAAGTGCAACAAAAACCTGGTATAGTATATATAAAACAAACATAAGGAGTTTCTGAACGGTGCAGAGATGAAGAAAGACAGGCTAGGGACTTTGGAACTCAAGTGACACGCAACATGGTTGTAAGTTCTGTGGATTTACTTTTTACCTTATAAATCTCAGACTTGGAGCTAAAAAAAGTGGCAATCTGAAAACACCGATAGGCACAAACAAAACAAAACCCAACAAAGTTGCATACCTGTCAGAATGACTATCATCAATAAATCAATAAACAACAAGTGTTGGCAAGGATGTGGAGAAAAGGGAACCACTTGTACTTTTGGTGAGATTGCAAACAGGTGTAGCTGCTATAGAAAACAGTATGGAGATTTCTCAAAAAATTAAAAATAGAACTACCTTATGACTCAGCAATTCTGAGTATCCGAAAAAAATCCAAAACACTAATTTGAAAAGATATATGCATCCCTATATTAACTGCAGTATTATTTACAAAAGCCAAGATATGGAAGCAACCTATGTGTCCTTCAATAAACAACTAGGTAAAGAAGATAGGGTACATATACACAATAAAATATTACTTGGCGATATAAAAAAGAATGAAATCTTACCATTTGCAATGACCTAGATGGACCTAGAGGGTATTATGCTAAGTAAAACAAGAAAGGACAAATACCATAGATTTTACCTACATGTGGAATCTAAAGAACAATATAAATAAACAAACAAAACAGAAACAGATTCATAGAGAGAACTGATGGTTGCCAGATGGGAGGGGGTTGAGAGGCTGGGTAAAAAGGATGAAGTGATTAAAAAGTACAGATTGGTAGTTACAAAATAGTCATGGAGATGTAAACTACAACATAGTGATACAACCAATAATATTGTACTATGTATGGTGTCAGATGGGTACTAGATTGGGGTGATTATTTCATAATTTGTATAAATGTCTAATCACCATGTTATATACCTGAAACTATATATAAAAAAGTCAACTGTAACTGAAAAATTTAAAAAATCAACAAAACCGGCTCTCTTTAGTCAAAGGACAAGGGACAGCTTAGCAAGACAGAAAACTTTTTCTACTCCAGCCAAACACCAAAGAAAAAAACTGTGGCCCCTACATACCCATACCACCAAAGGCCTATAAAGAGCCTAAAGTTCCACCCATGTCAGGCTATACACAGACAACCCTCCCCCTTTCTGCTGGAGTGGAGTCAGAGGTGACCTGCTGAAAGAGAAGCTAAAGTAAATCCCAGTCACATAACATAGTTCCCCAAATTTGTAAGTTTCAAGTAAAAAATCATTCATTATACTAACAGAGTTGTATTACTGTGAATTTCTCCCTTTACTTTCATTAATAATTGCTTTATACACTTAAGTTCTCCTACGTTGGGTGTGTAGATATTTAAGACTGTTACATGCTCTCCCTGAATTGACCCCTTTATAATTATAAAATGTCCTTTTTCATCTTTTGTTTTAAAATCTATTTTTGTCTAAGTTTTGCTACTCCAGCTTTATTTTCTATTTGCAAAGAATACATTTTTTTTCATTTCTTCACTTTTAGTGATGTGCCTTTCAATTTGAAATCAGTTTGCTGTGAGCAGCATAGATAGGTCATTTTAAAAATCTATATAGCCATCTTATGTCTTTTTATTGGAGGATATAATCCATTTACATTTAAAGCAATTATTGGTAAATAGGTACTTATTGCCTTTTGGTTGTTTTTAGATTGTTTTATAGTTGTCTTCTGTTCCTTTCTTCTCTTGATCTCTTCCCTTGTTTTTCTTTAATGCAGAGTTCCTTGCTCTTTGTTCTTTTCTAGGGTTTTGATTTGTCACCATGAGGTTTATGTATATCATTCTATATCTATAGCAGTCTATTTTAAGCTGATGGGCATAAGTCTGAATAAATTCTAAATTTTTACTTCCCCTGCAACACTATTAATGTCATGTTTTTGATTTTTTTGGTGTATATCTCTTATTATTGTAGTTTCAGTTGAGTTTGATACTTTTTTCTTTTAATATTTGTAGTTTTTAAATATATGATTTGACTATTTGAATGTGTTTATTGAATATTTGGCTTTACCTGTGAGATTTTTCCCTTTTTCATATTTTCTAATTCTAGTAATAGACTTTCTTTTTGTTTAAAAAAAGACACTTTAACATTTTTTTTGTAAACCTGGTTTAATGGTGATGATTACTTTTAGTTTTGGCTTGTCCAGGAAACTACCTCACCTTCAATTCTAAATGATTACCTTGCTGGATAAATTAATCTAGGTTGTAGGTCCCTTTCCTTCATAAAGATGTCCTGCCACTATTCTTCTTTCTGGCCTGTAAAGATGCTGATGAGAAATCAGCAAATAGTGTTATAGGATTTCCTTTGTGTAATTCATTTTTCTCTTGCTACCTTCAAGATTGTGGTTTTGTCTTTAACTTCTAGCTACAATGTGTCTTGGTGTGGGTCTCCTTAAATTCATCTCCTTTGAAACTCTCTACGCTTCCTTTCCCAGATTAGGAAAGTTTTCAACCATTATTTCTTTAAATAAAGTTTCTGTTTCTTTCCTTCAATTAATCTGTGACAAGGGAGGCAAGGATATACAATGGGGTAAAGATAATTTTTTCAATACTGGTGCTGGCAAAACTACAAATACATGCAAAAAATAAAATTGGATTATTTTCTTACACCATATACAAAAAAAAAAACTCAAAATGTATTAAAGACTTAAATGTTAGACCTGACCATAAAACTCCTAGAAAAAAATATAGGCAGTAAACTCCCTTACATCACTGTTAGCAATATCTTTTTGGACATATTTCCTCAAGCAAGAAAAACAAAGGAAAAAAATAAACAAATGGGACTGTGTCAAACTAAAAAGTTTCTGCACAGCAAAGGAAACCATCAAGAAAATGAAAAGACAGCCTACTGAATGGGAGAGGATGTTTGACAATGATACATCTGATAAGGGGTTAATATCTAAAAATAGATAAATAACTCAACACCAAACAAAAGCAACACACACACACCCAAACAATTCAATTTAAAAAATGGACAGAGGCTCTAAATAGACATTTCTCCCAAGAGGACATACAGATGGCCAAGAGACATATGAAAAGATGCTCAACATTACTAATCATCAGGGAAATGTAAATTAAAACCACAATGAGAGGGGCTCACCTATCACAGGGGCTATCATCAATAAATCAATCAACAAGTGTTGGTGAGGATACAGAGAAAATGGAACTCTCATACACTGTTGTTGGTATTGCAAATTGGTGCAGGCACCATAGAAAAACAGTATAGAGATTCTTAAACAATTAGAAAATAGAGTTGTCATATGATCCATCAATTCTACTTTTGGGTATCTACCCAAAGAAAACAAAAATATTAATTCAAAAAAGATATATGCACCCCTATATTCACTGCAATAATGCCAAGATATGGAAGCAATCTAGTGTTCATCAACAGATGTATAAAGATGAGGTGGTACATATATACAATGAAATATTATTCATCAATAAAAAGAGTAAAATTTTGACATTTGCAACAAAATAGATGGGCCTAGAACATATTAGGCTAAATGAAATGTCAGAAATAGACAAATATCTCACAATCTCACATGTATATGGAATCCAAAAAACCAAAATAAGTGAATAAACAAAACTGAAACAGACCCACAGAGAACAAGCTGATGGTTGTCAAAAGGGAGGGTTTAGAAGAATAGGAATATAGAAAAAAAAAAAACTAGTTGGTACGTTCAGTCTTTATAATTTTAACCTTTCTAATGGTTGTGTATCTCACTGTGGTTCTATTTTGCATTTCTGTGATGGCTAATCATGTGGAGCATCTTTTCCTGTGCTTATTTCACTGTGCAAATGTGCATACTTTTAGTGAAGTATCTAGTCAAAACTTTTGCCTGCTTTTATTTTTTGTTTTGAGTTCTTTAGGTATTCTAGATATAAGTCCACTATTGGACTTACCATTTTACTTTTAGTCTTTCGAAGAGCAGACATTTTAAATTTTTATAAATTCAAATTTATCAAATGTTCCTTAGAACTTGTGCTTTCAGTATTATATCTGTGAAATCTTTGTATAAGCAAAAGTCATAAATATCTTCTTTTTTTCTCTGTTTTGTAGGTTTTACATTTTGGACTATGTTCCATTTTGAGTTGACTTTTATGCCAAAGTTCATCAAGGTTTTTTTTTTGCATATGGATAAACAATGGTTCTAGCAACATTCGTTGAAAAGCTGTCCTTTCTCCACCGAACTATGTAACTTTGTAAAAAAAATATTACCCACATGTGGAGTATTTGACCTATTTGTCTACCTTGATGCTGATACCACATTGCCTTGATTACTGTAGTTTTATAATACCTGAAAATCAGGTAAGTTAGCCCTGCAACTTTTTCAAGTTGTTTTGGCTGAGGCCTTTTGCGTTTCCATATGAATTTTAGAATCAGCTTGTCAATTTAAAAAAGGCCTACTGGGGTTTTTATTAGAGTTGTGTTGAAGCAATAGATCAATTGACATCTTAATACTGAGTCTTCTGACTTGTGAACATGGTACAACTTATATAGGTTTATATAGGTTTAACTTCTCACCGTTTTTGTAGTTTTCAGTGTACAGGTTCTATATTTTGTCATATTTATCCCTAAGTAATAAATTATTTTTTGCCACTGCAATATATTCTTATGTAGAAACACAATTTATTTTGTATATTGATCTTGTATGCTACAACCTTTCTAAATTCACTTATTCTAGTAGATAAGAACCACCTTATGTTTCCATTTCAAGGTAGAGTTTGAATCTGTCACATCCTACCATCTTTGAGTATTTACCATATACCATTAGCCATTGCCATAATAATCCCTGGAAATTAATATGACAAATTCATCATTGGTTCTGCCAAAGCTTCATTTCCTTGGTAAGATCACTTCTAAATGGGCCATGCTTTTAAGGATCATGATTTTAGAGAGGAAAATATTTAATCTGAATCGTCCACTGATTAGCAGCCATCAGCATCACGTGGGAGCTAGAAGAAATGCAGCATTTTAGGTCTCCACATTTTAACAAGTTCCTCAGGTGATCTGTATGCATATTAAAGTTTGAGTAGCATTGCTTCCTATTGACAAAAAGTACCATGTAGATCCTTTACTTCTAGACAGACTTGAAATACTAGCTTTGTCTATAACAGAAAGGAGATTGAAGCCATTTTCCTATATGAAAAATAAAAAGGCTTTTCCCACCATTACTAATTTTTTTTTTCAAAAAAAAAAAAGAGAAATTGATTTACATAAAGTTTGTCTTTTTACAGGATGTATTGACCTATCATTGGAACTGAGAAGGTTATATGACCCTAGCAGAGATCTCGGATAAATGAATAGGGACTCAATGACGATATCATTCTCAAGAACTTGGAGAGTATTCTGCTTTTCCTTGTCACCATTATATTTTAGTACCCACCTTCATAACCACACCCTATGTCTTTTCACCCTAACTGTCCCGCTGAATTCTTTCTGACCACAATCAGCCATCTTTTTCACTTTCGTCATTCTGATAATTTCCACTGCACCTGTTCTTTGAATTTACCAAGACTACTGGTCAGTCTCCTTTCTTTATCCCCATCTCTTCCAGTTTCACTTTCTTCCCTAACTAGCTAATCTACTCTCATGACAATATTCTCTACTTTGCTTAGCAGAAGCTGAACCACAGATCATTCTGTTTTCTCTGTTATTACATTAACTGGCTTAAAGACCTAAAAGTGAAAAACAAAACTAATATATTCAGAAGAAAACAGAGATGCCTATCTTTATGACATGGAGAAGAGATGGGTTTCTTAAGACACAAAAAGCCCAAACCACAAAGGAAGATGAATAGGCAATACAGAGTACAAGAAATGTAAGTGTCCAATAAATACAGAAAAAGATCACCAATCTCAATAGCAATCAGAGAAATAAAAATTAAAAAACATCAAAACACTATTTCAAACTCATCAGATTGGCAACAGTCCAGTAACATCAAGTATTGGCATAGATATGGTGCAATAGGGACTCTTACATATTACTGGCGGGAGGCTAAATTGGTACAAGCACTTTACTGAACAATTTTCTACTACCTAAGTGACAAATGAAAGTGAGTTATCTCACATTCCAACATTTCCACTTCTAGCAATATATCCTAGAGAAGTACAGTCACACATTTCACAAAAATATTTATTTCAGTGCTATTTGTAATAGCGAAAGATGAGAGAAATCTAGCTGTACTTTAGTAAGAAAAAAGCTGTATCTTTGTTCTATTTCCTTAAAGACAAAACCAAAGAAAATATGACACAAAGAAAACAAAAAGTTAACATTTGCTCAACCTAGTGGTGTGGACTTGGTGATATATTATTGCTTATACTTATCTGAAATACCACATAACTAAAAATATAAAAATGAAGTGTGAAACTTGAAGTACATAAAGAGCAATACTGTCCTTAACATTTATAATAGGCTAATGATTACTTTAAGTATCTTTATCCAAGTGACCTCAATTCACAAAAACATGAGTGATGTTTATAAATGATTCTCTGTAACTTGTTACCTAGTAAGTTCAAAGCTTTGATTGCTTCTATGCTAGAAATTATCCTATAAATTGCTTAACCCTGTAATGTTGACTCAAAATCAGGGAGTGAAAAGGCTACAAACATGGACTCTTTTCTAGATCTACTGTAATCTTCATTAGTTCTTAACTTTTAATGTCATTAATTTTATGTACATCTATCCACCCATAGGAAAACAGATACCCAAACATTCTGGATACTGAGGAATATAAAGGGAGATCCATGTAATCCTAAAGCTTATCCTGCCTCTCTGCCTAAAACCACGATCGTTCCTCCTTCCAGCCAGGTTGAGTCTCTACCAACTTAGTAATCATAATCATCATTTACAAAATACCTACTATATGCCAAACATTGCTTCTAAGGACTTTATGTTTTTAATTCATTTCATTCTCATAAATACTCTGTGAGGTGAGTTGTATTCTTCTCATTTTTCAGATAAGCAACTTGAGGCACACGGAGGGCAAGTAATTTGTCTAAAGTTAATTAACTACTAAGTGATGAAGCCAAGATTTCTTCAGAGAGTTTGGTTCAAGAGAATACACACTTAATCAAGAAATTTGTGCCTAATTGAATAGACAACAATTAGAAAAACTTTATCAGAAAACTTAACCTGAAAGTTACAAATAAGCATTTTTAAGATGAGATTAAAAAAAAAAAAAAGGATCTCCAAAGCATTTTCTGTCTCTTTTACTTCTTGCCAAACATTTAAAAGAATTATTATATTCTATTTCTTGCTTTGGGAATTCCATTTTGCATTGCTTATGACTTTAAGATGAAAGTTTTCTTTGTAATATAACAATCAGTGCACACCTTTTAACTTCTTTATTAAGTTGGTTGCATAAAAGATATACATTCTCATATTGACAATTCTTGTCATAAACAAAATCAACAAAAACAAGGCAATATCAAGATGTGCTTCACATATAAACAATCATGTGGTTTAAGAATAGGAAATCTGGCCTTCCTTGTAGAACAAAAACATTAGTAAGCAAAATGTGAAATAAGCCCTGTATTCAGAATATTCCTAAATGTGTGCAAAGACAGTACACCCACAGTACAGCTCACTCAGGCTCCTTGTTTATGATGCATAATTCCTTAATTATCCATTTGTGAAGTAAGAACGAACATTAAGAAACATGAAATCCAAATCACACTTATTGTTACAATATCAAACTCAAAATAGCAACTTCATTGAATCTAAGTGTTAAATGTTTCCAAAGTAAAAGGCAATCTTAATTTTTTTTAGCCCTATGAATAAAAAAGGTAAATTATTTTACCCTACTTACAAGGAGACTAGATCTCAGCCTGCATTTAAGTGGCATGAGCAACAAAAGACAGGAAACAAATATCACTAAGAGTAATGCCTGTACATATCAAAATATCTTGCTGAACTATGTTCTTTCTACTTATATAGCAAATCTATTAAACAACCAGCATAATGGAGGCTTACACCTCATGAGACAGAATTACTAAAATAACTATACATCTATCAGAAATTTTTAACCCTGCTCCCAAAACAATGTTAGCACACCTATTAAGCACTGTAGATCGTTTAGAAAAACAGAAATAAAACATACACCTAGTCTTTGTAATTAAAAAATTTTCATAACATACAATGTTCAGATATAAATTCTGAACTAAATATATTTTTTCTAAATATGATTTATGTAATCAAGGCTTTCTTAAACAAAGACAGGTCTTAGGTATACAATCTGTACAAACTTACAGTAGTGTATATTCCAAATAAAAATTTTCTATTATGATATGACAATATAACTCTTCTGAGTGAAGATATATGTTAAGGCTTAAGGTGTAAACACTTTGGAAGGCAAACAACTTAGTGAAGAAATTACCATTCATTTAAAAATGTGTATCATCTCATAATAGGCCCCTGAATTTTCAAATTTACAAGTGAGAATACATTTACATCTTAAATTTCTAGGAAAGACACAGGCTTTATGTAAAAAAGCAGCAAAATCTTAAACCCACCAATTTGTTGAAAAAGCCATTACTTTTATTGGAAACAAATAATGCTTCTCAAGATGTTGGCAACAGATCATAGTATAGATATATATTTCAACAGTGTACTTCACCCTTTAATTATATACCAGTAGGAGGTGGAATACCACCTTGGCCATGGGAAGCAGAAGTATTTGATGGACTGTGTAAGCTGGTCTCCTTGTATACAAACCATGCATTTCCTCCCCAGAGTATCATATTCAGAAAGCCGAAGATCTATGAAAGAGAAAAATAAACATGAAAATCTAATATTCACTTAAAAATCCAGACCTATCTTATTTTTCCTTTAAATATTTAACTTTTCTGGGCAGAATACCCATTATTTCATTTAAAGTTTAAACTACAGATGAAGTAGAATAAAAAAGGAAGACTTTATATTTCAAAGCCACATTTGAATATATGACTTATTCCTAATAAAATAAAGTGAAACTTCTAAATCTGTAACATATAAAATCACACCTAAAGAAATCATATTTTTGCATGCTCATTACTAATGTAAGATAGAATTCAATTTTAGAAAAGTAACTAAAACCCTCCTTTTAAACTGCCTTTGTGTATCTTTTCCTATTTCTCTACTTTATGTTCCCTACTATCATACTATTCCAACAGCTGCAGCTAGAAGAGAAAAGGAGTCAGATTAACTTTATTTCGCATCTTGCATTAGTCAACCAAGAAGAAATTAGTCTTCCCAGGTATGAATCTGACAAGATGAAAGTCTCTCAGATGAATAAATTGAAGCTATCCTATTTTCATAGTTTTTATAAGTATGAGAAATATAAATATATTTTTATATTTTATAAATATAAGAATGATAGTGACAATGAAGAGTGGGATAAGAAGCTTTGAGTACTATATTACTGAAGGCCACATACTTTATATCTTTTCATACAAAAACAACATTTCTCAAACTGTCCATCTCAGATAATTAATATAAATGCAAAAAGAGTGACTTTTAAATTACAAAATCATAAAGCAAAAATTTGGCCAAATTGCTTGAAAAGGCTGAGCTGACTTCACTGGAAAAATATTTTCTTGAAAAAGACATGTAACCCCCCCTAAACATAATATATTTAGTATATTAATATTATATTTAACAATATACTCATCTGTATTTTGGTAAAATCGTGGATGAAATAATACATAAATTTACAGAGACCTAAATTTTTAGATTACTTAACAAACCATAAAACTATTACTTTCATAGCCTCAGGGCAAGTCAAACTAGAGAATGGGCTCTAAAGTCAGATTTGGTTCAAACTTTGGCTTGCCAACTTACTAGTTGTGTCAACTCTGGTGAATTAACATGAAATACATTTTTCCCAGTTGTAAAATAAAGATGATAATACCACCTCCCAAATTCTTCTTAGGATTGTTGAATAACTTATGATATGAGGGTAATGTCTTTAGTGTAATGCCTGGCATATAGTCTTAATAAATGTTAGCTACTACTATTAGTGCCTTTCAGGTAGAAGTCTTGCCTATTCAACTTTAATGAAAAGAAGAGAATTATAATCTGTTTCCTAATTTTTAACAAACTTTTCTTTGTTATAAAAACTATATGTTATGTAGGATTCTGACATATTCACCCAGAGATTTTTAAAAGCTGCTGTTTTCTTAAATTACTAGTAAAGTTTTTCTAATAAGTGAAATAAAACATTTTATAAATACTGCATACATACCACAGATACGTTTAGGGATCCCATACTAGTCACAGAGCCAAAATAACACTTCACTTCTTGATTACAAGGCACAAGTTCTTGGACAATTCTGTGACCAGTAGCTATTTTAATATCCGTAAGAGCTTTAGCCCAAGCTGAAGTGCTCACCAACCACAAAAAAGTGGCAACAAGAGTAACAATGAAGTCCTAAAGCCAAAATAAGAGTTAATAATGAACAGTTAATTTAAAAACACTAAATTTTAAATTCATGATGAAAGAATTGAGATCATATTGAACCCTATGGTACTAAGAAATGGCCTTCAAGGTATACTTTATAAAAAAGGCCAGAGTCAACAGAGTAAACATTGGTGTTTATTATTACGAGCCCAGTGCCTGAGCTACAACACTAGACTCAACCATCTCTTTAAGAGTCAAAGATATTTATACTAATAATCAAAGTTTTACATAGCCCTCACCACGATCATACCCACACCATCCACTCCCAGGATCATACCTTAGACCCCGCTATTACCAATAACTGAATCACTCCATAATTTCTACTTCAATCATCCCATACCCCAATATCACTTGTCTTTCCAGCCCCCTCTGAAACCCCAACCTCAAAAATCCCCATTGACTTCATCCATCTAACTCCATCAAGACCTACAATCTGATCTTACCACTTTTTTACAGTCTCTCAACCTCATTAGTACTCTCATTTCCCTCTTTAATTTATATTCTAAGATTCTTCATTATAATCCCTTGCATACACTCTCAACTCCCTTTCCCTGCTTTGTCATTATTGTTTTGGCTAAACTCTAACTTTAGTCAAACCTAATTCTCCACGATATGGATAATGAAACAGTGGAAAGCACACATCCACCACAAAGATTTGTCTTTTTAAATTCATGACCACTGAATTTTAAGAATGCTTATAATAAGAATAAAAGAGAAATCTCTCTGAAGATGCTTAATTAGTAGTAATTTTCTACTAAAGTCATTACTACTTATTACATTTCCAAGAATAGGACTGAATTTTTTAATATTTTGGATGTTTTCTTATTGAAATAGTAAAATAAAAAAAATATTTAGTCTTCTTATTCTACTGGGAAACAAAAATTCTGTCAACTAGTATTGTTACAAAGATCTAAATAACAATTTTTAAGTTACACATTTGTATAGTATAAAGCGTAAATACCAGCTCGTTTGGTCTTCCTTTAAATTAATGATCAAAGTGAGAAAAATGTAAATTTTGTATCCTTTAATACTACATTTTCTTAGCATTTGGGTACACCTAAGGCTGAGTTTGTACACAATGGCAGAAAAACTCTCTAAGCTCAAATATGGGTTCTGTAACTTATCACAGAAGCATTTTGTTTTTAAAATAAATCTGATTAGTTTTTAATTACTTTTGCCAACCAGCTTTTAGTTATTTCTTTAGGATAAACACCAGTGACCACTTATGAGATATAGAAACTGCTATACATAGCTTGTTCATCTTGTCAAGATGGAATTGAATAAATGTCCTGTGATTAGAGAACCAAAAACAATATGACTAATTCTATAAACATAGATGTATTTGCATTTTACATTTTAGTTCTCTACTGTTACTGGTCCATATTATCAAAGAGAAATTTTTGCATAGAAAGGATACTCCCCCGCCTTTTTGTTGCTGTACCCTTCTGCACTTTTTTGCTGCAGGTGGACATTTCCTAAACACTTGCTAGAAGTACAAGGCCTTTTGGAGAACTAATAAATAGTTTGAGGTTATCATATGTTAAACAAGTTCTCTTTGGGCTGAAGTTCATAGCTTTGACCAATAAATGGCAAATCCTCTTAATTTTCAGGTTTCTTCCTTCCAATTTCTAATTAAACAATGTGCTGTTTTTTTCCTTTCCTTTATATCTACTTTGCTTATGGCTTAAGGCATGACATTCTTATACTTCAAAAGCAGGTACTTTTCTGAAAATGATGCACAAAGTAACCCTGGGGATGAGGAAAGGTGGGGGAAGTGTGAGCCTCTGAGGATAGCGTTTGTCCTACTCATAGGACTTTAGTTAAGATGCACCATAAACACCTGGAGCTCTGCAGTGTAAAACCTGCAGCTGCCTGTGGCAGCCCCAGTTCTACCAATAATCAGGATATGATTCATAACAGATTATTATGACTTGGGATACCCTATCTTTGGTTTATGGTCTTTCTGATTATCAACATGGCCTAGTAGCCTTAAGCCCGTTATGCAATACAAAAAAGTGCTACATTTACTTAAAAAGAGAACTAAAGTTGATTTAAAATGTCAAAATTGAAATGTTCCTAGAAATACCTTACCAGAGAATTGAGAACATTGCTAAAATAAAAGCATGTCCTCATTAATGAAGAGTGCTTAAAAAAAAAAAAAAATCAATGTCATATTTGGCTATATTTTAAAATTTGATATCTCAAAAAACCTTTTTTATTACATTTATTTGAATAAATTAAAAGCAGAATTCAAAATTTAGAAGCTGGACTTTTATAAACAAGTAGCATACATTATGTATTATATCAATAAAAAAACCACTTAAGGAATTAATTTTTTGTTCTCTATATGACCACTAATTGATCACTGAGGTAAAAAATAATTTTGACTTCCTGAAGTCAAAATAGTTTTAAGTTCTATTGACAAAAAATAGTTTTAAGTTCTATTGACAAAAAAAACCCTCTACAAAAAAATAGACTTAAATGCTGCTTTTATTATTTTTATTTTTAAATGCTGCTTTTAAAGCATGATAATTTTAAAGCTTACTAAACAAAATATGAGAAAAAAGGCTCATTGCTAAATTTACCTTAAAAATTTGTTGAGATAATCTGACATTATAGCTCATTCTAAAATAAGGCTTGAAAAGTCTACAGAAGTAACAGATTCCTAATATGTAATTTCTGCTGATTAAGCATTGCAAATTAAATAGCTGATGTCTGCTTTTTGGAAAGGCACCTAACAACCAAGAAATATTTTATGAAAATGTCAGGTATAAGAATCTCTTCTCAGATATAAGAAACAAAATAAATATAAATGATAAAAGATTGTTTTATTTCTTACCATCTGCATTCTTATGATCCTGGCAGCAAAAATTAAAAATAAATAAGTAAATATAACCTGTTCTTATTTGATAATTCCTTCATATTAAATAGCCCTCCCTTTAAAATCACAAATAATTAGCATATGTCAGAATTTTCTCAAGATATCAATGACCAGTATCACAAAAACACCCTTGTTCTCCCTTCAAGTCAGTAACATTACTACTGACTTTGTGTTTACTCTTTTGTAGTAAAGGTCCAGCTTGAAACCATGAATTATCTTTGGATCTGCCACCCAGAATCCAGGGCAGATTCTACTAACTAAATATCAGAGATTATTTCTATTTTTAGCTCAGCAGACTTTGAAGCCAAGAAAGGTATTAGGACTTCAAAGCCAAATCCTTTGTTGCTATTTCAAAGTTTCAAAATCAACTCATGAATGCCACTAATGCTGAATTCTATAATTCTTATAGAATTATCTAGGTCAGGTATTAGATTAAGAAACTAAGGAATTTAGACCAGGAGTGGGCAAACCTTTCCTGGAAAGGGCCAAACGGTAAATATTTTTGATCTTTGTCACAACTACTCAACTCTGCCACTGTAGCCTGAAAGCAGTCACAGACAATATGTAAATAATTGAGTATGGTATTCCAAAATAAAATGCTATTAAAACAAACAAACAAAAAAGCCCAATGAATTAGATTTGGCTTGTAGGTTACAGTTTGCTGATTCCCAATATAGACTATTAAGCTCAATATGACATTGTAGAGGTATAAAAGGGGTCAAGAGAGAAGAGGTAAGAACAAAGTTATGAAAGTACTAGTAGAGTCAGCAATTCTTCAATCAAAGGCATTAATTTCTACTAAATTCCTCTGTTACCTGCAACTTAATATGCTCTATCACATATTTGAGTTTTTCACGGGTTAAAATACAGTGAGAAACAAACCTCTGCATTCCCTAGAGAGCAGAAAAAATGCTGCAAACAGGCTAAAAGAATTGGCTTAAACATGACAATAGGAGAAAGATCAACCTCACAGCAAACATCGGTCAAAATATGTTGAACTGGCTTATGTCAAAACTTTTTATTTCCCATGTAAGAAAATCTGTATTTAACTTCAAATATAATGCATACTTATACCAATTATTTTTGTATAAAAAGAAAATGATTACTTACAATCATGGGAAGTTTTCGACTATCCCGATACAGGTTTGTGTAACCAACATAGAGCAGAAGAGCAGCAATGCAGTACAGGAAGACAAAGACTGCAAATGTAACATAGAACTGTGCAGAAGAGGAGTAATCTCCAATAAGAACATAACTTTTCCAATTTACATCACACACATTAACATGTGGAATTGCCTGAAATGATGCTTGATTCAACCTATTAAAAAAAGGCTCAAGTTAATTTATGAATTACCTGGACTCTTCCAACAGAGATATACATAGGCAGAATATTAAAATATTTCAAAAAATACTCCCTAAATATACTAAAAACATTTTACTTTTGCAAAAAAGGGAACACTCAAATATTTAAGAAAATGAGAATATTCATAAGATATATACATGAATTATAAAATATACCTGGTAACTGATTTGTGATAAATTGAATATAGACTGAATTAAACACTTTCAAACCCAATACTATTTTTCTGCAGTAAAAATTTAGCAGATTAAAAGGGCTGATACAAAATAGTTTAGTATCTGAGACATGGTATTTCATTCTAAGAGACAGAGTCTGTGTACTAGCACCAGGAGAGCCAATTATAATGATTCGCATTTTAATCCTGGATTATATAGCTGCTAACTTCACATAGTCTTTAATTTTCCCTATTTATAAATCCCAAGAGTACTTATCACTAAAGACGCAATAATAGTTTGTTACAGGAACTTTATAAGAGAAAGGTTCGGAGATGGAGAGGCAATGATACCAAACACTTGCTATCTGACGTATCTTTAATGTAAGATTTTACTTAATTATCAAAATAACCTCAGAAAGTACTATTTCCAATTTATTGGACAGAAAAATTGAGTCCTAGGGAGGTCAAATAAGTAGTTAAGAGGAAGATTCATACCCTGGTTTAACCTGGTTTAACTGGACACATTCAATAAATTGTTCAATGAATATTAAAGTTGAATAGAAAAGTTCAGAAACAAAATATTAATTTTAATTTGAGAGTAGGAAAATAAAGTTTTATGCTAGTGAAATAGCACAGGAACTCTTCACTTTGTATAAATACATGTCCTAAAACTATATAAAACTGTTGTTTAGTAATGGCAAATACATAAGAAATCTAGATTTTTCCTAAATTTCACTTGCTTCCACATCATGGCTTCTCACACTACAGTGATGAAGCAGTCTGTGTTTTGTTTTTAAACTTCTAATCCACTGTGGGATGACAGAATAAAAATATCAAGGCAATGTCATATAAAAGTTTCTAAATGCTCTCATTTTCTACACTTATTTCATCACAGACCAGGAAAACCGTTTGCAGACAAGCACTGGTCTATGTAGCACAGTCTGAGTGAGTAGCAATGATCACCATTTACAAATGAAAATGCAATTTAAAATTTTCAACCCCCAAGATTAATAATGCTGGAAATCTTAATGAGTCAATATGAAAGTAAAAAGAGTCACTAAACCATAAAAATAAATGTAACTCACCTGAATGGATAACCAAAAGTAGCTGTAATTGTTTTATTGTCAGAAATTTTAGGACAACTCACTAGAATTTCTGTTTTGCCCTTAAAACCTCCACAGGTGGCAAAAGCAAAGATAGAAGCAATCTACACAAAGTGAGACCAAAAAAAAAAAAAAAAAAAAAATGGAAGAAGCATTACTATACCTCAAACACAGATCATTAAAACCTTAAATTATTGGTTATTAAAAACTGGCTAACACAGAAATATATAACATTATAGAAAGTACAGAAATTCTTAATTACAAATTAAACACAGATGGTGAAAAACAGTTAAAAATTTATTTGCAACTCTCAACAAATGTGGTTTTGTTTTCCCCTGAATATAATATAGCAATTAGTATACCAGCCTATATAAAAATACATTTGCTCAAAGTATCTACTAAATATTAGTATGAAATTCAGAGAAAATCTTATTTATTAGTATTAAAATAAAAAGGGTGAATTGGAGGTATTTGGAATCCAAGGGTAACTGTAAAGCCAAGAGACTGTATACAAACAGATGCTACTTTATGAGCTTATTATAAGGCCTCATTGTGAGTGTGCCATTCTGTTTTCCTACCCATACATATGCTTTAAAAAATATGATACTCTAATGCTATCTATAAACAGGAAAACATCCTGGAAGCATCCTAAATGTTGACAGGAAACCAAATAAACAATTCCTTCATATGATGAAACATTACTCAGTCATTAAAATGTTGGAGAATATCTAGTGATACAGAAAAGTGTTCATTGCATATAAAGTTTGTTTCAACAATGCATTGTGTATGTGTCTATATCTATGCATTCAAACAAAAACTGGAAAGGTTATACATCAAAATTTTAAGTGGTCACCTCTGAACAGAAGATAAAAGATAATCCCTTTTTCTATTCATATATTCTAAATTTTCTACATAATAAAACTAAAAAAACTCACATATGATATAGTGACCAAGAACTCAATCCTTCAGAAAATGCTGATGGCTCTATTTAAAAATATATTTGGAATCTGATCACTTCTTACCACCATCACAACATCCTAATCTAAACCACCATTACCTCTTGCCTGAACTATATACTAACAGCCTTCAAAAGTGATTCTTCTGCTTCTCTCTTGTCCTTGCCCCTACTTTAGTCTACTATCAATATATTAGCTAGTGTCATCTTTTAAAAATATAAGAGAAAATTTTATCCCCTGCTCAAAACTCTCCAATATCTTCTTAGTTCTCTTTGAATAAAAACAAAAGTTCATCCCTCCCTTATCTGACCTCATGATGCTACTTTTCCCTTGCCAAATCTCTTTACGTGAAAGTCTCCTTGCTATTCCTCAAAGACATGAATAACCCCATTCAGCCTTTGCAATGGCTATTTCCTCTGCCTGGAATAAAGCAGTCCACCCTTATCTGTGCTTTTAATTATATACAGTCAACTGCAGTCAGAAAATTATAAGTGGAAAATTCCAGGAAAAAAAACAATTCATAAGTTTTAAATCAATGCCATTCTGTGATGAAATTTTACACCATACTACTCTACCTGGGATGTGACTCGTTCCTTCTTAAATGGCCCTCAAGAGTGGTAATGTTGACAATTCAGATATGCTAAACAAAATCCTTAAAGAGCTTGTTACATATAGTCAGAAGGTCAATAGTAGCCTACGTCATTTACCTCAGTTCATCTCATCACTCTGGCATTGTACCATCTTACACCATCACAAGAAGGGTAAGTATAATACAATAATATATTCTGAGAAACAGAAACCACATTTACATTATAGTTACACTTGTTTTATTGTACTGTAGTTAATCTCTTACTATGTTTAAAATATAGTATATACAAGGTTACACACTATCTATGCTTTCACTGCATCTGCTGGGTGTCTTGGAACATTTTCTCTGAGGATAAGGGAGGACAGTACATGGTTCACTTCCTACTTCACAGCTCCTTGTCACAATATGACCCTATCAGAGAGGCCATTCCCTAACTACACTATATTGAATAATAGTGTCCTCAACCCCACACTACCTATTTTCTTTATACTACTCTATTTTTTCTGTATTGTAATTACCAATGCCTGTACTTAATTATGTCTGTTTTTCCCTAGAATGTACACTTGACGAGGGCAGAGATTTTGTTTTGCTCAAGGTCACACATATTAAGCTGATAAAATTCAGTGCAAATCTGATACCAGAAGCCTATACTGTTGAACAGTGGTATGATGCCTCCTATGGATTAATCCAGAACCTTGAACCCAGCCATAATCAGGATTGTTAACTACCAAGAAAATTTTTTTTCTCTATGAAGAGATAAATGAAACAGAATCTGGTAATAGATATGAAGAGTCTAAAGTAATGCCCAGCATACAGTTTGAAGTCTTGAGTTAAGAGTTAATAGGTAAAGATAAAAGAATGTATACTCAGTATAAATGTGCATGAATATAGAGTGAAAACAGAAGGCAAGGAAATAAATCTTGGACATGTACACACATTGAGAATTAGAAAAAAATGAAATAAATGAATTGAACCAATGGAACAGAAAAGGCCAGAAGTAGGTTTGGGCTTCTGCTGGCACTGCAGATGGCCAAGGAAAGGAGTGTGGTGGTTTTAAAAGACATGTCCACAAACTCTGATACTCTTCCCCTCAAGAGGTAAAAATTTTCCTCCCATTAAGTGTGGGCTGGACACAATAACTTGCTTCTATTGAATAGAATATGGTAGAAGGAATGAGAAGTCCTTTCTGAGAGTAGGTAATAGAGATATCACAACTTCTGCCTTCTTTTCTCACTTTTTTTGAGCCTCTGGCTCCGAGGGAAGCCAGCTGCCACATTGGGAGGATACTCAGGCAATTTATAAACATATTCACATGGTGAGGCACCCATTACTACCAGCAATCATGTGAGCAACCTTGGAAATGTAAAGTCTGAGGCTTACCAACACATGGCTGGGGGGCTTGAGATGGCTGCAACCCCAGTCAACAACTTGACTGCACCTCATGGGAGACCCTGAGTTAGAACCATTCACATAAGCTGCTCCCAGGTTCCTGACCCATGGAAACTGTGAGATAATGTCTATTATTTTAAATGCTAAGTGTGAGATAATTTGTTATGTAGCAGTAGATAACAAATACAAGGATGGACTGTTTAACAAATGGTCTAGATGGGCTAAATTTGTAAATGTAAAAAGTGACTATGTTGCTTGCATTTGTAGTTTGTACTATGTTTCTATCGGACATAGCTACTTTAGTAATGTTACACTGATATGAAATAAAAATCTGATCATGTGATTCCTCTGTTAAAAGGGATTTCCTCAAACATTTCTGGACCTAAATTTAGAAACAAAACAAAACAAAACAAAACCCCAAACTTCTTAATTTGGCATAAAAGGCATGGCCGAGGTAGCCTTAACTTTATCTTTCTAGATTTATGTGTACTACACTCCCTGCCAGGTACTGTAGGACTCTCTCACACTGTTTTGGCTATATATGTTTCTTCTGCCAGGAATTGCCCCACCTCCCATCCTCATTCTATAACAAGCTCATCCTTCAACCAGAACACAAAAAGAAAAACTAGTTTCCCACTTAATACAAAAATTAGTAACTTTTTAAAGACTATGCCTTTATCTCTTTCTTGGCAGACTGTCTTGTCTTTGTACTTGGTCTTAGACGGCATTTTAGGTACTTTCTAGCAGAAGGCCTGGCACCTAGCAAACTGGCACTAATTGTTTAATTGAAGGAAAAAATACCAATTTCCAATAATCTACAAACAAAACCATATTAAGAATCTTACATAACTATCATTTCAAAGCTGCCTTTTTGTCATGAGGATAAATAAATGTTTTGTTTGTGATTCTAGTCTTTATCTTATGGAAAAAAAGGACCAAGTTACACACTTTTACTAAATGGAGTACAAAAGAGTCTGGATGTAAATTATACAACCATCTCATTTCTCCCATTCTACTGCTATTCTGATTTAGATTAGAAGTTACATATACTGGCAGCCCATGGGTGAAACCTGGCCTGTAGATATATTTGCGTGGTCTTCCTAGTATTCCATAAAGCAACCATCACATGGAATTGAGAGACAAATGATATTTAAGATAGGGCATGTGCTTTCCAGATTGTCACCATTCTCTAGTGTAGCAGTCCCCAACCTTTTTGGCACCAGGGACCAGTGCTCCTATGAGAGTCTAATGCCTGATGGTCTGAGGTGAAGTTGAGGCAGTGATGCTAGCGCTGGGGAGTGGCTGCAAATACAGACGAAACTTCGCTCACTGGTCCCACCGGTTACCTCCTGCTGGTTCCTAACAAGCAATGGACCAGTACCGGTCCATGGCCTGGGGGTTGGGAACCCTGTTCTAGTGTCTCAACAACTGTTAGGATGTATGTTAGAGTTTACAAGTAATCGATAAACTTATATTATAAAAATATATTCACAGAAAACTAGACTGATAAATATAAAAACTCATGTACAAGAGAAAATAGAAGCATTAACACCTTTTTATGAACTATATTCATCAGCTACAAGGTAAAAACAGATTCTATTTAATCAGATCAAAGAAGGTAGAAGGAGGAGGAATAATTAGAAATTTATCACGAGTATCTGAATAAAATTTTAAAATATGAAATTTACCCTTAGTGTGTATTATGCCTTAAGATACTGACATAGGAAAATATGCATCTAAGTTATATGCATATTGGGGCTCTATGCATAAAATTTTACACTAACAGGGATTCAATATAAAAAAGTTTGAGGACCCCTAGTATTTTCAAGGAGTTATTTATTCTATAGCCAGCACTCCAGTCCTAGCTCCTATTCCCAGAGCTGCTCAGCTCATTGAGGGTTATACTGGGACCACTGGTACTCATCTGTGGGTGAGTTTCACATGTCTTATAGGTGTCCTTTACATGTTTCTAGTTGCAGGGTCTTCACTGCTATTTAGTTTCATCATTAATCTGATATCTTCTACTTAAATTTCTTTTTAAGGTTAAGTTTAGGAAAATGATATTATAAGATAGGTTAGGAAAATAAAATATGTAACTGAAATCTTCAGAAACAGAAAACTATATTGTTTATGTGCCAAATATATGCTCTTTACTAAGTCAAATGATCATTTAGTATTTAAAATGAACTATCACAGCATGTTTGCCTTTAAAATCCCTAAGATTAGAGCCTAGAGCAAAGGTATTTTTATGAGTCAGTCTGAGGTATTTACTAAAGATACTTATTTTAAAAAACATTTTGTTATTGATGCTGATATTTGTTTATGCCCACTGAGCACTGAAGTCAGTTACAAAGTGCTTCAGTTTCATCTTTCTACTCTCTCTCTGCTCGTAAAACCATAGAAAACTCTAAATAACCTGCTAGTACAGTTCCACAATCCTTAAGAATAATTTATATCATAAATAAACTTGACTTCCTGCTGAAATAAACAGCTAAGTCTTTTGCAAATTATTATTATATGTTGAAAACATCTTTATGTTACTTTTATTCTTAAACAATTGTTAAGCTATGGAACTACACATCTCCCAGGAACCTAAATGTACTTATTTTAAAGTCATTTCAGACTGCTCTCTCTCTCTTTTTTAAATGTCTTAAAGTGATTCAATATCCTGATTGCTGTCTTGAAGTGAGTCTGTCATTTGTTACCACCAATATAATTTGAGCCTTTAAGTGAAAATATTTACCCCTACTTTTCTATCCCTATCTAGTGGTTTTATAGCCCTCTCTGCCTGTCTTATAGTTTTATGGCCATTTCTACCTGGCCTTCAGAGTCCCCTAGCTCACAAACACCACACCTTCATATGGGACCCCCAAACTACCAACATATGAGAATATTTATCACCAATCCAGACTTTAAATAGACAGGTAGACTGATTCAGGTCTTAGTTCAGAAGCTAAATCTCTCTACTTCAAGTACTCAGCTCTACTTAAGTCATAAATCTAGACAATAGGATGAAACTTTTTCTCCAGATTTATTTCCAGGAGCTGGTACCAGTCCTTCTCTCACCCATATTTTCTGTTCCATTGCTGGTCCCCAATGATGTTTACCTTATATGAGAATAGCAATTCTCACTGTGTTGTCTGTGGACATGAGAGTACCCAAGACTTTTTCAGGGAGTTCATAAGGTCAAAAATATTCTCATAATATTACTAAGACATTATCTGCCTTCTATACTTTACTGACATTTACACAGATTTAAGCAAAAGCATTCATGGGTAAAACGGCTGGGCTTTTCTAAAAATCAGTGAAAACATCAAACTGTCAAGCACTTGCAGTTTTAAAAAAAAGCCAGTTTTAATTAAGAATGCATTTGATGAAACAGTAAAAAGTATTTTATTAAATCCTGACCTTTATATCTTACTATTCTATGATGAAATAGAAAGTACAAATAAACATTTTCACTGCATACCAAGCTCAATGGTTGTCTCCAGGAAAAGCATTTATTTATTATCTTTTTTAGGTTTAATAAAATTCATTTTATTTTTAAATATTTTTTTAATTTTTCAATTACAGTTGGCATACATTATTTGTTTCAGGTGTACATGGTGATCACCCAATAAATTTAGTGCCCATCTGACATCATACATAGTCACTATAATATTACTGACTATATTCCCTGTTGTACTTTATATCCTGACTATTTTGTAACCTTAGATTTGGTCTTCTTAACCTCTTCCCCTCTTTTACCCACCTCCTCTTTTCACCCATCCCAACATTCCTCCCATCTGGCAACCAAGAAAATCCTGTGTAAGTTAGCTTTGTTTGTTTACTCTGTTCTTTAGATTCCACATGTAAGTAAAATCATATGGCACATGTCATTCCCTGTCTGACTTAACTCCATGCAGCACTATACCCTCTAGGGTCCATCCATATTGTTGCAAATGGCAAGATTTTATTCTTTCTTATGGCCAACTAATATTCCATTGTATATATGTACCACCTCTTCTTTATCCATTCAACTATTGATGGACAGCCAGGATGCCTGAATATCTTGGCTATTGTAAATAATTCTACATATATATTCATATGAACATATGAATTCATATGTCTCTTCGAAGTAGGATTTTGGGTTTCTTTGGATAAATTCTTAAAAGTGGGATCACTGGGTCCTTCTTTGTCTTTTGTGATAGCCTTGGTTTTTTGTTTCCATTTTTATGAAATATCTTTTTCTATTCTTTTACTTCAGTCTGTGTATGACTTTCAATGTGAAATGAGTCTTTTGGAGGCAGAATATGTAAGGGTTTTTCCTTAGCCATTCAGCCACCCTATGTCTTTGATTTGAGCATTTAATCCATTTACATTTAAAATAATTGTTGATAGATATGTAGTTATTACCATTTTATTATTTATATTTTTTCTTTTGTTTTCTTTTTTCTTTTAAAATAAGTTCCTTTAACATTTCATTTGGTGATGAACTCCTTTGGTATTTTCTTGTCTGAGAAGCTCTTTATCTGCCCTTCAATTCTAAACAATAGCTTTGCTGAGTAACCTTGGTTGTAGGTCCTTGCTTTTCTTCACTTTCAATATTTCGTGCCAATCCCTTCTGAGCCTGCAAAGTTTCTGTTGAAAAATCAGCAGACAAGTCTTATGGGAGCTCCCTTGTAGGTAACTAATAGCTTTTTTTTTTTTATCTTGCTGCATTTAAGATGTTTTGTCTTTAACCTTTACATTTTAATGTGTCTTGGTGTAGGCCTCTTTTCTGTTCATTTTATTTTGGACTCTCTATGCTTCCTGGGCTTCATATCTATTTCCTTTGCCAGACTAGGAGAGTTTTCCATCACTATTTCTTCAAGTGGGTTTTTAATCCCTTATTCTCTCTCTCTTCTTTTGGTATCCCTATAATGCAAATGTTGGTACATTTGATGTTGTCCCAGAGGCCCCTGAAACTATGTTTTTTGATTCTTTTTTCTTATTGCTGTTCTGATGGGGTGTTTTCTGCTGCTTTATCTTCAAGATTGCTGATTTGATTCTCTGCTTCATCTAATCTAGTGTTGATTTCCTGTAATATATTCATTTATTATATTCTTCAGTTCTGACTGGTTCTTTTTTGTTTTCTCTCTCCATTTTTATATTTTCTGCCTTTGTTAAAGTTCTGAGTTCATCTACTCTTCCCCTACATTCACTGAGCATCCTTACAACCAGAGTTTTGAACTCTGCATCTGGTAGATCACTTGTCTCCATTTTGTTTTTCTTTTCTGGAGGTTTGTTCTGTTCTTTTATTTGGGACGTTCCTTTGTCTCTCCATTTTGGCTGCCTCCCTGCATTTCTAAGTATCAGGTAATGCTGTTATATCTCCTGGTCTTAGCAGAGTGGCCTTATGTAGTAGGTGTCCTATGGACCCCAGTGGCACAGTTGTCCTGGTCATCCTAGCCAGGTCTTCCAAGTGTGTGTGCCCTTCTGTTGTTGTTGAGCCTTGGCTGTTGTTTGCATGTCACTGGGAGAGAGTGATCCTCATTGCTGACTGGCTGTGAGGACTGGCAGGAATAATGCTGATTCCATGGAGCAAGATTTGCATTAGTGGGGCTCTGGTGCCTGCCCAGTCTACCCTTTGGATTTGTTATCCTCAGATGTAGCCCCAGGTGAAGCTTCAATTTGGTCCAAAGCTGGACACTGGGTATGTCACCCCTGGGTCCTCCTGTGAAGGGCCCCATTGCAGATCAAGTTTACCTGCAGGCTGTACCCTGCCCAGGAACACCTGGCACCAGTCACCAAGCAGTCTGCAGATGGCTGCCACCACACTGGGCTTGGAGCTGCTCAGCAAGAGGTACAGAGCATACTGAGACCAGATGCTACTTGTCTGATCTTATGAATCTTTGAGAGATTTTATGAAAGTCTGCTACATGAGCCAACAAAGGCCATTTGTATGGAAAAGCCATTGGAAATGACCTGGGTGGGCCCAAAAGTTGGGTGGGGTAGGGTCTGAGTGAGTCACTAAGACAGGGCAGATGGTATTAGGCAGGCTGATGGAGACTCAGATATGACGCCTGCAGGGCAGGGTGAGGGCCTAATGAAGGAATGATGGATTTTGTCAGCACTTCTGTCTGGGAGAAAGCTGACCCTCCAGTCCTCACTCTGAAGCCTAACAATTCAGTTCCTCCCTATAAGTCCCTGGCGCCTTCTGCGCTATGCCCCCAGCAGGAGCTCAGAATAAGTGAGTCTGTCACTATGTAAGTCAGTGTATAGGCCCTTTAAGGGGAATGCCTGAGACTCCAGCAGCCCTCTGTCACACTCATCTACAGTCTTTGTTGTTTTTCACAGTCAGAAGTTGTGTGAACTTCTCTTTCTGGCTTTGGAACCCTGGGTTAGGGAGCCCGGTTTGGGGCTGGAACCTCTCACTCACTCTTCCAGGGTGACCTCCACAGCCAAGATATCCTTCCCGATTCAACATAGCCAGACGAGGGCATTGGACCAGACTGTTCTGCCTCTTCACCCCTCCTACCAGTTTTGAAGTGGCCTCTTCTGTATGTCCCCACTTGTAGGATTTCTATTCAGCTAGACTTTAGGTGACTCCCAACAATGGTTGTTCTGTAGTTTAGTTGTAATTCTGATGTTGTGAGAAGAGGCAAGCAATGTTTACCTACTGCACCATCTTGACCCAATAAACTTCATCTTCTCCAAGGAAAGCATTTAAACCAGCGGTCCCCAACCTTTTTGGCACCAGAGGTTGGTGCTCCTATAAGAATCTAATGCCTGACAATCTCAAATGGAGCTGAAGCAGTGATGCTTGCACTGGGGAGTGGATGAAAATACAGATGAAGTTTGGCTGGTTCATCTGCTGCTCACTTCCTGCTGTGTGGCCCGGTTCCTAACAAGCCGGTACCAGTCCCTGACCCAGGAATGGGGACCCTGATTTACACAATTGAACTGTATGCTGAATTAGCTGCTTTTTTTCCTGGAACACCATTTTTACTTGAAAGAACAACTCATAGACAGAAAAATATTATTCCTATTTCGATATCTGACATATTTTTCTCAAAAACAAATTAAGCGAATCTTTTATTTCAAGGAAAACATGCAGGATTTGTTGCCAGTGATAGAATTCAAGCCGTCAAGTGATTTATTATTGTTATTTTAAAATAAATAAATGTTTTTAAAATGTCACCAGCTTAGATTTTTAATATGGTAAATATGAATATACAACCCATATAAACAAAAGCTCCCTGAAGTCCTCTATTTAAGAATATAATGGATTTCTGAGACCAAAGTGTGTGATAACCATTGTATTAGAGCACTGCTCTGTTATCTTAATTTTCCCTTTTATATTTTATCAAGTATTGCTATTAGTATGTGCAGGGGTGAGCGTTTATGCGTTTATGTGTTTTGAAAGCACTGACAACACATATACTTTGTCTACGAAAATTACATCTGATTTATCCCATGAGAGTATTCATGGTAAATACTGAGACGATTCCTGGTAGAAATAAAAGACTTAAAGGTATAGGGGTGAGTCAATAAGTCTATTAACAGCTTGAGTCCTGGGAGGCACAAAATGCTATTTGAAATCCTTTTTCACTTTCCATAACAGGAGGGGAAAATGAACCCAAATGGCAGGGTTAAGAGGAAGGTAAGTTTCCGGAAAAGTAGTCTATGTCACATACCAATAACCTCAAAATATAAAAATTAAGCAAATGGACGAGACAAACATCTGTATGTATATACTCCATTCCCGACATTCCACAATACAATTTCTGTCTTCTGGGGTGTTCCTCTGTGCTATACTGTAAACCACAAAATCAAGATAAAACATGGTCCCTGTTTACAAAAATCTTATGATCTAATTAGGATAGCTAAACATTACGTATATTATATAAACTATTATGTATTTCTGAAAGTTTGGGTTTAAAGAAATTGATATGTGTAATGCTCAAATGGTTATCAGTTTTCTTACTGTTTTTCATACTCGTTTTCTTGTATAATAATTTACTCCTTAGTTTTTCAAGCTATAAATATAAAATCAGAAAAAAATTCAAACTTGATAAATGTCAAGAAGACTTACTTGTTTTTAAGTCTTAAGATTTTATAAACATGCATCTAACAAACAAGAAAAAATTACTTCACATACTTTATGTTTTTATTTAAAGCCTGAAATGTTTGGTAATCTTTTCAATAATTTATTTAAAAAAAAATTAGAAACGCAAAGGTGAATTATCACAATGACTAAGAAGAGACTGTTAAAGAATCCTGGATGAAGTAATAATCATAGGATATTGGGTAAATGACTTAATTTCTGTAAACTTCAGTAACATGGAGAACAACATTCACAGGTTGTCAGAGGATTAAATGAAAAATACAGGTAAAGCTGTAGCACATATATTACACTCAATAAATATCTCTTGTTAATACTAGAATAAACTTGATCAGCACAGACAAAATATTCAGATGGTTAAAAATTCTAAAATTCTGCTTAGTCTGTAATTCCTTGGATTCTCCCCAAACAGTATCTCTTCCATAATTTTTGTGTGTGTGTGGAATTAGAAAAGGATATTATTTAGATTCATTAAGGGCTAAACATTTGTTCAGTGTCTACCCTACGCACGATAGCAGCAAGAAGTCCAAAACACAATGTTCAATATTAAAAAGAGATAAAATTATTTTAATGAAAAACTTTGATCTAAATAGTAGGGATAACTGACTATGAAGAACCAAAGTAAAATTTGCCAGAGGAATACTTTAAAAAGCTGCTTTGATAAAAATTAACCCTAGACTTTTACTTCGGTGTTTAACTCCTACACAAGAAGGTATGTAAATTTTATAGTCACCTTGATAGGCTGCTAAAAGCAGGAAAACATGCAGACAAATGAAAAGCATACAATATATTATTTCTAAAGCTTAAAATATCTAATAGAGAACTTAAGTGATCTTGGAAGGAGACATGGATGTTGGTCATACTGATCTTGAAGGAGATACGTATGTCAGCCATATAGGGCTTAATCCTATCCACCCTCTGGGTCTAGTCTTCTAGAAACACAGCATCTCAGTCCTGAAGAACCAACCAAGAACTGTTCAAGTACATCATCATCATTCATGTATTTATATATTTGCTTAATCGTACCAACAGCCCTGTCAAATAATGATATTCCCATATAAATGCAACAAAAATTCAACCTTTGCTGAATTACACAAAGAGAATGAAAGCAATGCCATTAACAGACACTTTAACTAGGGGCCAGGAGTAAACTGGGGAACAAAATAGAAAAAAAAGCTATATGGCGGTTGCAGTTAAGAAGCAAAGTGAAAAATGCTTATACTTTGGCAACTGCATTTTTATTTTGTCAATAAATATTTCCTGGCATCTAGCCTTCATGTCTGTGAGACATTCAGATTTGTAACCCCTTGAAAGTTACATATTATCAGGTTATATCTCTTCTATGAACATCATCTAGAACCTTGCTAGAGAGAAACTGATTTGGAGAATTATTATTTTTTAGTTATATGAATGGTAAGCAGCCTTTATCTAGATTTTAGATTTGTTTATAAACTTACTATTTTTAGAGGTAATGCCTTTTTCCCCCCAACACACCTTAATGCCTCATGAAACTTGAACAATTCATTCAAAACACATTTAAAAATTCCTACAATGGGCCTGTCTCCTCTAGGACCTTGTTACATCACGTATCCCCTCTGTTTTTAACTTCCAACAATTGTATTCACAAATCTCTTCTCTATAGCCCACACATCCATTAAGTCTTTCCCATCTTTAAGATGGATTACCACCAAATTTCTTCCACCTTCAGTCAAATTGTGGTTTACTGTCTTCATTTCTTAACATACACTGGTTCGGCCTACCACCATACTGATTTCTGATTTTACTAAAACTGCTCTTAAAAAAGCCACCAAGAGCCTCTTGATTACCAAAACCAAGGGATTCATTTTAGTCCTTATTTTACTTAACCTCTCTATTGCACCTGATAGATAGTACTCTTTTCTTGAAATTCTAATAGTGATGCCAAGATGTTTCTCTCCATCTTCCAAACCATTCCTTCTCTTCTTTGCTGGCAGATACCTGTTGAATCTCTAGCCCATATTTGTCTTTTAAAATCTAGACCATATATCAAACTGCTTATATAATACCTCCACTATATGACCTAACTGAAACCTAGCAGGCTGAAGTTCATGAGAAAAAGACCATGTTTTATTCATGTTTGTATGCTAGTCCTTACTGCAGCAGCTATATACAATACATACTCAGATATTTGTTGAATGCGCACTACACTATTAATGATGATCTTTTCATAAATGGTACTCCTGTGTAATTATTTATTCAAACTAACAGTAGTTTTTCCTTAAAAAGCTTAAAAATTATTATTCAAAATATATCAGATCTACAATCACTAATAAATTTACTGGTTTTGAAATACTAAAAAAGTTAAGTCTATGTCTTCATTTAGGTGAAAATTTAAATTGTAAATTTAATTCTAATCTTCAATGAGATGAAATCTACTAAGATTTTTTTCTTAATCGTTATATTTGATTAGCTTAAATGTGATTTTTCGACTGCAATTTATACTCAAATAACAATTTCCTTTATATTTAAATCTGGACATAGGTTTATAGAACCCTAAGTACATACATGCATGGGTCTATAAAGTAGATGTCTGTGTGAAATCAGCACTATTTCAGTTTTCAGAAAACAAATGAAACTTTGGGGAAAAGGCAGGAAACAGGGTGTAGGTAGGAAATCAGATCGAGTACTCATAAGAGAATCTGAGTTTCTGTTCTTTAAAAAATATCCTGAGGTAGGTTGTAAAATAGGAAATAGGAAGATTCTTAACTCTTCACCACTATATCATTAAAACACAGGGTTAAAGAGGACGGATGTAAATTTTGCTCGCTATAAAAACAACTAGCTTGTATACACGCTGGATGGATGCCAGCTGCCTATTAATGCGCGCCTCAAAATGAGCACTAAAATACGTACTAGGCCATGAAGTCGGAAGGAAATCTGCAGGGCCTGGTGTATTCACTAACTCTTCCAAGTGACTGAGCATTGCCAAGGTCGAATAACTCTCTTTTGATGTTAATGATTGAATGTTCCCCAGGAAAGGACTGAAAGCTGACTGTAGGTTGTTACTTAGATATATTTAAACGTGATGGCGATTCCTAGCATGCATTTAGGTGGGCTGGGTTGGCTAGATGTGTTTTGTTAAAAGGCCTTTCCACTTCCCTAATCCCGCTCGCCCGCCACCATCCCCGCCCGCTTTCCAGACCCACAGTTTATTTTTATCCATTTATAACTTGTTTCGCCAGGAGCCCATCTTAAAAGCAATGAAGAAGTGAGTGCACGTCAAATCATTTTGACAAGGCACAATCTCCTTTCGAGGGAGCGCACTCAAGTCAGCATAAGGCATAAAAGCACAGGCCGGCTGCTTCCACACGACCTGCAGAGGCAGCGCCAACCGGGGTTTCGGTTAGACCACTACAGGAAGTTTTCTCTTCCCTTGCGGGAAGCAGCGAAGCCGAAGAGAGATTCGAACTTCCACTTCCACTCGGTACTCGGAGGTGAGCTTCACTCCGGCACAGTGGCTCCGCCTGGGGCACAGGCAGCCCGGGGACTAGCGATTCCACGCCGACCGCGGCGTCCCCGCCCCGCGCCGGCCAGGGCCCAGGCTGCGGCCTCTCGTGCTCTCCCCGCCCATCCCGTCCCGTCCCGGGGGTGGCGCCGACCTCCCGGGTCCTGCGAGCGGAGCCGCGCCCCCTCTCCCGGGGCTCTCCGCCTCCTCGCCGAGGGCGCTGGCCGGGCCGGAGCGGAAGCGCGAGCAGAAGCGCGATTACCGACCTCGCCGGCGCGGGCTGCACTCACCCACTCGAGGACTTTGATGAAGCCGAGCGGCTCCTTGAGCGGGTTGAGATTGAGCTGGAAGGAGGACATCCTCTGAGGGAAGGAGGGAGAAACAATCAGGACAGCGGGGCGGAGGAGGAGGGGGACCGACAGGACACAGCAGCCCGGCGGCGAGGAAGGGCAGGCGGGGCGGGCTCCGGGAGGCGGAGCCGAGAGGCCCCGGGGAGGGGCGGGGCGGGGCGGCGGCGGTTGAGCGGCTCGCCGAGGCTTCGGGGCGGAGAAGGAAAGGGGCCGCCCAGGAAGCGAGAGACGAGCCGGGGCAGGGAAGGGGAGGAGCCTCCCCCGGCCGCACCTGGCCGAACCGGCTGATCCGCTGGCGAAACAAATAGATGTTGGACGCCATGCTGCGTGCGCCGCGCCCCCTTCCCCACAGTCCAGCCCCTGACGCTGGGTCTTCTGCGGCGCATGCGCGCGCCACGCCCGCGTCTGCGCAGCGAGGCCTTTTTCCCCCGCGCAAAACTTTCCCTAAAGTTTTATTCGGCTCTCATTAGGTGGGGCAGCCACGTTTGTCCACCCGCTTCCCTCTACAGTTCCCAACTTATAGATGAATTTATAAAATACTTATAAAATATTGGTGAAGCTGTGTTTCAAGGCTGGCGTTACAGGCCTTTTATTAAAATGGTGGAGAGTTATTTCCAAGCAACGGACTTTGGGCGACCACGATGTAGGTATCTCAGAAGCGTGATTCACCAAATATTCTTACGGAAATTTAAGGTTATTGTCAGTTATCATTGGAGTCAGGGTTGAAGGATGTGGTAGAAGGGTTATAGCAAACAGAAAAAGCCTTGGCCAGGCAGGCTACTCCTGACGCATCTACCCACCTTTCCTACCCTATAGTTCATGTGTTCTACTTGCGGCGCTCCTGGTGTCTTTCTGTAGAAGGCTAATACCTGCTACAAGATTCAGTTTAGGAGACACTTTCCTCCTGGCACCCAGTTATCGGAGGCATGAGGCAGTGATCTCCTTACTGGCGTCCCCAATATCTTGGAAGTTCTTGGCTGGAATGGTGGCTATTGGCGCCTATGGTATGGTAGTTAACACCATGTAACACTTAGTAAATAAGAAAGAAAGGAATTTAGCACAATGGCATCCCAATACCAGCTAACAAGTACTTGCCTATGTATATTGACTTTATAAACACCTATAAATTAGGTTCCTTGCCATTGAAGAGAGTTTGACAACTTATTTAAGGTTGTTTAGGAAGCTAACCCAACCCTTTCTCTTTTGAGACCTGTTTACCTCTTTATTTGCTTCCCAGAGAGTGCAAAGAACACATTTCAATTTCCTTGCCGACAGACAATTCTTTTTATCGTGACTCCCATCCCTCAGTTCCCAGCACAGTCCCTTATGCTCATTGGGCACCTAGTGGATGATTGCAAATTCCTTTTACTAGACAAGGCATCAGAGATGTTCTTCAGGGCTATATCAGTAAAAGTGACCAAGCATTGATACCCAGTGCACCTGAGACTACCAAAAGTGGTACTCCAGGTCTTCCTAGTTTCCCTTTTTCATTCTTTTCTGCTTTGTACACCGTTTCTCCTAGTACCCAGTTATCAGAGTCCCAAGGTAGTGATCTTACTGACTTCCTTGTTACTTCTTTGTATTCTCTTTATTTTATTCCATTTTTAAAAAATTTTACTCCCATTCTGTTGAGGCATTTGGGGTGGGTACCTGAAGGGGGATTGTGGATAATAGTGCTATTTGGGTTGGGTTCATATTTTAAAAGATTCAAATTAGATGCTAAATTATACTGTAATTTAGTAGCCCAGTTTTGGAATTTATCCTTTTTTTTTTTTTTTTTTTTTGCATTTTTTGAGGGTCTCAGAAATTGGAATTGACCAGGCCCTTTCTCAACTTCTGAGAACAACTTTTTATTTCCTCTCTTCTGATTCTTTTTCCCCTGCTTCTTGTTCATGCCAACCATTGGAAAGCATGGTAGTTTCTCTGCTGAAAACCTTTTCTACCAGAGTACACACCTTGAACTTTAAGAAGTTCTCTTCCATGACCATGTGTCAATAGTTTTTAAAAGATAGAGGCCACTTACAGTGAGCAGATTAGTATCATTCACAGGATCTGACTGGGTAAAACAAAGCAGAAGTGAGCTACAGATGTTACCTTCAGTTACATATAGCCCAGCTCTGCTTCTGCCAGTCAGCTGAGCTCAGAGGAGCTCCTTCTTTCCTGAGAAGGAGCTGGTAGAGGCTGGCAGAGCAATTGAGATCTGATTAGGCAAACAGTGGGCTGTGAATTTTTTTAATCTTAAAAAAAAAAGTGTTTAAACAATAGCATCTCATTGAAGGCCTCACTGTTCAAAATCTGAAAAGAATGTTCAGATGACTGTATCCCATTGACCACAATACTGCTCATTCTTTGATTTGTTCTTCAAATCTGAGGAAAGAGCCAGAAGCTCTGCACACAAAATGTTCCACTCTCTCCCAGGGCTGTTATGGAAAATAATATTTGTAATGCACAATTATCCTATTTGAGGTAATATTATTGAGCCTTATCTAAGGTAGTATGATTATGACAAAGTTACTTTCGTGATTTGTTTTACTTTCTCTTTGTTGTTTTACTTTCTCTTTGCTGTTTACAAAACATGTGGCAGGTTATGCTACTTGGGATTTAAGGATGTGCAAAGGTCAGAAGGAAACTGTATAGGGTAATCATATCATTTGCTAACTATAACATTCTTTTGTGTTTCTTAATAGTAATACAAGGTTGCAGTCAAATTAAGACTGTATGTAATGCATTCTCAACCAATATTCCCTCAAAAGATAGTGTTCAATACCAATGGGTTCAAAACTGGAGTTTTGCCTATAAACAGTTCTTTTTTTTCACTGATGAATTCAACAATAATTTTCAAAAAATCTAAAAATTATTCTAGATTTAGATTTACAGGAAAGTTGCAAAATACAAAGAATTCCTGTTTATACTTAACCCAGTGTCCCTTAATGCTAACATCTTTAATAACCAGGATACATTTATCAAAACAAATTAACATTGGTATATTACTATTAACTAAACTACAAAATTTTTCAAACCTCTCCAATTGCCCACTAATGTCATTTTGCTGCTTCAGAATCCAATGCAAGATACCACATTTAATCGAATGAGATCTTTTTTGAAGGGATGTTTAGAGGTGGAGGGAAATAAGTAAGACAAAAATCATTTCTGTTCTGGTAAAAACTGAACAAAACGTGTGCAAAGGATTGAATATGTGGCAAATTGCTTTGACCCAAGTAGCCAGCCCCTTGCTCTGTGGCTGATGCCTGAGTGTCACCATCTGTCCCACCTGCGTTCTTTAGGTCTTAGTGTTCCAGTTTGTGACAGTGACCTACTGTGGCAATGATTGTTTCAGGTACATGCCCAAAGCCTGCTGTTTGCTTTCTGGGGCCCTACCACCTGCACTAAGTGTATGTTTCAGAAGAGCAAGGGAGCCCTTTGTTTGTTGCTTCACAGTCCCTTGGATCTGAGGTGTAATTCAGTGGGTAATAAATGGGATGTGTTATCAGACTTCTGGGTAAATCTTGCCTCTACTTTGTGACCTGCAGCAGGAGGTTTAACCTTAAGTCTCCATTTTTTTCATGCTCATTTTTCAGAGAGAAAGTGAGAATTGTACTGAGGTTTAAATTTTATTATCTTCAGAGATTATATAGAGGAGTGCCTGTTACAGAGTTAAGCACTTAATAAAAGTTACCTGTTTTTATCACCTTGTTCCAGAAACAGTAGGTGTCTCCATCTCCACATTGGATAGTCAAGAAGCAACAAAAATCGATGCTATAGCAAAAGTCACTTAAGGAAATCAAACTTTTATTTATTGGCTGAAAGAGAATTAGAGTGCTAAGAAAGATGATTCCATTTGATAAAAGGAAAGAAATGAAACTTGGGAACAATTCTAGAAAGCAACTTGCAGTTTTTCACTACTGAAGTTACGTGGGGTAAAAGTCACGCTAATCTCTGTATGAGTCCAATTTTAATCTGTGGCTGAAACGAGCATAGTTCTTATCACAATTTTAAGCTTAGCTCACATTTAAGCAATGAATAAATAGAAAATGTTCTAATTTGTGGAGGTTAATTTTATAGTAATCACAAGTCTTGTATTTAGGTTTCTAAAGATATAAGGCTTATTGTAGAATAACTTATAATAACATAACTTGGAGTACGTAGTGTTTGGCATTTTTCAGAGATCTTTCATGGTCATTTTTATCATGTGACCCTTCAATTAAGAGAGAGTGGATGAATTTGATCCACATTTGCCGAGGGAAGCTCTGCATAAGAAAGCATATCAGGAAAGTCCTCATAGAAGAAGTGACACAGCACTGAAACTAGAGATGTGAATGGGGTTCCCAGAAGAAAGTAGGGCATGATGATAAAGAACTGGGGAGTTATTTTGTAGGACCAAAATCAATATGTCTGATGCTTTGATTAAGGGGAGCAATGTAGAGGCAGGACTTTATATGCCAGGCTAGACGTTTGGGCTTGATGATCTGGCAGTGAGTTGCTTTGAGGAGAAATTGAGTAACATGATCAGATATCAGTTTAGGAAGATCATCATGGTAGCAGCATAGAAGGTGAACTCAAAAGAACTTTAGTGGGTAGGATTAAGATAGCTGATATTTTCAAAACCTGTTGGTCATGAGATCTCAGGTCCCAGATGTGGTAGCAGTGAGCAAGAGGAGAAAGCCAGTTTGGCACTAGCAGCACAATACTGCCTGCACAAAAGCACAAGATTCAGACACAAACCCAGTTTCCTGCCTGGCTTTGTCAGATCTACAATTGTCCTGGAACATTACCATTTAATTTTCTTTGGCTTACCTCTGTGTAAGGAGAGTATTCGGGTAACACCAACTTTACTTAACATCGCTGGAGTACTTCTGACAACAAATCAGGACTTGGGAATGAAGACAAATGTGAAGATGTTACAAGCTGGTCCTAGAATCATATTCTGGGGTGGAGGGTTCAGCAGGCTGCCTAAGTTATGTAGGAGGATGGATATGGGGATTTTAGAACCCAATTTTGAGCCCCTTCTATCATAAGTAATTATTCCAAAGACTTCCTCATTTTCTTGTCTCCCTGCAAAGTAGAATGTCCCTAAAGATTTATATAGAGATTTCAAGTTTATGTTATATGATATCCAGGGCTCTCTGTTAAAGTCAGGTGAGAAACAAAACAAAATGTCCACTAGTTCTGTATGGATGATGTTTATTCTGTTAGCCAGCACAGAGAATTGACTTCCTGCCAGGGAAAGAACAGGGTGTGATGGAGCTGGGAGTGTAAACTGAGTGGATGAGGAGTCTTGTTTTTAGCACACTGGGCAGAATCTCTCCAGGATCAGAACTTCCTGTATTTAACATAGGAAACTCAAAGAAAAGCATGGTAGCCCTTCCCTTCTGATTCTGGCCCTGTAGATTTTGTCAGGACTGCCCTGATCTTCTGAATGACATTGTGGTATTAAGAAAAAATAGATCACCAGATATTACCACTTTTAATATTGATCAGTCACATGCACAGGAAGTACATGGTCTTATCGAAAATGCAAATCAAAGAGAGGAAATAAAAGTTTGAGTTGAAGCTGGCTGGGAAAATTCTGATATTGATGAAATAATGGCAATGAAGTTTGTTTAAAATTTCTCCAGGAAGGAAAAGAAAATATTTATTTAGTAGCTTCGTTTCTAGAAATTTAAAGATAAGTTTTGCAAATCAAATTTCACTTTAATACACTTCAGAAATTGGGCATTCATTTAAAGGATTCTTTTGGAAATCTTTGTGATCATTCTTTATGCTTCATAGGTTTGGATTTTTTTATACTCTCCACTCATCCCAATTTGTTTTTTACATTATTTGTAATTTTTTACAAGCTAAATAAATTGGTCTTTGCTTTCTGAAACATTATTGTTCTTATTTTCTTTGAGGGAAAAGCAAGTTTTTTGTTTGTTTTGTTTTGGCTCATTTGTATTTAAACTCCTCTGCTTTCTAATTTCTCTTTTTTTTCTTTTTTAGAATGATGAAATGATGAGAAGTCTAGGAATTTATTGACTTTGACTTTATTATCAAGGTATAAGCCTGAGAGAATAAAGAAAGCCCCAATCACCCTACCACCTGCCTATGGAAGTATACATACATCGTACTGCACTATTATGTGGATCCTGAAATGCCATAATAATACATTCTTTATTTTAGGTTAACAGCTGTGTCATTTAAAGTACAAACATGCTGGAGCATTATTTCCTTAAATGGCTTATTACATTATAATAACATTTAATAGAAAATTATGTGATTATTTTTCTGCTAGCAGAAAACATGGGAGTTTTAATATGCGTATAGGAAAGTGGGGGCAATCTTGGAATCTAGGGTACCATCCCAGGAGTATAGGCTTAAGTAAAGGAAAAAGCTCTGATCTGTCAAGAAGTCACAGTAGGGATAATGAATAAGGAAATATTGTGGAGAAGCTGCTCAGGTTTGAAGAAAAGGAAAATGAGAAGAAGTAAAACAAACTTGGATTCTTGCACAGTTTAGTTTAGGAAAGACTGAATTTTCTTAGCATATATATTTTTATTTTTTATTTTTCAATTATAGTTGACATACAATATTATATTGGTTTCAAGTGTACAACATAGTGATTAGACACTTATATAACTTATGAAGTGATCAACCCAATAAATCCAGTACCCATCAGACACCAAACATAATTATTACAATACTACTGGCTGTATTCCCCATGCTAACTCTACATCTCATGACTTCTTTTGTAACTACCAATTTGTACTTTTTAACTCCTTCCCCTTTTTCACCCATCCCCCCTTCCCATGTTAACCATCAAAATACTCCCTATGAGTTTCTGTTTTGTTTGTTTATTGTGTTCTCTAGATTCTGCATACAAGTAATATCATATGGCATTTGTCTTTCCCTGTCTGACTTACTCCACTAAGCACAGTACGCTTTAGGTCCATCCATGTTGTTGCAGATGGCAAGATTTCATTCTTTTTTATGGCTGAGTAATACTCCATTGTATATATGTATCATGTCTTCTTTATCCATGCATCCATTGATGAACATCCAGGTTGCCTCCATATCTTGGTTACTGTAAATAATGCTGCAGTGAACAAATGGATGCACATGTCCCTTTGAAGAAATGTTTTAGGTTTCTTCAGAAAAATACTCAGAAGTGGAATTAATAGGTTTTTATTTGCCAGTTGTTATAGCCTTGGTTTTAAAGTCTATTTTGTCTGCTGTAAGTTTTGCTACCCTAGCTTTTTTGTTTGTTCATTTCCATTTTTATGAAATACCTTTTCCATCCCTTTACCTTCAGTCTATGTATGTCTTTCGATGTGAAATGAGTCTCTTGGAGGCAGCATATGTAAGGGTCTTGTTTCCTTACCCATTCAGCCACCCTATGTCTTTTGAGCATTTAAACCATTCACGTTTAAGGAAATTGTTAACAAATATGTAGTTATTGCTATTTTATTCATATTTTTTATATTTTGTTTTCTTTTTCTTCTTAAAGAAATCCCTTTAATACTTCATGTAATGCTGATTTGGTGGCGATGAAGTCCTTTAGCTTTTTCTTGTATGGGAAGTTCTTTATCTTTCCTTCGATTCTAAATGATAGCTTTGCTGGGTAGAGTAATCTTGGTTATAGGTCCTTAGTTTTCTTCATTTTGAATATTTCGTGCCAATCCCTTCTGGCCTTCAAAGTTTCTGTTGAAAAATCAGCTGACAGTCTTATGGGAGCTCCCTTGTAGGTAACTAACAGCTTTTCTCTTGCTGCATTTAAGATTCTCTCTTTGTATTTAAACTTTGGCATTTTAATGATGATGTGTCTTGGTGTTGGTGTCTTTGGATTCATCCTGTTTGGACTCTCTGTGCTTCCTGGGCTTGCATGTCTGTTTCCTTCACCAGGGTAGGGAAGTTTTCCATCATTGTATATTCACATGGGTTTTTAATCCCTTGTTCTCTCTCTCTTATTCTGGTTCCCCTATGATGCAAATGTTGGTATACTTGATGTCCTAGAGGGCCCTAAAACTATCCTCATTTTTTTTGGATTCTTTTTTTTGTTGTTGCTGTTCTGATGGGTTGTTTTCTGCTATTTTATCTTCCAGATTGCTGATTTGATTCTTTGCTTCATCTAATGTACCGTTGAGTCTCTATAATGTATTATTCATTTCAGTTATTCTTTATTTCTGATTCTTTTGTCTATTTCCGTTTTTATATCTTCTACCTCTTTGTTAGTGTTCTCGCTGAGTTTATCTACTCTTCCCCTAAGTTCACTGAGCATCCTTACAACCAGTGTTTTGAACCCTGTATCTAGTATATTACTTATCTCCATTTTGTTTAGTTCTTTTTCTGAAGCTTTGTTCTGTTCTTTCATTTGGGACATGTTTGTCTCCCTATTTTGGCTGCCTCCCTGTGTTTCTAAGTATTAGGTAGAGCTGCTATATTTCCCAGTCTCAGTGGAGTGGCCTTATATGGTAGGTGTCCTTTGAGGCCCAGTGACACAGTTCCTGGTCATCCTAGCCGGGTGCTCCAAATGTGTCCCTTGTATAGGTTGTATGTACCCTCTTGTTGTAGTTGAGTCTTACTCGCTGTTTGCATGGAGGGGTTTACCCATGGGCTGATTGATTGGTTGTGAGGACTGTTACCATGACTACAGTGGAGGAGCTGTTATGCAGGGGCTGACCCTGTGGAGCAGGATTCACTTTAACAGGGCTTTGGTGCCTACCAATGTGTCCTATGGGTGCATCTTTTGTAGAGGTGATTGAGTGGTGCTCTGGTGTGGTCTGAATCACCAGGTTCTTTGGTTCTAAGGCCCCTTGGGAAGGCCTCTGTTGCAGGCCAAGGTGAGCCACAGCCTGTGCTCTGCCCCGGGGCCACATGAGCTACAAAGTGATCTATAGATGGTTGCCACTTGTGCTGGGCTTGGAGATACCTGGGAGAGGCTAAGCTGAAAAATGAGGCTGGCTGCCACAAGTGCTGGGCTTAGGGCTGCTTAGCAAGAGGTACAGGTCATGCTGAGGCAAGATGTTACCTGTTTGGGGTTTATGAACCTTTGAGAGATTTTAGTAAATTCTGTAGCAAGAGCCAAGACAGGCCATTTGTATGGAAAAGCCACTGGAATTGGCTTGGGTGGGCCCACAAGTTAGGTAGGGCAAGATCTCAGAATAACCAAGGTGGGGCAGTTTTAATCAGGTTGATGAAGACTCAGAATGGGCTGGTGGAAGGCTGGCTTGGTTGAACAATTGCTTCTGCCAGCAGTTCTTTCTGGATGAAAGCTGTCCCTCCATCCCTCTGCTTGAAGCCTGACAATTCAGTTCCTCTCTTGTATGTCTGTGGCACATTTTGCATTGCTGCTCCAATGCTGGAGCTCAGAGCAAGTGAATCCATCGGCAACTATTTGCTGGTCTTTTAAGAGGAAAGCCTATTACTCGCAGCAGCCCTTCATCTCACTCAGCCACAATCTCTGCTGGTTTTCATAACCAGTAGTTGTGTGGACTTCTCTTCCCAGCTCTGGAACTCTGGGCTGGAATGCCCAGTGTGGGTCTGGGACCCCTCGTTCCTCCAGGCAGACCTCTGCAGCTGACATATCACTCCCAATTTTTAACTGCCACGTGTGTGTGTGCACGCGCACGCGCGCGTGCGCGTGTAAACAGTCTGTTTTGTATCTTTGCCCCTCCCACCAGTCTCAATGTGGCTTCTTCAGTATATTCTTAGTTATAGGACTTCTGTTCAGCTAGACTTCAGGCAGTTCTCAATGATGGTTGTTCTGTAGTTTAGTTCTAATTTTATTGTGTCAAAGGAGGATGCAAGCAGTGTTTCCCTACTCCTCCATGTTTACCAGAACCTTCTTAACATATTCAATCAGTGACTGCTAATCATTTGAGAATAAAACTCTGAATAGAAACCTATTTCTTCCAGTATTTGTTGATCACCCATGTGGACCAGGTACTTTGCTAAGTGCTAATTATACAAAGTAGAACAAGATATTCTTGTCTTCAAAGAATGTACATTCTAAAAGGGAAGATAGCCCCAAAAACAGAAATGAAAATATATTTTCAAGTTATGGTACGTCCAATGAAAAACACTACACATACACTGTGTGTATTTTTGTTTTCTCTTATTGCAAAACTTGTGGTAAAACAGGCAAGTTGGCAATGACTGCAATCTTCATAATCTTCATAATCTACATAATCAAGTACTATTGACTTAGGTCCTATGTAAGTTAGGTTCTATGTAAGAAATCCTAGGTAGGGTTTCTAGAGATAATCTAACATTTTCATAACCCTTTGAAATCCTGTAGACTCAACATCCTAAACACTGAGGGGCTCCTCAGACCCAAATCTCATAAGTAGGTGAGGTTGACCACTGCTTATGAGGTCTGATTTTAAGGCCTACTTTCTTTTTGCTATCCTCATCCAACACCATGCCCATCTTTTGGTTACATTTCCAGAAATTCCAGAATAGATAATCCTAATATAATGGCCTAAGGAGAAGAAAACAAAAGAAAGTGATCAATCGTGGAACTGTTGTTGACAAGGAGAGAGACGAATAAGGAACCCCAGAAAAAACTCACAAGAAAACTGACTGAAACTATTCCACATAGGAGAGTGGATTCATAACAGTTCCAGATCAGTAATCCAGGTAGAGAGAAGAGAGAGAACGGGAAACCGAATTTCTCCTAAACTTAAGGGTAGAGTGTGGGGAGCCACTTGAGGTCCCTACTTGCTCAGCAGTTAGAGGGGGACTACAAATATATACTGTGATAGGCTACTTGCAAGTTCAAAACATTCTTTTATACATGTAATTATAAAAAACACCACAAATAGGAAGTTAAGTAGATGACTTTTTTTTTATATTCCCAGAATAATTGTGCTATATTTGATAAAATACCAAGGGACAATGTAAAATATATTTATGCCTTGTTCCACATATCTACTAGTGAAACAGGTAATAATGAGAAAAATGAACTAGAGCAATCAAATAAAACTATTTTCTTGAGCCTTTTGTGTTTGCCTAGCCTTGTTTTGGGGGAACACATTCCCATACTCATTTTAAAGTATTCCTATTCAAGTGACTTGGCTTGAGGATGGGCATGTGATCCAGGATCAGTCAACCAGATATCTTTCTAGTCAGAGTGATTGGTTCATGAAAGCATATGATATACGTTTAACCAGTCAGAAGTCTCTCTGGGTATTTTACCAACTATCCAGAAAAATATCCTTTCTCTAGGCTTTAAGAATTCTAAAGGTCTGAGGCAGCCAAAGTCCATCTTGCTGCCACATATAGTCAACTTGAAGATTAAGCCAAGCAGAGGCAAACAATAAATAGGGAGTGGGAGAAGAGAAGTTCTAACTGATACTATATCCATTCAAGAGATTCTTGTGTAGATGAAGTGAGTAGAAGGACAGATTTCTACCAGTCTCTGAGAATGGGATACTCAGGGCTGTGACCATAGAACAGTTGCTATTTTTAGGAGGGGCCAAGCTCTTCCAGGAAATTCACAGTGGAAGGGAACTAGTGATAGCAAATAGCCCTGCCGGGACTTGTGAAAGTTATTTGACTTTGGGTAACTTCAAGTTTAGTATATACCAGCCCAGTCTCCCCAAAGCCTTCCTGTGTCCCCTGCTGCCTTCTATCAACCTGAATTGCCCAATTCGCTTGGGGAAGCATGTGAAGAAGAAATAGGAAGACAAAGATAGCATCCAAGTCCAATATTGTCTTCTCATGCATCAGACTTTCAGATGTCTGAAGGCGGGTCCTGTATCTTCTACTAACTACTGGATTTTTGTGCCTAACACAGCCCCAGAATTCAGTAAGCATTTAAATGAAGCATTGAATGAGTGAATCTGATATGGCATATAGGGATAGAGGCCCTGAAATATTCAGCCTGAGAAATTCATTACTTCGGATTAAAGCAATGCTTCTCTAAGCAACCTCTTAAAAAATGCATATACCCAGAGAAGACATAAGGTATTTTTGTCAACCAACAATTCTTATTTTTGGCAGCTATTGAAACAAGAGGGAACCATAAAAATTGGATTTCAGAGAACATTTTTAGTGTGATACAAAGGGCACAGATTTCTGTAACTAATTTTCGTTGGAAAACAGTTGGGCATTATCTCCTAATTGAATATTCATCCAATATGACCCAACAATTCCCTCTGAGAGATGGGCTCAAGGGAAATGTGTACAGATATATTGCAAATATATAACAGGAGATGTATAAGAATGTTTCTAGTTGCAGTGATCAAATGCAAACACCTGAAAACAACTCTAATGCCCATCAACAGGAGAGTAAATAGATGAATTATGTTCACTTGACTGAATATTATGGCAATAAAAACAAATGAACTATACCAATTCACAGCAATGTGGATAAATCCCAGTAATGAAACGATAAAAAATTAAGTGAATAAAGTAAGTGCCCATAATGTATACAATATGATATAATATTTATAGAGTTGAAAACAAGTAATATAAAAATACACTTTCTAGAAATAAATATAGATGCACTGTTTTCAAAGGCAAAGGAATTCTGGATGATGGTTATATTGTGTGGGGAGGTGGGAAATGGTGTGGGAGAATCAGATGGTAAAATGAAGGTTATGTTGAGGTTTTAGCTTTTGTTTTGGATGGTACATTTACAGTTAACTCATCACATTATTAAGAATAATCAAATAAATAAAAAGAAGCCCAGAAAGCCTGTATTCCCTAGAAAACAACTGGAGGCTGGTGCTTCATTTGGAAAAGTGCAATCTCAGAGCAATCATGGTGAGGAAAATGTGAAGGGAGGCATGAAAGGATAGGAAGCAATGCCAGGGACACCTTAACATTGCCTTATGAAGAGCTCTGAAGACACAGCAGCTGTCATTTGGCAGTTTTGTTTGTTCAGCTACACGAGAAATTTTCAAGGAGGATGTTCAGAAAGCTGTGCCTTGGAGCAAATCTTGGGAGGGAGGAGGGAGAGGGAAATTTTGGATTGACTTTCTCCAATGGAAAGTAACTTCCCATTGGGCACAACTTCTTGGTTTCTTCTCTGGCCCCTTTAGAACCAAATCTCACAGCCAGTATTTTACCTAAGTCCAGAATGGTGGGAGAAGCCGCAGTCTCAGGGCATCTGCCAGTTGCCTAACATCAGCAAGGGGAGGGTCCTCACCCTCCCAGGCAAGACTCTGGTTGGCCCCAGGTGGAGCAAGTTTCTAAGCTGTGAGGCAACTGAGCCAGAGCTGGTGGCCGAGGGTCCAGGACAGAATGGCACTGAGGGAACCTAAGAGGTGCATAAGATGTATCCCATATAATCCCTGCATGAATTTGGATAAATCCCTTAACTTCCCTTGAGCCTCATATGGAGTATAGGAATAATGATAACTACCTCCAAAGGTTGTTATGAATATAAAAGCGATAATGTATTTAATGCAATATGCAGTCTTTGGAACCTAACCAGTTCTCGGAAAATGGTGTTCCCTTTTCTCCTTCTCCATGCCATGAAGCTTAATTGAGACAATAGTGGGATTGGGGAGCAGGCCTGACTTCATTCCCCTTCTCTTCTACTCATTTCACCCCGCCCTCTTCCAGCCCGAGAGCACTGGCACCTGTGTTATAGGATGAAAGAAAAAAGATCTTCTTTACCCACTTTCCAACATCAATAGCCCTTGGACTGTAACTTTCCTCTGTGCTCTCAGTTTGAAAAGCTATTAGGCTTAAAAGCATCCCAAACATAGTAGGCAAATAATTTGCCAACCCCTCTGAATGATATTCTTCAAATATTTGTCTAATATTTGCTTTGGTTGGGGGCAGAGCTGGCTCCAGCAGGACAAAGGCACCTTTTACCAATGTTTTGGGAGTTGAGCATGGGGATATAAGATCACCAATGGCAGATTTACAATTCATTTCAAGGATATGTTAGCCTTTTTATAACTTGCTGTTCTGGCCACCTGTCCACTTGATTATTCTTTTATATTTCTAGAGCTCCTCAAAGGACACCTAGGTCACCCAGACCTCTTGGTAGCTGATAGACATCACTGTAATTCAAAATACCCCTTTTTTTCTGGTTATTTGAGAATATTCATTTCCTTTGTAATTGGGAAGGGACAACTGGAGGGCCTTTAGGGGACTTACTTTCCTTGATTTGGGTGGCATTTTACAGGTCTTTGTTTTCAAAATTTTTTTGAAAACTGTACTCTTTTATGTCTCCTGCTGTCTGTATGATGCACGTCATAATAAAATAAAAATTTTAAAAGAAAAAATATCCATTTCCTGATTTGCCTGCCTTATACAATTAAGTGCCAGTGCCTTTCATAACACCTTCATAGTTTCTTGTGTTTGCACACCAGGGACTAAAATAAATGCATGCTGCTATCTTGCTGGTGAAATGTAGTATTGTATAAGTGCAGGTTTAATTTTTAGATTTAGATGAGTGACTTAAAATGTTCTTGTTCTTAATTTAATTGGGGGATAAAATGAAGTTACATGGGGGCTGGAAGAAACTCAAAAACTGCTCTCCTTATCATTAATGCATATTTTGCTCATGCCCAACTCCAAGACACTCCTCCTCAGAGCCTTTTTGAGGACAGAGAACATTCCTAATCTCTAGGTTGCCTCTCTTTGAGCTAACCAATGGCCTCCACAAACATGTAAAAAATTCTGAAGGAGTGACACTCCTGCACACTCTTGGAAAATTTCCTTTGGCTTCCCCTTCTGGCTTGCTTCCTATGTCCATGGATCCAGTTGGCCCCAATTTCTTTCTAGTAGGCAATGGGCAAGGGAGTAGGAAGTCATTTAAAGACTTCATATCACTGACTTTGAGTATTAATGGAGAAATGATTTTCTGCCTGTTCCTATAATACTTCTTGGGTCCCCAAGAGCAAAGCCTGGAATTCTACTATTGGAACGTCTTTCTTTGGTTAAAGTTTGATTGTTCCTAAAAGATCAATGTACTTGAGGACTAGCATTTAAGGTGTCCTAAGTCACCCATATCTTGAATGTGAACAGTGAGCTGTTTGGGTCAGTGGAGGCTCTAAGGACAGCTGTGGGGTTTGGGAGGAGAAGAGGCTGTAATTAGGTAGCTCAGGACCCAGAGAGAGCTTCTGCTTTGCTAGGAGCCTGAACCCAGAAAAAATAAAATAGCAGAAAAATGTCACCCCAAACTCAATGTTTAAAAAAAAGTTAAATGTTAAAAAAACCCCCATGACCCAAGTAGAAAAGCTCCTCAAGGAATGAAACATACACTATATTTTTTACTCTTTTTTCTCCACTTTATTGAAATATAATAGACAATTAGTTGCTCATATTTACATTGTACAATTCAATGAGTTTTTTTCAATTGTAGTTAGAATACAATAATATATACATTTCAGTTGTACAGCATAGTGATTTAAGATCTACATAATTCATGAAGTGATCACCCCACTAAAGGTATTATCCTTCTTCCCCCTTACATGTTTACACAACATTATTAACTATTTTCTTTATGAGACACTTTATGTTTCCATGTTTGTTTTGTACCTATACATTTGTACTTCTTAATACCTTTGCCCTTTTTTACCGTTCCCTCAACTCCCCTTCCATCTAGTAGCCCTCAAAATATTTTCTGAATCCATAAGTTTATTTCTATTGTTGTTGTTGTTTATTTTGTTCTTTAGATACCACATGTATGTGAAATCATGTGATATTTGTCTTTCTCTATCTGACTTATTTCATTCAGTGTAATATACCCTCTAGGTCCATCAAGGCAATATCTTTGTCCATCCCTTTCCTTTTAGTCTGTGTGTGTCTTTTAATCTGAAGAGAGTCTCTTGTAGGCAGCATATGTAGGGGTCTTGTTTTATTATCCATTCAGGCACTTTATCATTTGGTTGAAGCACTTAATTCTTTTCCATTTGAGGTACTTGTTGACAGGAATGTAGTTATTACCAGTATTTATTCATGTTTTTGATACATGTTTTTTCTTCTTAAAGAAGCCCCTCCAACATTTCCTGTGATACTGGCTTGGTGGCAATAAAATCCTTTAGCTTATTTCTGTCTGGAAAGCTCTTTACCTATCCTTTAATGCTAAATGATAGCTTTGCTGGATAAAGTATTCTTGGTTGTAGATCCTGGGTTTTCATCATGTCAACTATTTTGTGCCAAACCCTTCTGTACTCATAGTTTCTTCTGAGAAATCAGCTGCCAGTCTTATGGGTGCTCCCTTGTAGTCAACCAGCTGCTTTTCTGTTGCTGCTTTTAAGATACTCTCTTCATATTTAACCTTTGGCATTTTAATTACAATGTGTCTTGGTGTGGGCCTCTTTGGGTTCCTGATTTTTGGGACTCTCTGAGCTTCCTGGGGTTATTATGTCTATTTCCTTCACCAGGTGAGGGAGGTTTTCCATCATTATTTCTTCAAATAGCTCTTCAGTGTCTTGTTTTCCTTCTGGTACCCCTATGACATGGATATTTTTACCTTTAATAATGTCTTATAGGCTCCTTAAATTAATATTATAATCTTGCCTTCTTTTTTTTGCTCTGAACTTTATTGAGTGTCCTTGGCTTTCCCATTCTCTATGTAAGTCATTTGATCCTCTTTATTCACTTTATTTATTCCATTTAATATACTTCTCATCTCAGAAAAAGTGTTTTTTATTTCTGACTGGTTGTCTTTTATAATTTCCATTTCCATTTTTATGTTTTTTATCTCTTTGTTGAAGTTCTCAGTGAATTCATCTACACTTTCCCTAAGTTCATTGAGCATCTTTATAACCAGTGTTTTGAACTCTGCATCTGTTAGATTGCTGACTCCATTATTTTTAGATCTCTGTTCTGTTCTATTCTCTCTTATAATTTCTGCTTCTTTGTCTTCCCATTTTGTCTGCTTTTCTGTGTAGTTTTCTATGTACTAAGCAAAGCTCCAAAGTCTCCTGTTTTTATTAATGTGGCTTTGTGTAATAGGTGTCTAGTAGCACAGTCCTGAGAGGGGTTTAGCTGCAGGCCAAGTTTAGTTGAGACCACCTGTTAAGATTCAGCAAGCAATCCACAGATGCTGTGCTTATAGTTGCCTCAAGAGGCCATGCCAAAAGCCGAGGCAAGCTGTCACCAGTGTGTCTTGGTGCTGTTCAGCAAGGGGCACCTGACTAAGCAAGGACACATGGGTGTTGCTTGGGTGGGGCTGCAAGCTGGGGCATGTGGAGTTTCAGGGAATCCTCTGTGCGGGATGACCTCTGTATCTAGTTAATGACTTCTCAGTTATGGTGGTGCTGAGTCTGCACACTGGGAGTGGGGATGGCTAAACAGAGGAACAATAAATATCACTGGCACCTCTGCATAGGAGAAAGCCTCATCTCCGGCCCTCACTCTGACAACTTAGTATCCCCCTGTAAGTCCCTGGTGACCCCCATGGGGCCAATCCAGTGCTGGTGCTCAGAGCAAGCAGGTCTGTCACTGCGAAAGTTTGCTGCAGACAGGGCCCTTTTAAGAGGCGTCTGTAGCTGCCGCGGCCACTGCTATAGCCTCTGTCCCACTCCACTGCTAAGAACTGGGCAGCCTTGTGTCTTTGCCCTCTTCTACCTTTTACTGTTGTAGATTGATTAATTATTTCTCTCACTAGTTGTAGTGCTCTGTTCATCTAGATCCCAGATGATTTTGCTTGCTGTTTGCTCTGTGTTTCTGTCACAACTTTGATTTGGTCACGAGAGGGATGAACAAAGCCTCAATCATCTATGCCATTTTTTCCTAGCCTCCTACTCTTAATTTTTTTTTGGCCATGTAATATTAGGCCTATTTTTATGAAAGTAATCTTTTATGCCAATCAATAACTTTAATGTTAGAATGTCTCTTGAGGCAGTGTGAGATAATATGGTAAGTAAACAATAGGCAGTTGCTTACTAAAAGAAAGGGATCATTCCGGACTGCAATTAGCCCTGAATGAGTGTTTCCTTATAATCAGATTCCTCATTGTCTGTGGGACCCACCCTTTGACCTGAACTTAATTGAGTTGCTGGATTAAGGGCATGAGAGTTGAATCGCATTTCCTTCCATTTATAAGGCACCCTGGGATAACATACCTAACTTCTCTGAGCCTCAGTTCACTCAACTGTAAAATAAGTTTAGTTATAAAGTCTATATCTATTCTCTGAAGATAATTCATTTATTCTTTTTATTAATTGTCAGGACCAGAACCAGAAATATTGAGAATTGGGTATAAATAGTAGTTATTAAATTATATGGTGTAATGGGTCATGAGAACTTATGTATTTAAGATGGCAGAATGGAAAATTTTAAATTCCCCCAGCAAGGTAGACTGCAATCCCCTCCGACCAAGGGCCGGAATTCTCCGCCCAGACATCCTGTTTGCTTGCTTAAAGGTCAGGCCATAATCAGGCCATATGGTTAGCCAATAAGGAACTGCAACCTGTCCCGCGCCCGCCAAGTTAGCCCGCCATAAACCTAATATAAGGAACCCCATGCTAAGGATCGGGGTTCTTGTTCTTGCTGCTGCACCAGTGGAGGCTTGAGCCCGGATTCGAATTCATAATAAAATTTTCTTTTTGATTCTAATTCGGCTCTGAGGTCATCTTGTCCGGGTGCACTCTGTAACAATGGCTCTTTGTAGTTTGCAAAAACACAGTTACATGCATCATTGCATTTAGTCCTTCCAATTACCATGTGAAGTAGGCATTATTATTACTATATTATTGTTATCACAATTTTACAACAGGAGAAACTGAAACTTAAAGAAGTGAGGTGACTTGTCTAAAGTCATAGGGAAAGGGAATGGCTCAAAACTCAGGTTTTCTTGACTAAGTCCTATTGCTCTACAATTCACGTTGATTCTGATAAGATGCCAATTGTCCATTATGCTCCCCTCATTTTAACCTTATTAATAATAACAGTGGTAATCATGGATGAAATTTAAGGTAGTCATATGGTGTCAGGTACATCTCATTTAATCCTTATGCCAATCCCATGATATAGACTTTATAGCTGAACTGATTTTACAGCTGAGTAAACTGAGTTTCAGAGGAGTTAGGTATATTACCAGGGTGCATAGCTGGTAAGTGATGGAGACATGATTCAAATCCAGGCCTGTCTGATTTCTTAGCTCTTTACCACTCCATGATCCTCCTGTGTCCTTTGGTTTCTCTTTCAAGGTTTCCAACTCCTTTCAAATGTCTGATTCAAAACAGCAGAAACAACAGGGTGCTTTCAAGGGCAAAAACAAATCTACAGGCTGTGGAAGCACAGAGAATGAACAGTGGGCCCTCCAGGATTTGTTCCAGTGGGAAACATAACTGACCTGCAGAGCAAAATAAAGCATTAGTCCAGAGCGGCACAGAGCCCACTGAGGGGATGGGAAAAAAAGTGACTGACCAACCCACCTGAGGCAGTAAGTCCTTCACTAAGGGATTTACTACAGATCCTCTAGTCTAAATCATTCACATTTTATAGGTGGATGGGTTGGTTAACATCAAAGCATCCCTTACTAATAATGACCTATGGCACAGCAGAGGGTGCAGTGTCACCAGCTGGGTGTGAAGACAGCACAGACTGAGGATTATAAGATCCTCTGGTTGCTTACAAATCCTCTACTACTGAGCAAACCCTAAAAAATAAAGTTCTTTATGGTAGAGATCATAGTACACTTAAGAACTACTTCAGGTTTTGCTTCAATTAAAAACACTAAAATGTCCTTAGCCACCTTTCTGAGATATTTAGCTCATTCTTGTGCTGGCTGATGTGGGCAGAGGGGTGGAGGAATTTAGTGAGAGAAGGTCTGGGAACCAGACAATTTGTTCATCCCTGTGAAAGGAAATCCTCTGAAGACGGGTAGGAGAATCCATGTGTCTTTCATCTGCCACCCTTCCCTGGGGAGGCAGTAGAGGGATTTTTCTCCCAGTCATGGCTCATGGTTCTTAGCTCTGGTCGCACGTTTAGAATTACCTGGGGGTTTTTAAAATCTACTCCTACCTGGGACCCACCACCCACAAATCTCTCAGGGTGTGGCCCAGGTTCAGTGATCTTTATAAGCTCCCCAGGCAATTGTGAAACACAGAGGGTGTTATTTCTCTAGAATTTCAGAACCAGAAACAGAGGACTGATACAAGCGTCCAATTAGACTTTCCACCATTTTGGAGAGTTTGGAAGGGAAACAGGCATTGCAGATCTACTTTAAGGAGGAGAAGAGAGGCACAGAGAACCAAATCAATTTGCCAGGCCAGAGGGCATATAAGGGCAGGGTTGTGGGCTTTTCTTTATGTTCTTCCACATCCCTTTTACCGGTAGTATATTACAGATCAATAGTTCTGATGGCTTAGCTTTATCTGGGACAAGCTTTCAAATTTGATCTATAATACTGTTTCACTGTTTTCTGGTATAGAAACCCAAATTCTTCTTTGGTAATTCTTAGCTCTTTGCAAGCTGGAGCAGTGGGCCATGACACTCCCGCATCCATTTATAAGGAGGCAGGGACGACGTTTCATTCATTCTGTACAGAGCATAACACATGCACTTGCAGTGACAATGCATCAGTGGGGGTGGAATTCAGGCCTAATTCAGTCTCAGATTTCAATTTAGCTGTAAACTCAGCATGTCCATCACTAGATCTACAACAGTTAATTCTTTTAGGACACAGAGCTAAATCCCCAAGGAGGCCTGGCCTGGAGAAGCTACCTGAATCGCCGCCTACTTAAATCATGTTTCTTGATTTAACTGGGTTAGTTTGGTTGTTTATTTTTATAATTTGATTTCAGGGCAGAGCTGGCTTCAGTGTGCTGGCAATTCCCGGAGAGCACAGGCTCTAAGTGACCGAGGCAGGTGTTCAGGAACCCCCAGTGACTGTAAGTTAATTTTGTTCCTCCCCCAGCCTTACAGACGAGTTCTATTTTTAACTGCAAACATGTTCCGTTCAACTGGAATTATGTTCTTTCGACACTGCATTATGCAAGGTGGCTCCAAAGTTTGCCAGGAGTGCTAAAGTAAACTGTGACAATTCCCAGCTGTAGTCATTGAAACCTTACAGTGAGCAAACAGAATGCTTACTTGCTGCAAGATAGTTTCAATTGTGTTAAATAATTGTCTGGTGCTACCTGAAGAGAAAGCTCTGTCTGGCTACTTTGAATCAGCTTCTCTCATTTTGTCTCCTTTGTAATCCTAGAATAAATTCTGTAGGCCTTGAGGGAGTGCATTTAAAAAGGCTTCTAACAATGAAAATTAAACTTGCACAAGTTATAATGAGGGAAAAGCAATGTAATGCTCATTGTAATGTATCCTTTCAGGTGGTTAGCCAGAAGAGGAGTAAAGAAGGTTTAGATGGAGGGCATCCAGTTGAGAAGCCACTCTGATGTAGGTGTTCCTGCTGCACGATCCATTCTCCTAAAGTGAGTACATTAGACAAGTCCACCAGTGAGGTCTCAGGTTTTTTCTTTTGGATAATCATAGAGAAGAGGCTTTCAGTAATTATACAGGATCTTTTCTTCTGCCTTTTTCTGGAGGACTGGCATCTGGCTTATCTGAGATGACCAAGAGAAGAGGGCAGAGCTAGTTGTCTCTGAAGGGAGAATGTTAATATAAATCAGGACTCTGGCAAGCAAGAGAAATCAACTCTTAACCTACTTAAGAAGAAAAGGACTTTTTAGAAAATAAGTTCCATAACTTCCATAACAAACTAGCAGTGCTAGCTTGTTTACTGTTGTTTCCCTACCTATATTCAAGATAGAAAATTACCTTGAATATAGTGGGCACTCAGTAAATGTTTGTAGACTAAAAGAAGATATAAGATGGATAAAAATAATTGTTAGGAAGACTGAGAACCAGTTTGAGAAAAGGGTTAGAGTGAGAATATCTGAGGAGTGTTTAGGTAGCAGGAACTTGGTTCCGGACAGTCTTATCAGGACATCACTGCTGTAATGAGCATTTGTAACCAACCAGAGGATCTTATAATCCTCAATCTGTGCTGCTTCACACCCAGCTGGTGACACCGCACCCTCTGCTGTGCCACAGTCTCATCAGGACGTCATTGCTCTCAATTGTTCTTATATTTCTGTATCTATACTCATACATAAAATCCAGAGAGGGGCTTCCCTTTTGGAATAAGTATCATGGGGTTATTATTCTTTCCTGGTCTATATTCTTGGAAGTGACTTCCCTAGCTACCTCCCAGTTGGTGTACTAGAGTTCTCTAGAAAAGAACAGAATCAGTAAGAGCTGCCCACTCTTTCCTTCTCCCTCCCCACTCTCTCTAAAGAGAGAGAGATATTGATGATATTGATTTATTATAAGGAATTGACTCACATGAATATGGAGGCTGACGAGCCCAATCTGCAGGGTTGGCTGCAGGTTGGGGTTGGAGAATCAAGGAGAGCTGATGTCCTAGTTCAAGGGCTGCCAGACAGGAAAGACCGACATTGCAGATGAAGCCCAAGGGCAATCTCCTGCAGAGTTCTCTCTTACTTTGAGGAAGGCCTTTTTGTTCCATTCAGGAGGAGACCTACCCATTTTGGAGAGCAATTTGCTTTACTCCATTGATTAAAATGTTAATCTCATCTAACGTACTCTTGCAGAAACACTGAGAATAATGTTTGATCAAATAATCTGGACACCCTGTGTCCCAAGCAAGTTGACACATAAAACTGACCATTACACACACACACACACACACACACACACACACACACACACACACACACAGAGAGAGAGAGAGAGAGAGAGAGAGAGAGAGAACATGACATGACTGGCTGAACTTTAGTCATGTGACCATGTCTTTAGCCAGTAGAAGGCAGGGTGTTTTGTTTGCTAATTCCAGAGACTTGGCACAATGAGGCAGAACTTATTTCCCACAGGGAAAGAAGGGAGTTGTTACCATGAGAAAGGGGACTAGGTACTGGGAATCCACAAGACAACAAGTGGCTCTTGTCTCAAGGGAATTGTACTTCATCACTTACTTCTGTGTGGGTTGACATCACAGCTTTGACTGCCTCTGCCAGCTCCTCTTCTCTGTGTGAAAGGGAGAGCAGCTGGGATGAAGAAAGAAATAACTTCTGTCCCTCTATCTCTTCACTTCCAGTCATGAGCAGGGGTGACCGTTTAAACAGTCAGGTAGATCCTCAGCTCTGGGCCCTTACTCTCAGAGGTTTGTGCTAATGATTCAGCATGCAAACTCTGGCTCTCTCTAAAGAGTCTCCTGCACTGTACAGAGTGTTCACAAGACATCTCTTCCCTAGAAGAGTTTGAATCTATTGTACTCTCTCTTTTTAAAAAATTTTACATTCTCTACCTACTAGGGGTGACATGTAGGTATGGCTGCTGCTAAACCATTCAGTGCCTTTGTGGAATGAGAAAAGCCACCACTTCCTCAAGATACTTTACATCTATTGGTCAAAAATGGTCACAACGTACTGATTCTATTAGAACAAGGTGCTGCTATATGCCATAAAATAGTTACAATACATGTAAGTCTACTATGTTTACTATGCAAATGATGTCTCCTTAGATATGGCACCCGTACAATGTATAATCTGTCCACCTGTACATGGCAGGCCTGAACTACCAAGAAAGCCAGAGACCATCAGAGGCCACGAAGGCACAACTTGTTCAAAGCTCTTGTGAATGGTGTAATGGTGTATGTGTGTGTAGGTGTGTGTGTAGGTGTGTGTGCTGGAGTGGGCATGGGGTGTTCCTTTCTTTGGGTTCTGACAAATCTCTAGGCCACCGATAAGACTCAAGACAGAACTATAAGTCTAAGGCTCCTGTAGTATGGCAAGTCACCCAACTCCTTGAAGAAACTGCCTGCAAGGAGTAAGGAACCATTGCTCTCTGGGCAAATTCCTGGGAGACATACTTAGCTCAGACTAGACCAGCAGGCAGAGATAATGGGTAGATATTGCCACTCGAGGGCATATCTGCTGTTATCTTCTGAGGTTTATAAACCTAACTTCTGATTAGCATATTATATAGACAAACTGACTCATCGCAAATTCCATGGATCCATGATGGGATAGTCTAAAATGAAAACAGATGTGACAAAATAAAAGAAATTCTAATGTTTTTTTTTCCTACATCTTAATGGATTATGTTGTACACATCTGTGGTAGGCACAACTCACTTCATGGGCCACTGAAGTTAGATCTGAAGACTTGATTAGATTAATTGTTTTAATTCACATGTTGGATTTTTCTAATGCTATTGAGCACTTTTTCATATATTTGTTGGCCCTTTGAATTTCTTCACTTGTGATGTGCCTATTCAAGGACCTTGCTTATTTTTCTACTGTGTTGTCTCTCTTTTTCTTGTTGATCCATAGGAGTTCTTTACTCCATATATGTATTGAGAATATCTTCTATTCTATGGTTTGACTTCTCCTATTCTATGGTTTGAGGATAACTTTTGATGAACTGAAGTTCTTAACTTTAATGTCAAATTTATCAATATTTCTGTGTTTTGTTTAAGGAACTTTTCCTACCCTGGGGTCAAATAATATTCTTATTGATTTTCTTCTCAGTTGCCTTTCATAATTGGATCTAAAGTACTCCTGGAAGAGTTTTTGTGTATGGTGTGAGTTACAGGCCAGGTTTTATTTCTTCCTTCTAGTGCTCCACAGTGTTACCTTCACCATAAGTCAAGGGTCCCTGTGTGGGAGTCTGTTTGGGAGATTGCCATTCTATTTATTGGTCTATTTTTTTTTATCCTTGCACCAACATACTTTCTTAGTTACTGTAGCTTTATAATAAGTCTTGACATCCAACTGTCAAAGTTCTCTCTCTGTATTACTAGAATGTCTTGGCTAAGATTTTGACATTTTACATAAGAACTGACTCAAACTGGAGCTTCCTTTTGGAATAAGTATTGTGGGATCATTATTATTTCCTGGGATACATTATCAGAAGTGACTTACCTAAGTTCCCAGTTGGTTCTCTCCAAGGACTTTTCCATTCATGGCTTAAATAAAGATCTGATTTTAGCCCATGCAAGTCTGATGGGATCTCCAAATTTATTAAGTTCTACTTTTTGGAAAGGCTGAAGCATAGCAATTGAATCTGAACTACTTAGTGACCTTTTAAAGACAAATCATTTAATCTTTGGAAATGGATGGCTGACTGAGAGGTCAGCCCTCCTCTAGGGGCTGTACCTTGGGGAGAAAATAAGGTCTGTAGTCATATTTGTGATTCAATTCCCACTTATATCAACTACTAGTCATGTGACCCTGGGCAAGTTAGTTAACCTCCCCACCCTCAATTTCCTCATCAGTAATATGGGATAATAATATTACCTACAATATGGGTGTTTGTGAAGATTAAGTGCAATAGAATGAGTGCTTAATAAATGTTAGCCATTATTGAGAGTGATTCCTCTTCCCTACAAAGGCTTTGAGTCTCATCTAAGAGAATTGCAAAAGAACACACTCCTTTTGCATTTCTGAGGTGCAAAGGGCTTTACCTGTAGAAGCTGCAGGGAGGTCGTAATGTTTTCATCTGCCCCTCAGCAATATGAAGAAGAAACAGTTGGTATCTGTCCTTGGCTGGAAATTACCTAATATACAATTAAGTTCCACTGGTATCACACACATAATAAGTATCATACACTTATAAAACTATAACACATTCTTCTTCACATGTTGGCCACTAACCAGCTGTTAAAATGTGAAGCTTCTTAGGGCCAAAAGAGTCCCCAGATCCCCCACTCAAAGGTTCTAGCTAAAGTTATTTCTATGGCAATTTGGGAAAAATTAAAACCAGAGGTGTTTATCTGGATTGGCGGGAGGCAAGGGGACATCTTTCTTTTGTCTGATTTTCCTCAGCATCTGGTAGTGGTGTTCATATAGCATTGGTCAGGGTTGCCTTAGTCAGTTTATGGTGGGAGCCAGTGTCAGATTGCCTTAGGCAGTTTATGGTGGAGATCAGTGATATAAGAAAATTAGGGGCTGATTTATGATCAAGATGTTGGAATAGGTAAATGCCCTGCTTGCATCCTCTCATGACCACATCAAAATTACAACCAAACTATAGAAAAATTATTATTGAGAACTGCTTGAAGTTTAGCTGAACAAGAATTCCACAACTAAAGATATGCAGAAGAAGCCACCTCACGATTGGTAGAATGGGCAGAGATTTGGAACAGCTGGTCTCAACTCACATGTGGCAGTTAAAAATCAGAAAGAATATCTCAGTTGCAAAGTCCCACATGAGGATCAAGGGGTCCCAGCCCCACAACAGGCTCCAGAGCCCAGGATTCCAGTGCTGGGAATCGAAATCCACATAACTTCTGGCTGTGAAAACCAGCAGAGATTCTGGCTGAGTGAGACAGAGGGTTCTTGGAGTCCCAGGCATTCTTCTTAAAGGACCTGCACATGGAAATACTTTCTGGTGGACTCACTTACTCTGAGCTCCAGCACTGGGGCAGCACTGTGAAAGGCACTGGGACTTAAGAGGAGAAACTGAATTGTCAGGCTTCAGGGCAAGGGCTGGAGGAGCAGCTTTCTCCCAGAAGCCATTGTTCTCTTGTTGAGCCCCCGCTCACCCAGTGTGCAGATGCAGACAGGCATCATACCTGAGTCTCTATTAACCTGGCTAACACTGATCCTGCTCTGGTGATTCCCTGAGACCTCGCCCCACTTATGGGCCCATCCAAGCCATTTCCAAAGGCTTTTCCATACAAAAGTCCTGTCTTGGTACATGCTGAAAACTTTCCTAAAATCTTTCAAAGGTTTACAAACTCCAAACAAGTAGCATCCGGACTTGGTGTGTCCCCTATCTCTTGCTAAGCAGCCTAAAGCCTGGCATTAATGACAGCCAGACTCAGTTTGAGGCTTGGCCTCTTCCAGGTACCTCCAAACCCAGGGTGGGTGGCAGCTGTCAGTAAATTGCTTTGTGGCTTATGGCAGGTGGTCCTGGGCAGGGCATAGGCTGTGGCTCACCTTGGCCTGCATCAGAGCCTGTCTCGGGAGGCCCCAGGACCAGCATAACCAGTGACCAGCTTCAGACTGAACTAAACATCACCTGGCTACCTCGATAGATGACACAACAAAGGAACACACTAGGTAGGCACTGGGGTCATGCTAAAGTAAATCCAGTTCCATAGGGTCAGCCCCTGAACAACAGCACCTCCACTGTAGTCACTGGCCAGTCCTTACAACTAATCAGCCTGAGGGGCAACCCTTCCCACCGACATGCAAATAGTCAGCCAAGGCTCAGCTATAACAGGAGGGCATACACAACCCATAAGAGACATATCTGGAGCACCTGACTGCGATGACCAGGGAGACTGTGCAGCTGGGCCCCACAGAATGCCTATTACATAAGGTCACTCTACTAAGACTGAGAGACATAGCATCCCTACATACTATATAGAAGTGGTCCCCAGCCTTTCTGGCACCAAGTTCTCCCATGAGAATCTAATACCTGATAATCTGTAGTGGAACTGAGGTGGTGATGCTAGTATTGGGGAGAGGCTACAAATACAGATGAAGCTTCACTAGCTCACCTGCCACCTACCTCCTGCTGTGCAGTTTGGTTCCTAATAGGCCACAGACCGGTAGCAGTTTACAGTCCAGGGGTTGGGTACCCCTGCTATATAGAAACAAATACAGGGAGGCAGCCAAAATGGAGAGACAAAGGAACATGTCCCAAAATGAGAGAACAGAAGAAAGCTCCAGAAAAAGAACTAAATAAAATAGAGATAAGCAATCTACCAGATACAGAGTTCAAAACACTGGTTGTAAGGATGCTCAATGAACTTAGGGGAAGAGTAAATGAACTCAGTGAGAACATTAACAAAGAGATAGAAAGCATAAAAATAGAAGATAGAGACCATAAAAAAGTCAGTCAGAAATAAATTTTATAACTGAAATGAAGAATACATTACAGAGAATCAACAGTAGATTAGATGAAGCAGAGACTCAAGTCAGCAATCTGAAGATTAAGTAGCAGAAAAGAGCACATTAGAACAGCAACAAGAAAAAATAACCCTCCCAAAATGGATTAAAGGGCTTCTAGGACAACATCAAGTGTACCAACATAGTATCATAGGAGTAAAAGAGAGAAAGAGATTGAAAACCTATTTGAAGAAATAATGACAAAGAACCTCGCTAGCCTGGCAATGGAAATAGACATATAATACCAGGAAGCATGGAGAGTCCCAAACAAGATGAACAAAAAGAGGCCCACACCAAGACACATCATCATTAAAATGCCAAAGGTTAAAGACGAAGAGAGAATCTTAAATGCAGCAAGAGAAAAGCTGTCAGCTACTGCTGGAGCCAGCCACCTAAGATCGAACAGTTCCCGAGAGGAGGAGTGAGGATTGAGAAAAAAAGAGAAAGAGAGAGAGAGGGAGACAGAAGATAGAGTTGGGAGGGCTAACAGCATATTTATACCCTAGGATGTGCATGAGAAGCAACACCCATAGATATGCAAACAATTGCTGACATTTACATAAGTTCTCTCAAAACATCCTCGTTCCTGTTTTCCATCTCTTATTCCTTGGGGCAAGGAAAGTTCAACTCTTTTCATTAAGCCAAACTTCCTCCTTCTGCAACAAACTATCCATTAAGCCAAACTTCCTCCTTCGGTAATGAGCCCACCTGCTCTGCAAACTTCTAGCTTGCAGGCATTCAGCAAGAATGGCTCCCAACAAGCCACCTAAAGAGAGCTTCCATAACACTGTCAGCTGATTTTTCAACAGAAACTATGCAGGCCTGAAGAAATAGGCATGAAATATTCAAAATTATGAAAAGTAAGGACCTACAACCAAGATCACTTCACCCAGCAGAGTTCTCACTTAGAATCGAAGGAAAGATAAAGAGCTTCCCAGACAAGAAAAAGCTAAAGGAATTCATCACCACCAAACCAGCATTACATGAAATGCTAAAGGGACTTCTTTAAGAAGAAGAAAACAAAATATCAAACAAAATATCAAAGATATGAATAATAAAATGGTAATAACTACATATTTATTAACTTTTTAAAAAAATGTAAATGAATTAAATACTCTAATCAAAAGACAGTGTGGCTGAATGGGTAAGGAAACAAGACCCTTACATATGCTACCTCCAAGAGACTCATTTCACATTGAAAGACACACAGACTGAAAATAAAGGGATGAAAAATATATTTCATAAAAATAGAAACAAATGAACAAAAGAGCTGAGGTAGCCATACTTAGAGGAGAAAAAATAGTCTTTAAAACCAAGGCTATAACAAGAGACAAAGAAAAACCTGTAATCCCATTTCTGAGTATTTATCTGAAGAAACTCAAAACAGCCCTTCAAAGGGACATGTGCATCCATATGTTCACTGCAGCATTATTTACAGTAACCAAGATATGGAGTCAACCTGGGTGTTTATCAATGGATGCATGAATAAAGAAATGGTACATATATACAATGGAGTATTACTCAGACATAAAAAAGAAATGAAATCTTGCCATCTGCAACAACATGGATGGACCTAGAGGGTATTATACTGAGTGTAGTAAGTCAGACAGAGAAAGACAAATGCCATATGATTTCACTCATGTGGAACCTTAAAGAACAAAATAAAATGAACAAACAAAACAGAAACAAACTATTGACACAGAGAGCATTTTGATGGTTGCCAGATGGGAGGGGGTTTGGGGAGGATAGATTAAAAGTGAAAATTGGTAGTGACAAAACAGTTGTGGGGGTGTAAAGCATAGAGAATATAGTCAATAATGTTGTAACAATTATGTATGGTGTCAGATGGGTACTAGATTTATCATGATGATCACTTTTTAAGTTATATAAATGTTATATATGTGTCTAATCACTATGTTGTATACCTGCAACTAACATAGTATTGTGCCAATTGTTATTTACAAATAAAAAATTTTAAAATTTTTTTTTAAAAGAAAGAAAATAAAAATAGAGAGTTTTTCTTTTAAGTATCAGAAGGAGAAAGGAGTCTGGAGTTGGTATGTTGCCTCCAAAGGGTCATCAGTGCTCAGGCTCCTCCTGTCTCTGGCCTGCCACTCTGTGAGTGGCTCCTGGCACTGAGCTTGCAAGACTACAGCTAGACCTTTAGCCATTGTGTTGCTGTTTCAGCTGCAACTGGAGTTGAGATGAAGAGGGGTGATGTGTTTCTGGGAGGCCTCATCCCAAGGCTTGCCCTAATATTTGGTGACACCCAATCTGCACCTTTAAGAGGCTTGGACTGTAGTTAGTTAACTTATTTCAAAACAAATAAATATTTAAATTAAAGCATATTTTAATATATTTAAATACTTATTTTTATAAACAAAAAATCTGGCACATTGACCAGCATTCTGTTTTAAAGGAGAGAATAGACCCTGGGCAGGCAGCAAGCAGTATTGTATAGTCTAAAAGCTCAGCTTCTTGCAGCAAAGTCCATAATTTATAGGTGCTTTAGAGATTTCAGGAACAAGATGGATTTTTGAAAAATCAGGAAACCAAAGGTGCTATGGGAGGAGTCTTCTCAACCAGATGGTTCTTTAGCTGTAGTTGGTCAGCTGGGATATTCTCCACTTCTCTTAAGGGCTCTGTGTAGTACCCGCAGTTGGACTGGCATCTGTCAGCGGTGCCCAGTGGTCTTGATGCGGATGACCCATGGAAAGTTAGCACCAGGAGCAGAAGGTTCTCATGTGCCATCCCCTGTGTTTCTCTCTATCCCTATTCGGTTGGGCACAGTGGTGTTTATTAACGTTGCAGACATGTTCGACATTGCAGTTTTTAGAGGGAGCCCTGTACCCTTCGTGGGGGCAAGGGGAGGTCCTGGAGCAGTGAGACCCAGAGACCCTTAATAACTAGAGTTGGGCTTCTTGTAGACAAATGTTTAGAGTAAAGGTGTCATGGAATTTCCTTTTTAACACATGCTCCTTAAAGTTTGGAATAAAATTTATGCCTGTTATCTGGATCTGAAATAAAGATGGTCTCTTTCTAAACCTGGTAGGTCAGCCTTAACTAGAAAAGAACCTGCTGACTGGAATTAGATAAGACGGAAGGTAGTCTACGGAACAGAACATAAGACTGCTTCAAAAACTGGTCCTACTTTCAGAGAATGGAGAGGAAACTCCTGGAGGAATTCCTAGGGAGAAACACTATTCAGAAGGAAGGTGGTTTTCTTAGGAAGCTGATTTTAAGTCAGAATGAAGGTTGCTTCAGGATACTACATTTAAAAAAAAAAAAAGGAGCTCTCTAACTCCCCACACAAGACTCCCTATCCCCTGCAATGTGAACTTTGAAGGAGTGCAGATGCCATCAGGGAAATGGTCGCTTTGAGATCCACGAGGCATGTGGAACAATCTGGCTCTGTTTATTTTCTTATTCTGGAAACCTTCTGCCTTGACATGGAAGATTTCCTGGGTCCACCTCCCCTGACACAGCTCATAAATAAAGGCCTCCTGGAGCCCTGCTGCAGGTAGCGGCCCGTCCCTAGGCCCTCTGCTGCCCTCTGCTGGAACCGTGCTGCCAGCACTACCAGAGTTAATTCTCAAAGCCAAAGCTTTCTAGTGCACTTGGTTAATTCCTGATACTTCTTTTTGGTCTATCACAGAGAAGCTGACAAACAAATTACAGCTTTTTATGACTTATAACTAAATATGAAGTAAAATCAATGTTCTGTTATCACAGAATGAGCAATATGATTGTTAGAAAAAGCAATGATGCAAACAGTTAACCTAATTATCAATCAAGAAAGACAAGACAAATTTCTTCTACTTAAAAAAAAAAAAAGCCTGGGAGGTAGATAGGGTAAAAGGGGTCAAATATGTGGTAACAGTAAAGAATTAAAAATAAATAAATTAATTAAAGAAGAAAAGCTTATTGATTTTTATACTGTCCAAGGTATTGTGCTCATCTTTAAAGGAACCCATAGAATGAGTTATACAGTTTCTCTCTGCATGAATTTATAATCATATCATCCAGGAGGAGAAGTAATTGTAAAATGAGACAAATCAAGATAAATTTCATGAAGAGAGTATCAAATGGTGATGGGGCTTAGATAAGGAAGAGCTCAGATTCAAGTAGAGATAAAAAAAAAAGCAGCAAATGCTGCTATGCTGTTGAGGAGGTGTTGGGTTTCCAATGAGGGAACGACAAGAACAAGGTCTCCATCTGGGAGAAGAATGAGAATTTTCCTTGGAATAAGGGAGTGGTCAGGTGAGTCCGGAGATTAGAGCATGTGTAGGCTGGCTGGGAGAAATCTAGTTTTCTTTCCTCCCTTTATTCTACATTCTGGTATTGTTTGAAGTTAATAGTTAATAAATTGAATTTACTTACTGTCACTCTAACTCTATGTACATATATACACAAATGTGAAAGACTTATATATATCTATACCCATATGTTTATGAAAGAGTGGTATGAGGTTTCCTTGGATTTCTTAAAGACTAATTGTGATAGCTGTGTAATGTTCTACGTGAGATTGGACCAATAAAAACTGTGCAATCAGATAATACTTTGAGATATGAATCATTTTCCCCACCGTTTTCATCTTTTTATTGTAAAATTCAGCTAGATAAGAAAATTATGCAAAACAAAAATATAGCTTAGTGAATTATTACAAGGTGAACATCCACCTTGCGTGAACAACTAAACACAATTGCTTCCGTACCTTTAAAAGTAACTATTCTTTTACAGCAATTACTTTCATTTCTCTCTAGTTGGTCTCCAACTACACACTCTAGTTAAATGTGTTCCTACTTGTAAAAATGATCTAATATATCTCTCAAGTAATTTTTAATCTATAGTTTCCCCTGCCATCCCTTTCTTTCCTTTAAAATTTATTGGTTGCACAGCCCTGGCCACTTGACCTGTAGTTTGGATCTTGTGATAGTGTTTGCATGTTGTGTCTTGTGTTCTTCTGACCTCCATGTTCTCTGTAGACTGGAAGCTGGATGCAAAATGCTATGTAATGAGATTTCTTTTATCTCAAAATCTCTGTGTGAAGTTAGCAACCATTGATTCTTTTTTTTAAAAATTAATTAATTATTTTTTTATGGTCACATTGGTTAACGAAATTCGGTAAGTTTTAGCTATACATTTTAACAGTAAGGCTTATATATTCACATTGTGTGTTCACTTCCCATATTAGATTTTTTTCTGTCACCACATATTTGATCCCCTTTACCATGCCCATGAGTCTTTGTTTCTCCTGTTCATTTGTTGCTTTTAGGTTTATATCTCATATATAAGTGATATCATGTGATTTTCAACTTTATCTGTCTGGCTTATTTCACTTAGCATGATTATCTAAAAGTCCATCCATATTGTTGCAAATGGCAGTATTTCATCTCTTCTTATGGCTGAGTAATATTCCATTGTATATATGTACTACAGCATCTTTAGACAATCATCTCTCATAGGATACTTCAGTTGCTCCATGTCCTGGCCACTGTGAATAATGCTGCTATGAACATTGGTGCGCAAGTATCTTTACGAAAATGAGTTTTCAAGTCTTTGGGGTAAATACCCAGTAGAGGGATTGCTGGAACATATAGTAGATCAATTCTTAGTTTTTTGAGGATCCTCCATACTGTTTTCCATAGTGGCTCTAACCAATCTGCAGTCCCACCAGCAGTGTATGAGAGTTCCTTTTTCTCCACATTCTCTCTAACTTTTGTTATTACTTGTCTTGTTGATTACAGCTATTCTAACAAGTATAAGATGGTACCTCATTGTGGTTTTGATTTGCATTTCCCTAATAGCTAGCGATGTTGAGCATATTTTTATATATTTATTGGCAATTTGTATGTCCTCTAGGGAGAAGTGTCTTCAGGACCACTGCCCATTTTTTTATTGGATCATTTCTTTTTTTTCTCTTATTGAGTCGTTTGAGTTCTTTGTATATTTTGGATATTAGGCCCTTATTGGAGCTGTTGCTTGCAAATGTATTTTCCCATTGACATGGTGGACTCTTTACTTTGTTGATGGTTTCTTTTGCTGAGCAGAAGCTTTTTAGTTTGATGTAGTCCCATTCATTTATCTTTGCTTTTACTTCCCTTGCCTTTGAGGTCAAATTCATAAAATCTTCTTTAGGTCCAAGGTCCTTGAGTTTCGTTCCCTTGTTTTCTTCTATGCATTTTATTATTTCAGGTCTTATATTCAGGTCCTTAATCCATTTTGAGTTAATTTTGTTGTGTAGTGATAGAAAACAGCCTAGTTTTATTCTTTTGCAGGTGACTTTCCACTTTTCCCAGCACCACTTATGGAAGAGGCTTTCTTTTCTCCGCTGTATGTTTTGGCTTTTTTTTTTTGTCAAAAATTATTTGCCTATATAAATATGAATTTACTTCTGGACTCTCGATTCTGTTCCACTGGTCTATGTGTCTGTTTTTTTTGTTGTTGTTTTTCCTGGCAATACTATGCTGTTTTGATTACTGTCACTCTGTAGTATAATTTGAAGTCAGGTGGAGTGATGCCTTCAGCCTTGTTCTTTTTTCCTCAGGATGGCTTTAGCAGTTCTAGATCTTTTATGTTTTTATACAAATCTCATGATTTTTTTGTTCTATTTCTTTAAAAAATACCAATGGGATTTTGATGTCCCTGTATAATGCTTTAGGTAATAAGGTCATTTTAACTATGTTGAATCTTCCAATCCAAGAACATGGAATATCTTTCCATTTCTTTGTATAGGAATGCTATGGATTTTTGAACACTGATTTTGTATCCAGAAACTTTATTGTATTTTCTTATTGTTTTTAGTATTGTTCTTATGGAGGCTTTAGGATTTTTCTATATAGAGAATCATGTCATCTGCAAATAGTGACAGTATGACTTTTCCATTTCCTATTTGGAAATGGAGAAGTCATACTGTCACTATTTGGCCTTTTGTATCTTTCTCTTGCCTGATTGCACTTGCTAGGACCTCCAATGTTATATTGAATAACAGCGAGAATAATGGATAGCCTTGCCTTGTTCCTGATCTTGTTCCTTTTATTTTTTCACCATTAAGTATAATGTTGGCTGAGAGTTTGTCATATATGGCCTTTATTATGTTAGGTACTTTCCTTCTATACTGATTTTGTTAAGTGTTTTGATCATAAATGGGTGCTGTATCTTGTCAAATGCTTTTTCTGCATCTATTGATATAATCATATCATTCTTATTTTTTAATTTGTTTATGTGGTGTATCACATTAATTGATTTGCGTATGTTGAACCATCCCTGTGCCCCTGGGATGAAGCCCATTTGATCATGGTGTATAATATTTTTAATATGTTGCTGTATTTGATTTGCTAGTATCTTATTTAGGATTTTTGCATCTGTCTTCATGAAAGATATTGGTCTGCAGTTTTCTTATTTTGTATTATCTTTACCAGGTTTTGGTGTTTCTATTGCTTCCTTGTCCTTGTGTTACTGTTTTCTTTCTTTTGGTTGGGTTTAGTGGGTTTTGCCTCTGGTTCTTTTTGTTTTATGTTATATACTTCAGTTCTGAGTCATTGGTGTGTGGTTACCATTACAAATATGTAAAGAATAGTTATATATATACAGTCATCCATTTTCTTTTGCATGTGCCTTATCTCCATTCCTCTTTGCGAATTTGGATCTTTGAATCCTCCCCTTTTCAATCATTGTTATCTCTGTTTGTTTCTATGTATGCTGAACATTCATTACTATGTTGCTATAGCATTTCTCTTATTATTTAAGCTTATAATGCCCTGTTCTTAGTAAAGGTTACACTCCCCTTCTTCTATTTGCCTGATAGTCACTTTACTCCTAATTATGTATATATTTTTTGTCATTTTGTTTTAGGTGAGCTGACCCCTTTTAGTATTTCCTGTAGTGCAGGCCTCGTAGTGAAGAATTCCCTCAATTTTTTTATGCCTGGAAAGCTCTTAATTTTTTCTTCATATCTAAAGGAGAGCTTAGCTGGATACATTATTCTAGGCTGGTAATTCCTTTCACTTAATAGTTTAAATATTTGATTCCACTTTTTTCTGGCTTGTAAGGTCTGCACTGTGAAGTCCGACGATAATCTAATGGGTTTTCCTTTATAAATTACCATTTTCTTCTTCCTGACTTCCATGAGAATTCTTTGTTGTTGATTTTTGATAACTTTAATAAATATGTCTTGATGAAAGCCTTTTTGGGTTGAGATAATTGGGTGTTCTGTTGACTTCTTGAATTCCAGTCTCCAGCTCATTCCTTAGATTTGGGAAATTCTCGTCCACTCTTTGTAAATGCTTTCTAGTCCCTGCACCTTTTCCTTGCCTTCGAGAATGCCCATTATTCTTATGTTTCCTCTCCTGATATCAGCTAGTTCTTGTATTTCTTTTCTTTATTTTTCTCTCTTTTTTTCTGATTTATTTCTAGATTTCTGTCTTTGATATCACTGATCCTTTCCTCCATTTGATCGACTCTACATTTCCAAGCTTGCTATTCAATTTTTCAACTTTTGCAGTGTGTTTTTTAATCTCCAGAAGATCTATTCTGTTCTGTTTGAAGGTTTCAATCTTCTTACTCTGCTCATCTAGTTGTTTTTTCAGTTCCTGAAATTGTTGATATGACTCTTTTTGGAATTCACTGAGTTTTTTCAGAAGTACTATCTTGAATTATCTGTCATTTAAGTTGCATATTTTTATGTCTGTAAGCTTATTTTCTGGATGTTTTTCTCTTTCTTTCTGAAATGTCTTGTCACCTTGGTTGTTCATAGTGTTTAATGGAGCAGGTCTTTTAAAATTAATCTTATTGCTACTCTCTGGGATTCCTGGATCTGGATATCTGTTTTTTTTTCCCTAGATAAGGAAAGTTTTCAGTCATTATTTCTTTCAATAATCTTTCTGTCCATTTCTCTCTCAATTCTCCTTCTGGGACCCTTATAATACATATATTTGTCCTTTCTGATGATATTCCATAAGTCATTGAAGCTATCTTCACTCTTTTTCATTTTTCTTTTTGCTCCTCTGATTGAATGAATTCCACTGATTTGTCTTTGAGTTCACTGATCCTTTTGTTACTACTCTGCTATTGCACCCCTCTACTGAATTTTGCAGCTCAGTTATTATATTCTTCAGCTCTGTGATTTCTGTTTGGTATTTTGAAAGTATTTTTTATTGTTTAAATTCTCACTTTGCTCATGTGTTATTCTCCAGACTTTGGTGAGCACTTTCATGGTCTTTATTTTGAACGCTTTACCAGGTAAATCACTTTTCTCTGCTTCATTAAGATCCATTTCAGGAGTTTTATCTTGTTCTTTTGTTTGAAACAAAAAGTTTGTTTTTGTTTTCTATTTCTTCATTTTTCTGGACTTTCTGTATTGATTTCTGTGCATTAGATAAAATAGTCACCTGTCTCAGTCTTGTCTGGTATAATAGATGAACCTGGTCAAGCCGCCTGAACTTTAGTCCTGATTGTCTCTTAAACTTTCATGATTGTTCAACCTGTATCCTTTTTTTTTAGTCAATCATAGTTGTTGAGGGTATCCCAAAGGGGAGGATTGCAATCAGCATTTAGATGCAGACCAGCTGGAAGCTGGACTCAGGTAGCAGCTGGGAAAATATGTAATTTAGCTCCTTTTAGGGAGGAACTGTGAGCAGGGATTTTTGCCTGTTTCCTCTATATTAGGACTGGATGTATAGACATGAGAGGTGCTTCTGGGCCTGTTAAGAACTTTTTGCTTACTATAGTCTGGGACTCCTGAATAAAAGCTCCATTGGGTTTTAGAAACAAGTGATCTCAGGGGCTATTCCTTAGGCAGCAGTAGCAAAAACTTGGGCTTCAGATATGTATACAAGCTCCTTCCAGGGAGCTACTGGTGACTTGGAGTGGGCTATAGGGAAAAGGCAGGAAAGGTGTCTGCAGGCCTCCATGGTCTGTGGAAAATCATAGTCAGCTGCTAGATGTGTGCTAAATTAAAAGCCTAATTCTCAGGCAGCAGCTTTTGAAGTATATAAATACACCCTTTCAGGAAAAGATTGGGGGGGGGTAGATGTTTCTGCCTGCTCCCTTGTCCTAAGCCCTGGTGGGGCAGCTGTGGCAAATGCTTGCTTCTGCTAATAAATGCTTTTTTGCTTGTTGTAGTTTTGTAGGTCTCATGAATTCAAACCCTGTGGCTTTAAGAGCTAGGTGGTTTGGGGGCCCCTTTCTCAGATGTGATTCTTTTAAAAAATTACAGTATAGTTGACATACAATATTACATTAATTTCAGGTATAAAATATAGTGATTACACATTTATAGACCTTATAATGTGATCACCCTGATGTGTCTATATGTTGCTGCAGAATTGTGGTTCTGAGGTAAGGGGTATGAATGAGACTCGGGCAGTTGGAAGAAAATGCAGGGAGCTTTAGGCAACTGCGACATAACTCTTTATTCCAGCAAGGGCACAGCCAGTCTTTCAGGGCGTCAGCCCTTTTATACACTGGTTAAAGAGTAGTGGCACACTGCTAGATAATGAAAGCCCATGCAAGTGTACCAGGTACATGGTTACATAAAGGGAGAAGCACTGAGTCACTTTGACTCAGAAGTTGGCTGCTAAGGGTGTCGGGAGGGAGCCTAACTATAGCCATCTTTCTTTCTTTGCACACTCCACCCCTTCAGGGTTTCTCCCATACACCTATGGAGGCTTGGCATGTGATAGCTGCAGAAAGGCAGAGCTCTGTACTCACAGGCCACAACAACAATATAGGGAACAATAATATGCCACTAGGAGGCAGGTTCTACTTCCTAGGAGAGCTAAGATTCAGCGCCAAGTGAATGTTAGGCTTGCCCACTACTCCTGCAGAGGATCCCTAGTGAGCCTCTGGACTTTATGTATTTCTTGGGAGAGAACTGCCAAAGCTTATGAGATATTGTGCTGGTGGTCCAGAATATAAATACAACATTCAGTGTGGAGAATGGCACAAGTGCCCCCTTGGGCAGCAGTTAAGATATCCAAAGCCATGCGATTTTGCAAGACAACTTTTCTAATTTGATCTACTTCATCAGTTACCAAACTTAAGGGCTTTATGAGTATAATTCAAGGCTCAGGCAGTATGTTCTGCCAAAGCTGTCACTTTCATTTTAACTACCACATCACCTGCCACAGGCAGAAAGATGGCTAAGGTGTAATACCACCATGCAGTTCATTTAATGTGGATATGTTGCGACTAATATGCATCCCAATTTGGGGGGCACTGTAGTAGCGCTTGCCACACAGTTACTGGCAAATACGGGCTTCCCCAAGTACAGCAGCCTGTTCAATTCAAGGGAATATAGGGCCATCCATGGACCCTACATACCCATAGGCTTCCTGGGGGCAAAAATCCTAGATGGGTGGATATTGGCATACTTTTGTCCTGTCCTCCAATGTGTGGAAGATGAAACAGTAGTTATATTTTGGCATAAGGAATGTGGCACCTACCCTAGCAATCAAGACCCAATATTTCTTTCAATATAAGAGTCACATCCTCAGTCACCTCCACCCCTTCACTAGTGAGCCATGACCATCCATCATGTACCAAGTACTTCAGTAAGTGTTTATCAACTCAAGTACGATGATGGTCCAGTCGGGTGTCTGAGGTCCCCAGTGGGCCAGCCACCCCCATGCTGTGACATCAGCCATATGTATACATCAGGACAATCCTGCAGTGGCACTGACAGGAAACTGTGCGGACCCAACAGTGTGAGACATCCACGATTGTAGCATAGGTATGTGCCCAATCAATCAGAATATTCACATAAAACAGCTTATGGTTGGAAAGAAAAGGAGGACAATGGTACAAAGGTAAGTCTTTTCCATCAGGCAAGATGCATGCTAGCATCTTATTTTGTGATAAGATTGTTGCTGCTGAGGGGTGCTGGTCTGGCTGGCAGTACCTTACCCATTCCTCTTGGGGCATTGATCCCACTGTGTCAACATGACACAATATGGGAGAACTCATGATAGGCCACAGTGACAATACAAAGGTTCCCCATAAAATGATACTTTCTTCTTCATCCATCTCTCCTGTGAGATATCTCACAGCTACTTGTGTGGCTGGTCGGCCATTACCCAAGGAATGACCTGTAAGTTTACCTCTAGTCCCTTACTCCATGGGGCTATTAGGCCTACCCACTGACAATGTGGGGCTTTTATTTTGCATGGCCAAGTCCATTGCACTGTCTCTCACCTTTTCAGACAAGTAGGAGTATATTACCATTGAGTCCATGACCAAATTTCAACAGAGTTTTAGTTGTAGTTACCTGTAATTAATTGGATTGGGGCCACAAGGGATCTCTAGCTTGAGGTCGCTTGTTCAGGCCCCTCAACATGTCCCAAAGGTGGGAAACCCAACTTCATAGTCCTGGGGGATTGATGATTATATGTAAGCACTGTTTCAACAGCCCATTGTACTGCTCAATCATGCCTGCTGCCCACGGATTATAAGGGGCATGCCATTTCCATTGAATGTCCATTTGCTTGGCCCACGTTTGGACCTCATACCTGGTAGAATGATTTTCTTGGTAACTTACCACCACTAATAGCCTACCATGAAAGACACATAACCATTTGAGAGCTTGGACTGTATGCTTTTGGTCTGCGGCTGCACAAGGCTCTGCAAACAATAATCTGGTAGCCATGTCCACTGCCGTAAAGGCATAAGATGCCTCTTGAGCCTTTAGAAGAGGTACTGTGTAATCTATCTGCCACATGGTTAATAAGATCCTTCCCCTTGTTATTTGCTCATGCTCCCATTTCATGCAGTGAGGATGTGGCATATTCTGCTGCACATGGGACACTTGGCACAGGTATCTGAAATATCTTCCCACTTCAGGGGAAGGTTCCACTGTTCCTTCACTGTCCACATGGTTTTGGAACCCAAGTGTTGCAATTGTCTGTGGAGCCAGTGTGCCACATCGGTGGCAGGAGCCTTTTCTAGCCACTGCACACATGGGAACGCACTGCCTCATCATTGCCTGGAGTTACCAAAAGGACACGACTGTAACTTAATAGACAGTTACATCCTTTTCTTCTCCTCTCTCCCACAGGTCTTACCACATGGTTTATCCCTATAAGGGCCTCTGGCCCATTAGCCAGTTTTCCATTTCCATGTAGGCAACCATAATGTCAAGCCTTTATGCATCACCTAACCGTCAGTACAAATAATCACGGGGCCATCTTAATGGGCCATATGATACAGCCCCACAGTTCAGCTCATTGGTAGCTTTGGCCCATTACTGATATCATAGCAAATATTGTCAGTATCTCGTTGTACTTCTGTAGCTACCCACTTGGTTTCCTGCCCGCTACCGGACCCATCTGTGTACCATGCATCAGGGGGTATGGATGGCTTCCCTTCTTTGTAGGACACTTCTAAATCTGTAGAAACTGCAGCATCCAGTATATTGTCAGTGGTAAATTCAACTGAGCCTAAAACTGTCTGTAATTCCATGGCAAGAGGACTAGAAGCTATGGTACTCCATTATTCCAGATAGGCACGCCATTTCATGAAGGTAGGGGCTTGGGCCACTCCTGTTTTGGAGGCCTGTATCCATGTATGTAACCAGCCTTGTAAGATAGGGTAAGTGGTGCACATCTGCACTTTGGCCATGCTAGTCACTGCCTCAGTGGCTTGCAAGGCTGCATATACAGCCACTAATTATTCTCTGTTAGGAAATACTGGCTCTGAGCCTTTTCAAAGTTGAGACCAAAAACTCAAAGGGGTCCTAGTTTGTTCCGAACGTTATCATAGCCCAGCCATATCCTTCTGCTGTTATATGCATGTCCAATTCAAAGAGTTTAAAAGGATCTGTTATCTGTAAGGCTTGGAATTGCTGCACCACCCTAATCATAAACTTAAACCTAACCTAAACCTAACTCTAACCCTATCCCTAAACCTTAACTAACCCTAACCCTAACCCTAACCCTAACCCTAACCCTAACACTAACTATAACCCTAACACCTATACCTAACTCTAAACCTAACCCTAACCCTATTCCCAGCCCTAAACGTAACCCTAACCCTAACCCTAACACTATCACTAACCCTGAACCTAATTCTAACCCTACAAAACTATTAACCCTAACCCTAACTTTAAACCTAAACCTAAACCTAATTCTAACCCTAATCATAACATTAACTTAAACCTAAACCTAACACAAACTTAACCCAGACTCTAACTCTAACCATAACCCTAGCCAACCCCAACCCTATCCCTACCCTAACCCTAAACCTAACCCTGACCAAAAACAAACCATAACCATAGCGTTTAAACTAAACCTAACCCTAAACCTAACCCTAACCATAAACCTAACCAAAATTCTAACTCTAACTCTAACCCTAAACCTAACACTCTACCTAACCGTAATCCTAGCCATAACCCTAACGCTAGCCCTAACACAAACTCTAACTGTAACAATAACCCGAAGCCTTACACTGAATCTAACACTAAGCCTACACAAACCCTTAACCCTAACTCTAACCCTAACAATAAACCTAACCCTAACCCTAACCGAACACAAACCCTGAAGCCTAACCTGAACCCGAATGCTTACCTTAATCCTAAACCTCACTCTAAACATAACCCTAAACCAAACTCTCACTAATCCTAAACCTAACCCTAACTCTGACCCTATCACTAACCCTGAATGTAATTTGAACCCTACAGAATTCCCTAACCCTAACCATAATCCTAACCCTAACCCTAACGCTAACCCTAAAAATAACCCTAACCTAACCATAAATCTAACTCTAACCCTAACCATAACCAAACCCTAACCCTAACCCTAAACCTAACCCTAACCCTTTTTCTAACCCTATTCCTAACCCTAACTCTAATCCAATTACTAACCCTGAACCTAATTCTAACTATTCACAAACACCTAACTCTAACCCTAACCCTAACCCTAACCCTACCTAAACCTAAGTCTAACCCTAACCATAAACCTAACTTAAACTGACCCTCACCCTAACCATAAGCTAACTCTAAATCTAACCCTAACCCTAACCTTAAACCTAACCTTATCTCTAACCTCAACTCTAACGCAAAACCTAACCATATCCCTAACACTAAAACCAACCCTAACCCTAAAATAAACATCACCCTAAACCTACAAAATATTCCAAAACTAATCCTAACCCTAACCATATCCCTTTCCCTATTCCTAACCCTAACCGTAACTCTAATTCTAACACTAACCCTGAAGCTAACTCTAACCCTACACAGACCCTTAACCCTAACCCTAAACATAACCCTAAAACTATCTCTACCTCTAAACATAACCCTGAACCTAACCATAACCCTACACACATACCTAAACAACTCTAATCTTAACCATAGACCTAATCCTACCCCTAACCCTAAACCTAATTCTAACTCTAAACCTAAAGCTAACTCTAACCGTAAAGCTAACCCTATCTGAACCATCACGCTAACCCAACCCGTAACTCTAACCTTAACCCTAACCCTAACCCTATCCCTAAACCTAACCCTACCCCTAACCCAAACCCTGTTCTTAACCATAACACTGAACCTAACCCTAACCCTAACCTAACCCTAACCAGAAATCTAACCCTAGCACTAATTCTAACCCTAATCCTAACCTGAACCTAAACCTAACTCTAACCCTAACCTAACCCTAATTCTAAATCTAACACTACCCTAACACTAACCCTGAACCTAATTCTATCCCTACACATATTACTAACCCGCACTGAAATCCTAACCCTAAACCTAAACCTAACACTAAACCTAACCTATCCCTAACCCTCAACTTAACCCTAACCCTAGCCTTTAACCAAAACCTAGCTCTAAACCTAACCATAACCCTATCCTTAACCCAGACCCTAAACCCAATTTTAGCCCTAACCCCACAGAAACCCAAAACCCTAACCCTAACTCTTTCCCTAACCCTACCCCTAAAACTAACCCTAAACCTAACCCAAACCCTAAACCTAAATCAAACTATAACCCTAACCCTAACACTAATATAACCAATAGATTACCCTGAAGTTAACCCTCACTGCACACAAAACCCTAGCCCTTACACTAAACCTAACACTACACATAAACATAAATCTAACCTAACACTAACACTAACCCCAAAACTAAACCTAACACTAACCTAAACTTAACCCTAAACTTAACCCTAACCCTATCCCTTAACCTAAACCTATCCCTAAACCTAATCCTAACCCGAACCATAAACCTAACACTAACCCTAACCCTAACACTATCCCTAACCCTAACCCGAACCCTTTCCCAAATCTAACCCTAACACTAACCCTAACCCTAACACTATCCCTAACTCTAAACCTACCCTAACCCTAATTCTAACTCTAACCTGAACCCTTTCCCAAATCTAACCCTAACACTAATTAACCCTAACCATGACTAACCCTTTACCTAACACTAACACTAACCCTAAACCTATCCCTAACTCTAAACCTAACCCTAATGCTAACCATATCCATAACTCAAAACCTAACCCTAACCCTAACCATAAACCTAAACCTAAACCTAACTCTAACAATAACCATAATCCTAACATAACCCTAACCTTAACCCTAATCATAACTCTAAAGCTAACCCTAACCCTCACCCTAAACCTAAACCTATACCTTACCAAAACCCTACATAAACCCCTAACCATAACCCTAACACTAATCCTAAACCTAACCCTAACTCTAAAGCGAACCCTAACCCTTACCCTAACCCTTATCACTAACCCTGAACCTATTCTAATTCTACATAAAAACCTAACCCTAACTCTAAACCTAACCCTAAACCTAAACCTACCTTTAACCCTAACCCTACCCTAACCTAACTCTATCTCTACAAAATTCCCTAACCCAAACCATAAACCTATCAATAACCCTAAACATAACCCTAAGCCCAAAACTCACCCTAAACCTAATGCTATCCCTAAAACAAACGCTAACCCTAATCCTAACCAAAACTATAGCCCTAACCCTGGTTCCAACCCGAACATATACCTAAACCTGAGGCTAACTGTCACCCTACCATAAACCTATCACTAACCCTAACCCTAACCGTAACCCTACCGCTAACTCTATACTGAAACCTAACCCTAAGACTGACCCTAACTCTAAACCTAAACCTGAAGCTAACCACAAACAAAACTTCAACCCTAATCCTAACCCTAATTTTAACTCTATCCATAACTCTAAACCGAACCCTAATTCTAACCATAACCCTAACCCTATCCCTTTTCCAATGCAAACCCTAACCCTAACCATAACCCTAACACTAACCCTCAACTTAACTTTAACCCTACACAAACCCCTAACCCTAACACTAACCCTAACGCTAAACCTAAAACTAACTCTAACCCTAACCCTAACCTAACCATCAACCTAACCCAAACCCTAAACCTAACCCAAACCTTAAACCTGTGTATCAGCAATAACGACGAGTACTGAGCAGACTTTCTCAACAAAATCTTATAGTGCGGCAGTGGCTCTTTTCAAACTTTTGCCTTAGACGTTATTTGTCTCAATGTCCTAACGTGGGAAGGAAGCATTTGGGGATCCCTGCCCTAAAAACTTTGCTCTTCCAGATCACAGAGATTATGCTTTTACAAATGCACTGCCTTTTCTAATGCCTCTTACTATCTTTGCAGTTTATAGTATTTCTCCCTATTCATCATGACAAAAAGTTAACATCAATATCAGAACACCATTTCACGGTGTGTGCACGCTGTCTAATGCTTTCTCAGTATGTATGTTCACCATGTAAACAAGGATACGTGAACCCGCTTCATATGAATTGTCACAATTAAAAGGGACAGCTTGCCAGAAAAACATTCAAGCGTTGCAGTTGTTTGAATCTCAGAACTTTGCTGCAGAAACTACAGTTAGCTAGTCTCTTCTCAGAACAACACTGCAGCCCGTTTAGAATACCGGTATATCAGCAAAAAGGATGACTACTGAGCAGAGTTCCTATACAGAATTCTACAGAGTGGCAGTGGATCTTTTCAAAATTTGCCCCAGACATTATTTGTCTCAAAGACTTAGCTAAAGAAGAAATCATCTTGGGATCTCTGCCCCATAAGGATCGCACTGCTAGATCACAGAGCCCACGCTTTTAGAAATGCACTGCCTTTACTTATGCCGCATACTCTCTTTGAAGTTATAGTATTTCTCATTATTCCTCATGGTAAAATGTTAACATAAATATTGAAACACCGTTTCACAGTGTGCGCATGCTGTCTACTGTCTTTTCAGCTTCTGTGCGCTCCTCTCATAAAAAATGCTTGCACCCGCCTCATACAAATCGCCACAGTCAAAACAGACTGGGTGCCGGGATTCAGTTCACACTTTGTAGCTCTTGAAAATATCCACCGTTGCTTCAGATACTGCACTTAGCAATGTGCTTCTTAAACAACACTGCAGCTTGTTCAAAACATCTGTATATCAGCAGAAAGGGTGAGTACTGAGCAGAGTTTCTCAACAGAAGCTTACAGTGTGGCAGTGGCTCTTTTCAAACTTCTGCCTCAGACATTATTCGTCTGAATGATCTAACTTAGAGAGGAAGCATCTTTGAACCCTACCCTAAAAACCTAGCTCTTGGGGATGACAAAGCGAAGACTTACAGAAAGGCACTTTCTTGTGTATGTCGCATACCCTCTTTGAAGTTTTTAGTATTTCTCTCTATTCATCATGGCACCATGTTAACATGAATATAGAAACACCATTTCGTAGAGTGCGCCTGCTGTCTAACGTCTTTTCAGCGTATACGCTCACCCCTTGTAAAGAATGCTCGATCCTGCTTCATACGAATTGTGACATTGAAAGCAAAAGATTGCTGGAAAAAACTCAAGCTTTGTAGATAAGAGCAATGTTTGAAGATAAGAGCAATTCTTCAGAAACTGCAGCTAGCAAGTCGCCTCTCAGTACAAAACTGCAGCTCATTCATAATAGTTTTGTATCAGGTTAAGAATAAGTACTGAGCAGAATCATACAGAATGGCAGTAGCTTATTTAAACTTTTGCCTCAGATATTATTTGTCTCAATGGTATAAATAAAAAATGAATCATCTTAGGATCTCTGTTCTAAATGCTTTGCAATACTAGATCACAGAGATTACACTTTGAAATATGCAATGCCTGTAAGTTATGCTGCCTACTCTCTTCGAAGTTGCTACCATTTCTCTTAATTCCACATGGAAATTGTCAACACAGATGTTGAAACACCAATACATAGATTGCGCCTGCTTCTAATGTCTTTTCAGCATTATGAGTAAATTGAGAAGGAAAAATTTTGGGATCACTGCCCTAAAAACTTTGCACTACTGAATTACAGAGATTATGCTTTTACAAATAAACTGCCTTTTCTAATGCCTCATTCTATCGTTGCAGTTTATAGTATTTATAGTATACTAACACTAAGCCTAAAACAAACACTTTCACTAACCCTAAACCTAAACCTAACCCTGACCCTATCACTTAGTTTGAACCTAATTTTAACCAATACAATCCTGCAATCCTAATCCTAACTTTAACGCTGAACCTAACCCAACTTTAATGCTAACCATAACCCTAACTGAACCCTAATCCTAACTTCAACCCTAAACCTAACAATAAACCTAACCCTAACCCTAACACTAAACCTAAACCTCACCATAACCCTACAGAGAAACAAACCTAACGCTAACCGTAACCCTAACCCTTACCCTATCACTAAACCCAAACCATACTCTAATACTACACAAACCCTTAACCGTAACCCTAACCCAAACCCTAAACATACGCCTAACTCTAACTCTAACCCTAACACTAACATAACCGCAAACCTAACCCTATCATTAACCCTAACCCTAACCCTATTCCTAACCTTAAACCTAACCATAACCCTAACGCTCACTCTAAATCTAACCCTCACTCTAACCCTAATACTAATTATAACCTTAAATCTAACCCTAACCTTAACACTAACCCTAAACCTAAATCTATGCATAACTCTAAACCTAACTCTAACCCTCACCTTCACTCTAAATCTAAACCTTATCCTAACCCTACAGAAAACTCTAAACTTAATCCTAACCCTACCCTAAATTTTTCCATAAACCTAAACCTAATCCTAAACCTAACCATATCCCTAACCCTGAATCTAAATAAACCCCTAATCCTAACCCAAACCCTAATCCTAAACCTAACCCTTACTTTAATTCTAAAACTAACCCTAACCCTAATCCTAACCCTAACACTTTTCTAACCTTAACCCTAACACTAACCCTAACCCTAACCATAACCATAACCCTTTTCATAATGCTAACCCTAACAATAAACCTAAAACTAAACCTAAACTTAGTCCTAACCATAACCCTAACCACAACCCTAATCCTAATACAGAAGCGAAACCTAAGCCTACGCAAAGGCCTAATTCTAACCCTAACCCTAACGAAACCCTAACTGTAACTGTAACTAACCCTTTCTCTAAACCTAATCCTATTCCTAACCCTAACCCATCACTTACCCTTAACCTAATCCAAACCCTACAAAAACCCTAACTCTACCCTAACGCTCACCTTAAACCAACCCATAACACAAAACCTATCGCTAACCATAACCAAATCCTAACCCTAACCATAACCCTAATTTGAACTTTAACCCTAAACTTAACCCTAAAACTTAACCTAACCCTAACCCTACACATACCTCTAATAACCCTAACACTAAACCTAACCATAAACCTAATACTAGCCCTAAACCTAACCCAAATCCTAAACCTAAACCTAAACCTAACTTTAACACTGACCCTAAACCTAGCTAAATTCTAAACATAAACCTAACGTAACCCTAAGACCAACCCTAAACTTAACTCTTACCCCAACCTTAATGCTAACCCTAAACTTAAAACAAACTCGCTCCCGAACCCTAAACCTAAACCCTATGATAACACTACAGAAAACACTAACTCTAACCCGAACCCTATGCCTAACCCTAACGCTTTTCATAAACCTAGCCTTAACCCCAACCCTAACCATATCACTAACCCAGAACATAAATCTAAAACTACACAAACACCAAACCCTAACCCAAACCCTAACCCTAATTTTAAACCTAAATATGACTCTAACCCTAACCCCCTAAACCTAAACTAAATGTATCACGGCACAAAACCTTAACCCTAAGCCTAAACCTATACCTATTACTAACCTTAATGCTAACTGTAATCCTAATGCTAACCCTAACCCTAACTTTAACCCTAACCCTAACACTTAACCTAACCTTAATCCTACACATACCCTTAACCCTAACCCTAATCATAACCATAAACACAACCCTAGTTCTTACAATAACCCTAACCCTAACCTAACTCTTACACAAACCTAATACTAATTCTTTCATGAATCGTAAAACTAACCCTAACCCTGACACTTTCACTTACCCGGACCTTAATTAGAACCCTTCAGAATCCCCTAACACTAACCCAAAACCTAACCCTAAACCGAAAGCTAACTCTAACCCTAACAATTACTCTAACCTAACCATGAAACTAACTCTAACCCTAACCCTATTCCTAAACCTAACTCTAACCCTAACCCTAACACTAACCCTAACCCTAAGCAAAACCGAACCATAACCGTACACAGAACCCTAACCCTAACCTTAATCGTAGCCCTAAACTTAACACAAACCTTAACCCTAAACTTAAACTTAATTCTAACCTAACTCTAACACTATCCTTAACACTAAAACTCTGAACCTAACCGTAAACTAACATACTTCTAACCATAACCTAACCTAACCATAACCTAAACCTAGCCGTAACCCTAAAACTAATCCTAAACCTAAACCTAAATCTAACTCTAACCCTAATCCTAACCCTAACCTAATGCTAACCCTAGACAAACTCCTAACCCTAACCCTAACACTAAACCTAAACATATACATTTCCTTAACCCAAAGCCTAATACTAACACTAACCCTGAAGCCAATATAACCCTATACAAACCCTTAACCCTAACCCAAACCCTAACCCTAAACCTAAATCTAACTCTAACCCTAACACTAACCCTAACCTAACCCTAATCCTAAAAATAACCCTAAACCTAACCCCAACTTAGCCCTAAGCCTAACCATAACCCTAATTCTAAACCTAATGTTGAACCTAAATCTAATTTAACACAAACCCCTAATACTAATCCTAACCCTATTCCTATTACTAACCCTAACTGTAACTCTAACCCTAACCCTAACTATAACTCTAAACCTAACACTCACACGCAACCTAACTGAAATCCTAAACCTAACCCTAACACTAATCATACCCTATAACTAACCCTTATTCTAACCCGAACCCTAACACTAACCTAAACCCAAACACTGAAACTAAACCTAACTCTACACATACCCCTAACACTAAACCTAACCCTAACCATAAACCTAACCCGATCCCTAACCCTAAAACTAATCCTAAACCTAAAACTAAACCTAACTCTAACCCTAACCCTAACCCTAAACTAAACCTAACCCTAATCCTAATGCAAACTCTAACCGCAATCCTAATGATAACACTACACCTAACCCCAACCCTAAACTTAAACCTAACCCTAACACTAACCCAGAACCTAACCCATTTCCTACAGATACTATACACCCTAACCCTAACCATAACACTAACCCTAACCTAATTCTACAGAAAACTCTAACCCTAACCCTAACCCTAACCCTAACTCTAAACCTAACCTAACACTAACCCTAACCTTAACTTTATCCTTAACACTAACCCTATTTTTAACTTTAAACTGAACCCTAAGACTAACCCTAACCCTAAATCTAACCCTAACCCTGAAACTAATTGTAAGCCTACGGAACTCCTAAACGAACCCTAACCCTCACACTAACCCTACATCTAATCCTAACTCTATTGCTAACCCTAACCCAAACTCTAATCGTAACCCTAATCATAACCTTAAACATAAAACTAACCTTAACCCAATCCTACTCAAAACCCTAACCCTAAACCTACTCCTAAAGTAACCCTAACCCTAATCCTAACACTGACCCTATCACTTACCCTGAACCTAAATTTAACCAACACAATGCCCTAATCCTAACCCTAACCCTAAATTTAAACCTAATCCCTATCCTAACCATCAAACTAACCCTAACCCAAACCTTAAACCTAACCCAAACCAAAATTCTACCCCTAATTTTGTCTCTGACCCTAACCCTAATTGTAACACTAAACCTAACCATAATATAACCCTAACCCTAACACTCAAACTAACCATAACCCTAGTCATAAATATAAACATAACCATTGCCCTAACCATAACCCTAAATCAAAGCATAACCTAATCCTAAACCTAACACAAACACTGATAGTAAACATAAACCTATACCTAACTCTAACCAGATTCCTAATGCTAACCCTAACCTAAACCTAACCCAAACCCTAACCCTAACCTGAATCCTAACACTAACCCTAACTAAACACTCAACCTAACCGTAAAACAAACCCTAATGCTAAGCCTAACGCTAACCCTAACCCGATCACGAACCCAAACCATTACCCTAACCTTACCCAAACATTGAACCTAACTCTAACCCTAACCCTAACCCTAAGCATAATCTAATCCTAGCCCTAACCCTAAACCTAATCCTAAACCTCAACCTTAACCTAACTCTAACCCTAACCCTAACCCTAATCTTAAACTTAACTCAAAACCTAACTTTAACCCTAACCTGAATCCTAACACTAACCCTATCCCTAAACCTAACACTAACTCTGACCCTAACCTTAAACCTAAACCTAACTCTAACCCTAACCCTAACCCTGAACTTACCCCTAACCCTACTTAATCCCCTAACCCTAATTCTAACCCTAAACCTAAACCTAACTCTAACCATAACCCTAAGTTTCACCTATCCTTAACCTAAACCTAACCATAATTTTAATCCTAAAACTAAACCCTAACCCTAACATAATCCTAACCCTAACCTGAATCCTGAACCTAACCCTAACTATAAAGCTAACCCTAACCTAACTGTAACCATAATCTCACCAGAATCATAACCCTAGCCCTAACCATCACCCTAAACCTAATCCTAATTTAACCTAACGCTAACACAACCCTCACTCTAACCCTAACCCTAGCCCTAACACTACCCCAAACCCCACCGTAACTCTAACTCTAACCTTAATTCTAACCCTAACCCTAAGCCTAAACCTAAACTAACCCTAACCCTAACGCTAACCATGAACTTAAACCTAACCCTAACCAAAACCATAATCATAACCTGAACACTAGTCTTAACCCTAACTGTAGCTCTAAACCAAATCCCAGCACGCATCCTAAACGTAAAATTAACACTACCCTAACACTAACCCTAAGCCTAACCCTATCCCTAACACAAACACCAGCCTTAAACCTAAAAATAACCTAAACATAACCCTACCCAAGACCAAATACTAACTCTAAACCTAAACCTAAGAAGAACCTAGGCCTAAACCGAACCCTATCAGTAACCTGAACCCTTGTTATAATTGTAATCCCAACTCAAACCCTACACCATCTGTCCCTAACCAAACCCGTAACCCTAACTGAAACTATAACCTAACCATAACCCAACATTAACTAAACCTAAAGCTAACCCTAACCCTAATTCTAACCCTGAACCTAAACCTAACCCTCCACAAACCCCTAAACCTAACACTAGGCCTAATTCTAAATCTAACCCTAATCCTAACCCTGAACCTAACCCTAACCCTACAAAAACCCCTAACCCTAACCCTAATCATAACCGACGCCAAACATTAAACCTAACCCTAACCCTAAACCTAACCCTAACCTTATCCTAACTCTAACCCTAACCTTAACACTAACCCTGAACATAACCCGATCCCTACACACTCTGGAGACCCTAACCCAAATACTAATCCTAAGTCAAAACCTAAAACTAAGTCTAATTTAAGTGTAACATTAACTTAACCCTGACCCTATCTTTTAAACTAATCCTACCATAACGCTAACCCTAACCGTAACCGTAACCCTAACCCTAATCCTATTCATACACAAAACTCTAACCGTTATCCTAACCCTACCCTAACTTTAACCCTATACCTAACCCTACACCTAACACTAACCCTAACACTAAACAAACCCTAACCCTAAAACTTTCCATAACCCTAACTCTAATTCTAACCCTAACCCTACCACTAACACTGAACCTAATTCTAAATCTACATAAACCCCTAACACTAACCCTAACCCTAACCCTGGCCCTAAACTTAAACATAGCTCTAGTCCTAACCTTAACTCTAACCTAACCCTAACGTTACACAAAACCCTAACCCTAACCTTAACCCTAAATCTAACACTATCCCTGAAGCTAACTCTAACCGTACATAAACCCCTAATTCTACCCTAACACTAACCCTAAACCTAAACCTAAATCTACTCTAACCCTAAACCTAACCCGGAACTGAACTCGAACCCCACACAAATCCATAAGCCTTAAATAACCATAACAATTAACCTAATTCTACCCCTAATGCTAACCTAATTCTAACCCTAAACCTAAATCTAACTCTAACCGTAAAACTAAACCTATCCAAACCATCACCCTAACCCTAACTCTGACCTTAACCCAAACCCTAACCCTAACCCTAACCCTAACCCTAACCGTAATGCTGATGCTAACCCTAATCCTAACACTAACCCTAACTCTAAACCTAACCCTAACTCAAAACCTAAACCTAACCCTATCTCTAACACTAAGCTTACCCTAACCCTAACTTTAAACCTAATCCTAGGCCCAATACTAACCCTAAGCCTAACCCTAAACTTATTCTTAATGCTAATGCTAACAATAACCCTAACCCTAAACCAAACTCAAACCCTAACCCTATCCCTATTGTAACCCTAAATTTAACCATAACCCTAACCCTAACCATAACTGTAATGTTGATGCTAACCCTATCCCTAACCCTATCCCTAACCATAATGCTGAGGCTAACTCTAAACCATATTTTAACTCTAAGCGTAATGCTGATGCTAACCCTAACCCTAACTCCAACTCTAACTCAAACCTAACCTTAACCCTAACCCAAACCCTAATCGTAACCCTAAATTTAACCCTAACCCTAACACTAAACTAAGATTAATGCAAACCCTAACCCTACTCTAACCGTAGCCATAATGCTGATGCTAACCCTATCCCTAACCCTATTCCTAACCGTAATGCTGATGGCTAACCCTAACCCTAACCGTAATGCTGATGCTAACCATAACTCTAACACTAACCGTAACACTAAACCTCACACAAATTCTAACCCTTAACCTAAACCAAACCCTAACTTAAAACCTAAACCTAGGCTCTACGGTAAACCTAAGCCTAACCCTACACTTCTTTTTTATGCTAATGCTAACAATAACCCTAAACCTAAACCAAACTCCAACCCTAACCCTAACTCTAATCGTAACCCTAAATTTAACCCTAACCCTAACACTAACCCTAACACTAACCCTAACCCTAACACTAACCGTAACTCTAATTCTACCTAAACCGAGTCATAGCCCTAACCCTAAACCTAAACCTATCCCTAACACTAGCCCTACCATAAACCTACCCTAACTTTAGGCCTAACTCTAGGCCTAGCCCTAACCCTAACCCTAACCCGAAACCGAAGCCTAACACTAAACCTAGTTTTGCCCTAAACATTAAAGTAACACTAGCCGTAGAATTAGCCTCAGTCCTAAACCTCACACTAACCCTATCTCTAAAGCTTACCCTAACATTACACTAATCATAGGCCTATTTTAACGGTAATCTTAACAGGCACTGTAACTCTAAATTATTCCAATCTTAATTCTAAACATGACACTAACCCTATCCCTAACCCTAACCTGAGTCATAGCCCTAGCTCTAACCCTATCCCTAACCCTAACCCTAGCCCTAGCAAGAATCCTAACCCTAAACATAACCCTACACCTAACCCTAGACCTAGCCCTAACACTAACCCTAAACCTAGCTCTAAGACTAACGCTAACACTAAGCTTTCACTAAACCTACCATAAACCTTATCCTAACCCGAACTGGCACTCTAACTTAAAACTTATTTAAAAACATAAAGCTAACAAAAATAAAAAACATTTCCCTAATCCTTAATCTACAACTAACCCTAATGCTAATGCTAACCCAAACCCTAATCCTAAACCAAACCCGATAATAGCCCTACCCCTACCCCTAACACTAATGCTAAACCTAGCCCTAGCCATAAAACTAAACCTAACACGAGTCATAGCCCTAACCCTAACCCTAACCCTAACCCTAACCAGAGTTTACGTTCTAACCCTAATGCTTGCACTAACCCGAGTCGTAGCCCTAACCCTAACCCTAACCCTAACCCTAACCCTAACCCTAAACCTAACGCTAACCCTAACCCTAAACTAACCCGAGTCATAGAACTAACCATACCCTAACCCTAACCTTAACGCTAGCGCTAACCCTAAAGCTAAACCTAACCTAACCCGATTCATAGCCCTAAACCTAACCCTAACCCTAACTCTAACACTAGTTTAGGTTTAAACCCTAACCCTAACCCTAACCCTAACAATAGCCCTAATCCTAAACCTAACCCTACCCTATCCATAAGCCTAACCCTAACACAAGTCATAGCCCTAACCCTAACCATAACCCTAAACTAACCTGAGTCATAGCCCTAACCCTAACCCTACCTCTATCCCTAACGCTAGCACTAACCCTAACCATAACCCTAACACTAACCCAAACCTAACGCTAGCCCTAACCCTAACCCTAACCCTACCCTAACCTTAATCCTAAACCTAGCCTTAGCCTTAACCCTAATGCTAACCGAGTCATAGGCTTCATTCTAACCCTAACCCTAACACTAAACCTAGCCTTAAACCTAACCGTAACCGTAACCCTAACACGAGTCATAGCCCATGCCCGAACCCTAACCATAACACAAACCTTAACCTTAACCCTAACCATAGCCCTAACCCTAACCCTAAACCTAACCCTAACCCTAACCCAATACATAGCCGTAACCCTAATCCTAACCATAACCCTTATTCTAACCCAAGCCATAATTCTAAACCTAACCCGATTTATAGCCTTAACCGTAGCCCTACCGTAACCCTAACTTTAGCCCTAGTCCTAACACTAACCATAATTCTAACACTAAACCTACCCCGAGACCTAACCATAACCCTAAGCCTAACCCTAACCCAAACCTAACCCTAGTCGTAGCACTAACCCTAACACAAACCCGAGTCGTAAGCCTAACCCTAACCCTAACCCTAATCCTTATCCTATCCCTAGACCTAGGCGTAACCCCAACCCTAACCGAGTCGTAGCCTTAACCCTAAATGTAACCCTTTCCCTAACCCTATCCCTAGCCCTAACCCTAACTCTACCCCTATCCCTAACCCTAGATTGAGGTCTAACCCTAATACAAACACTCTCCCTAGACATAGTTCTAACCCTAAACCAATCCTAACCCTAATATTATCCCTAAACATAATCCGAGTCACAGCTCTAACCATAACCCTAACACTAACCCTAACCCTAACACTAGACCTAAACCTAACCCTAAGCAACCCGAGACATAGCCCTAACTCTAACCCTAACACTAACCCTAGTTCTAGCCGTAAACCTAACCCTAACACGAGTCATAGCCCTAACCCTAACCCTAAACCTAACCCTAACCCTAACCCTAACCATAACCCTAGTTTAAGTTCTAACCCAAAACCTAAACCTTACCCTAGACATAGCCCTAACCCTAACCCTAACCCTAACCCTAACACTAGCCCTAACCCTAACACAAATCCTAACCCGAGTCATAGCCCTAACCCTAACTCTAACATTAACCCTAATTCTAGCCCGAACCCTAACCTTAACCCTAACCTAACCCTAACCCTAATGCTAGCACTATTTCGAAGCGAACCCTAACCTAATCCGAGTCGTAGCCCTAACCCTAACCCTAACACTAATCCTAACCCAAACTCTAATGCTAGCCCTAACACTAAACCTAAACCTAACCTAAACCAAGTCATAGCCCTAACCCTAACCCTAACACTAACCCTAAACCTAGCCCTAACCCTAACCCTAAACCTAACCCTAACCCTAACCCGATACATAGCCCTAACCCTAACCCTAACACTAGCCCTATCCCTAACCCTAAACCTAAAACGAGTTAGCCCTAACACAAACCCTAACCCTAACCCTATCCCAAACATAACGCTAGCCATAATTCTAACCCTATTCCTAACCTAACCCGAGTCGTAGCACTAACCCTAACCCTAACGCTAGCCAAAACTGAAACCTAACACTAACACAAACCCTAACTAGAGTCATAGCCCTAAACCTAACCTAACCCTAACCCTAATACTAGCCCTAGCCCTAACACTAACTCTAACCCTAACCCTAACCCTAACCCTAACCCTAATACTAGCCCTAATCCTAACCCTCAACCTAACACTAATCCTAAACCTAGCCCTGGCCATAAAACTAACCCTAGTTGAGTCGCAGCCTTATCCTAACCCTAACCCTACCCTAGTTTAAGTTATAACCCTAACCCTAACCATAACCCAAGTGTTAGCCCTAACCCTAACCCTAACCTTAACCCTAACCCTAACCCTAACGCTAGCCCTAACCTTAATCCTAACCATAACCCTAACCCTAACCATAGTTTAGTTCTAACACTAATGCTAATTCTAACCCGAGACAAGCCCTAACCCTAACCCTAACACTAGCCCTAACCGTAATACTAAACCTAACCCTAGCCCTAGCCATAACCATAACTCTAAAATAAGTCATAGACCTAACCCTAACCCTAACCCTAACCCTAACCCTAACCCTAACCCTAGATAATGTTCTAAATCTAACCCTAACCCTATCCCGAGACATAGAACTAATCCTAACCCTAACCCTAAACCAAACCCGAGTCATAGACCTAACCCTAACCCTAACCCTAGCCCTAACCCTAGCCCTAATTTTAATTTACGCTCTAACATTAACGATAAACCTAACCCGAAACATAGCCCTATCCCTAACCCTAACACTTGCCCTAACTCTAATTCTAACCCTAACCCGAGTCTTAGCCCTAACCCTAACCCTAACCCTAACCCTAAACCTAACCCTAACCCTAACGCAAGCCCTAAACCTAACCCTAACCCTAACCTGAGTAAGAGCCCTAACCCTAACCCTAACCCTAACCCTAACCCTAACCTAACCCTAACCCTAGCCCAAACCATAACCCTACCCTAAACCGAGTCTTAGCCCTAACCCTAAGACTAAACCTAGCCGTAAACCTAACCCTAACTCTAACCCTAACCCTAACACTCCCCTAACCCTAACACTAACCGTAACCCAAGTCAAAGCCCTAATCCTAAACCTTACCCTAACCCTAACCCTAAACCTAACCCTAATTCTAAGGCTAGCTCTAACCCTAAACCTAACCCTAACCTAACTCAAGTCATAGCCCTAACCCTAACCCGAACACTAGCCCTAAGCCTAAACCTAAACCTGACCCTAAACCTGACCCTAACCCTAACCCTAACTCTGGCCGTAACCCTAACTTGAGTCGTAGCCCTTACCCTAACACTAAAATGAGTCATAGTTCTAACCATAACCCTAACCCTAACCCTAAACCTAACCCTAACCCTAAAACTAAACCTAGCCATAGCCGCAACACTAACCCTAACCGAGTCGTAGCCTTAACCCTAACCCTAACCCTAACCCTAAACCAATTTAAGTTGTAGCCCTAACCCTAACCGTAAACCGAGACATAGCCCTAATTCTAACCACTGCCCTAACACTAACCCAAGTCGTAGCCCTACTTCTAACCCAAAATCTAACCCTAACCCTAACCCGAACTCGAAGCCTAACACTAAACCTAGTTTTAACCTAAACATTAAAGTAACACTATCCCTAGAATTAGCCTCAGCCCTAAACCTCACACTAACCCTATCTCTAAAGCTTACCCTAACTGTTACACTAATCAAAGGCCTAATTTTAACAGTAAATTAACTGGTACTGTAAGTCTAAATTATTCCAAGTCCTAATCTAAACATGACACTAACCCTATCCCTAACCCTTACCCGAGTCATAGCCCTAGTTCTAACCCTATTTCTAACCCTAACCCTAGCCCTAGCAAGAATCCTAACCCTAAACCTAACCCTACCCCTAACTCTAGCCCTAGCCTTAACCCTAACCCTAAACCTAGCACTAAGACTAACGCTAACACTAAGCTTTCACTAAACCTACCATAAGCCTTATCCTAACCCGAACTGGCACTCTAACTTTAACTTATTTAAAAACATAAAGCTAACAAAAATAAAAAAATTGCCCTATTCCGAAATGTACAACTAACGGTACTGCTAATACTAACCCAAACGTAATGCTAAACCTAACCCGAGTCATAGCCCTAACCCTAACCCTAACCCTAACCCTAACCCTTGCCATAGCCTTAACCCTAACCCTAACACTAACCACAACCCTTACCCTAACCCTAACCCTAATCCTAACTGTAACCCTAACCCTATCGCTAGCCCTATTTCTAACCTTAACCTTAATCTAACAAGAGTCGTAGCCCTAATGCTTACACTAACATGCATAATAGACCTAACCCTAAGCCTAAACCTAATCCTAACACTCGCCCTAGCCATAAACCTACACTAACCGTAGGCCTAAGTCTAGGCCTAGCCCTAACCCTAACCCTAACCCGAAACCGAAGCCTAACACTAAACCTAGTTTTGCCCTAAACATTAAAGTAACACTAGCCCTAGTATTAGCCTCAGCCCTAAACCTCACACTAAACCAATCTCTAAAGCTTACCCTAACTATTACACTAATCATAGGCCTAATTTAACGGTAATCTTAACAGGTACTGTAACTCTAAATTATTCCAAATCCTAATCCTAAACATGACACTAACCCTATTCCTAACCCTAACACGAGTCATAGTCCTAGCTCTAAACCTATCCCTAACCCTAACCCTAGCCCTAGCAAGAATCCTAACCCTAAACCAACCCTACTCCTAACTCTAGCCTAACCCTAACCCTAACCCTAACCCTAAAGCTAGCCCTATTTCTAACCTCAACCCTAACTTATTTCGAGTCGTAGCCCTAACCCTAACCCGAACCCTAACCCTAAACCTAAACCTAGCCTTAGCCATAACGCTAACACTACCCGAGTCGCAGCCTAACCGTAACCCTAACCGTAACCCTAATTTAAGTTATCACCCTAACCCTAACCGTAACTTGAGACATAGCCCTAACCCTTAACCCTAACAAGAGCCCTAACCCTAATGCTAACCATAACCCGAGTCTTATCCCTAACCCTACCCTTACCCAAACCCTAAGCCTAGTTTAAGTTCTAACCTAAACCCTAACACTAACCTTAAATCTAAACCTAACCGTAACCCAAACCCTAACCCTAACCCTAACCCTATAACCCTAAACCTAACCCTAATCCTAACGCTAACCCTAACACCAGCCCTAACCCTATTCCTGACCCTAACCCTAACCCTAACACTTACCCTAACAGAAGTCATAGTCCAAAACCTAAACCTAACTCTAATCCTAACCCTAACCCTCCCCGTAGTTTAAGTTCTAACCCTCACCCTAAATCTAACCCGAGACATAGCCCTATCCCTAAACCTAACCCAAATTCTATTTCAAACCCTAATCCTAAACAAACCCGGTCGTAGACCTAACCATAACCCTAACCTTTACCCTATCCCTAACAGTAACTCTAACCCTAACCCTAAAGCTAGCACTAACCCTAAATCTAACCCTAACCTAACCCGAGTCATAGCCCTAACCCTAACCCAAACACTAACCCTAATCCTAACCAAAACCCTAACCCTAACTATAGTTTACGTTCTAACTCTAACGCTAACCCTAACCTGAGACATAGCCCTAACCGTAACCCTAACCTTTACCCGACTCATAGACCTTACCTTAACGCTAACACTAACAATAACCGTATTCCTAACCCTAACCCTAACCCTAGTTTACGTTCGAACACTAACGATAACCCTAACCCGAGACATAGCCCTATCTCTAACCCTAACACAAGCCCTAAACCTAACCCGAGTCTTAGCCCTAACCCTATCCCTAACCCTAACCCTAACCCTAACCCTAAACCTAACGAGAGCCATAACCCTAACCCTAAGCCTAACCCTAACCCTAGTTTAAGTTCTAACCCGAACCCTAATGCTAACCCTAGACATAGCTCAAACCCTAACCCTAATACTAGCCCTAACCCTAACCCTAACCCTAACCCTAACCCTAGCTTAAGTTCTAAACCTAAACCTAACCCTAACCTGAGACATAGCCCTAACCCTAACACTAAACCGTGTCGTAGCCCTAAGACTAACCCTAAGCCTAATTCTAATCCTAACCCTAGCCCTTGCCGTAACCCTAACCCTAGTCCTGGCAAGATTCCTAACTCTAAACCTAACCCTAACCCTAACCCTAAACCTAGCACGGACACTAACGCTAACACTAAGCTTTCACTAAACATACCCATAAACCTTATCCTAATTCGAACTGGCACTCTAACTTTAAACTTATTTCAAAACATACAGCTAACGAAAATAAAGAATATTGCCCTAATCCTAATCCTACAACTAACCCTAATGCTAATCCAAATCCAAAAGATAACCCTAAACCCAAGATGAGTCATAGACCTAACCCTAACCCTAACACTAACACTTGCCCTAACGCTAGCCCTAACCCTAACCCTAACCGAGTAGTAGCCTTAACCCTAAACGTAACCCTTCCCCTAACCCTATTCCTAGCCCTAACCCTAATTCTAACCCAACCCTAACCCTAGATTAAGTTCTAACCCTAACCCAAACACTATCCCTAGACATAGCCATAACCCTAAACCTAATCCTAACCCTAACATTAGCCTTAACACTAACCCTAACCCTAAGCTGAATCATAGCCCAAACCCTAACCCTATCCCTATCCCGAGTCTTAGCGCAAACCCTAACCATAACCCTAACCTAACCCGTCATAGCCCTAACCCTAACACTAAACCGAGTCGTAGCCCTATCACTAACCCTAAGCCTAAATCTAATGCTAACCCTAGCCCTAGCCATAACCCTAACCGTAGTCCTGGCAAGAATCCTAACCGTAAACCTAACCCTAAACCTAGCAAGAACACTAACGCTAACACTAAGCTTTCACTAAACATACCGATAAACCTTATCCTATTTTGAAATGGCACTCTAACTTTAAACTTAAGTCTAAACATAAGGCTAACGAAAATTAAGAATATGGCCCTAATCCTAATCCTACAACTAACCCTAATGCTAATGTTAACCCAAACCCTAACCCTAAACCTAAGCCGAGTCATAGACCTAACCATAACCCTAACACTAACACTAGTCCTAGTTCTAGCCATAAACCTAACCCTAACATACATCATAGCCCTAAACCTAACCCTAACACTAGCCCTAATTCTAACCCTAACCCTAACCCGAGTCTTAGCCCTAACCCTAACCCTAACCCTAACCCTACCTAACACTAGCACGAATCATAACCCTAACCATAACCTAACCCAAGTTGTAGCCCTATCCCTAACCCTAACCATAAAGCTAACGCTAGTTTAAGTTATAAATCTAACCCTAATCTAACCCTAACCCTAAACCTAACGCTAGCCCTAACCCTAATCCTATCCCTAACCCTAGCCTTAGCCATAAGCCTAACCCTAACATAAGTCATAGACCTAACCCTAACCCTAACCCTAACCCTGACCTTAGATTAAGTTCTAAATCAAACCGTAACCCTAACATGAGACATAGCCCTAACCCCAACCCTAACCCTAACCCTAACCCTAACACTAGCTCTAACCCTAACCCGAACCCTAACACTAGACCTAAACCTAATGCTAACCCTAACCCGATACATAGCCCTAAACCTAATCCTATCACTAGCCCTAACACTAACCCTAACCCTTACCTGAGTCTTAGCCCTAGCCCTAACCTTAACCTAACGCTAGTACTAATCATAACCCTAATCCTAACCTAACCGCGTAGTAGTAGCCCTAACCCTAACCCTAACCATAAACCTAACGCTAGTTTAAGTTCTATATCTAACCCTAACCCTAACCCAAGACATAACTCTAACCCTAACCCTAACCCTAACTCTAACACAAGCCCTAACCCTAACACATACCCTAACCCAAGTCATAGCCCTACTTCTAACATAACATTAACCCTAATCCCAGCCCTAACCCTAACCTTAACCCTAATCCCTAACCCTAAACCTAACGCTAGCGCTATTTCGAAGCCGAACCCTAACCTAATTCGAGTCGTAGTCCTAACCCTAACCCTAATCCTAATCCTAACCCTAACTCTAATGCTAGCCCTTACCCTTAACCTAAACCTAACCTAAACTGAGTCATAGCCCTAACCCTAACGCTAACACTAACCCTAAACCTAACCCTAACGCTAGACCTAAACCTAACCCTAACCCTAACCTCTTTACAGTCGTAGCCCTAATCCAAACACTAACTTGATTCGTAGCCCTACCCCTAACCATAACCCTAACCCTAACCCTAACACAAGTTATAGCCCAAACCCTAAACTTAACTCTAACCCTAACCCTATTCTTAACCCTAGTTTAAGTTCTAACACAACCCTAACGCTAACCCGAAACATAGCCCTAACCCTAACCCTAACCCTAACCCTAACCCAAACGCTAAACCTAATCCTAACCCTAACCAAAACGCTAGCCCTATTTCTAACCCTAACCCTAACCTAACCCAAGTCGTTGCCCTAACCCTAACACTAACCCGATCGTAGCCCTAATTCAAAACCTAACCCTAACCCTAACCCTAACCCTAACTCTAACCCTAACACTAACGCTAGCCCTAACCCTAACCTAACCCTAACCTAACCCGAGTCATAGCCCTAACCGTAACCCTAACAGTAACCCTACCTCTAGCCCTAACGCGAACCATAACCCTAACCCTAAACTTAACCCTAAAGCTAGCCCTAACACTAACCCTAACCCTAACTAATTTCGAGTCGTAGCCCTAACCCTAACCCGAACAAAAACCTAATCCTAAACCTAGCCCTGGCCATAACGCAAACCCTACTTGAGTCGGACCCTTAACCTAACCCTGAACCTAACCCTAGGTGAAGTTATAACCTTAATCCTAAAGGTAACCCAAGTCTTAGCGCTAACCCTATCCCTAACCTTAACCCTAGCCCTAACCCTAACCCTAACACTGGCCCTAACCCTAACCCTATGCCGAGACATAGCCCTAACCCTAACCCTAACCCTAACCCTAACACTAGCCCTAACCCTAACCCTAACCCTAACCCGAGCCATATCTCTAACCCTACACCTAACACTAAACCTAACCCTAGCTTTAACCCTAACCCTAACCCTAACCTGAGTCATAGCCCTAACCCTAACCCTAACATTAACCCTAACCCTAGCCCAAACCCTAACCCTAACCCTAACCTAACCCGAGTCATAGCCCTAACCCTAACACTAAACCGAGTCGTAGCCCTAAACTAAACCTAATCCTAAATCTAATCCTTATCCTAGCCCTAGCCGTAACCCTAACCATAGACCTGGCAAAAATACTAACCCTAATCCTAACCCTAACCCTAACCCTAAACCTAGCACGAACATTAACGCTAACAGTAAGCTTTCACTAAACATACCCATAAACCAAATCCTAATTCGAACTGGCACACTAACTTTAAACTTATTTCTAAACATAAAGCTAACGAAAATAAAGAATATTGCCCTAATCCTAATCCTACAACTATCCCTAGTGCTAATGCTAACCCTAACCCTAACCCTAAACCTAAGCCGAGTCATACACCTACCTTAACCCAAACCCTAAAACTAGCCCTAGTTCTAGTCATAAACCTAACCCTAACATGAGTCATATCCCTAACCCTAACCCTAATCCTAACCCTAACCCTAGTTTAAGTTCGAACCCGAATCCTAACCCTAACCCTAACCCTAGACATAGCCCTACCCTAACCCTAATCCTAACCCTAATACTAGCCCAATCCCTAATCCTAACCGTAGCCCTAGCCATAACCGTAACCCTAACACAAGTCATAGCCCTAACCCTAACCCTAAACCTACCCTATTCCTAACCATAGCTAAGTTCTAACGCTAAACCTAACCCTAACCCGAGACATAACCGTACCCCTAACTATAACCGTAGCCCTAACCCTAACCCTAACGCTAGTCCTACTTTTACCTTAACCCTAACCTAATACGAGTCATAGCCCTAACGACTACACTAACCCGAGTCATAGCCCTATCCCTAAACCTAACCCTAACACTAACCCTAACCCAAAAACTAGCCCTAGTTCTATCCGTAAACCTAACCCTAACACGAGTCATAGCCCTAACCCTATCACTAACCTTAACGCTAACCCTAGTTTAAGTTCTAACCCTAACCCTAAACCTAATCCTAATACTAGCCCTAACCCTAACCCTAACCCTAACCTGAATACTAGCCCTAACCTTAACCCTAACCCTAACTCTAAACCTAACCCTAACGCTAGCCCTTATACTAAACCTAACCCTAACTTATTTCGAGTCGTAGCCCAAACCCTAAACCTAACCCTAACCCTAATCCTAAACCTAGTCCTGGCTATAACACTAACCCTACTTGAGTCGAGCCTTAACCCAACCCTAACCCTAACCCAAGTTTAAGTTATAACCCTAAACCTAGGCGTAACCCAAGTCTTAGCCCTATCCCTAACCCTAACCTAACCCTAACCCTAACCCTAACCCTAACCCTAACCCTAACCCTAATGGTAGCCCTAACCCTAATCCAAAACCTAACACTAGCCCTAGCCATAACCCTAAGCCTAAAATAGTCATAGCCCTAAACCTAACTTTAACCCTAACGCTAACCCTAGTTACGTTCTAAATCGAACCCTAACCCTATCCCGAGACATAGCCCTAACCCTAACCCTAACCTTAACCCTAACGCTAACCCTAACCCCAACTCTAACCCTAACCCTAACACTAATGCTAGCACTATTTCTAACCTTAACCCTAACCTATAGGAGTTCTAAAGTTTAAACTAACCCGAGTTGTAGCCCTAACCCTAACCCTAACCCTAACCCTAACCCTAACTCTTGCCCTAATCCTAACCCTAACCTTAGCTATAGCCATAACCCTAACCATAACAGAAGTCATAGCCCTCACCCTAACCCTCACCCTAACCCTAATTTAAGTTCTAAATCTAACCCTAACCTTAACTCGAGACATAGCCCTTACCCTAACACTAACCCTAATCCTAACCTGAGTCATAGCCCTAACCCTAACCCTAACCCTAAACCTAGCCTTAGCCCTAACCCTAACCCTAACCTTAACTCTAGCCCTATTTCTAGCCTTAACCTTAATCTAACACGAGTCTTAGCCCTAACGCTTACACTAACCCGCGTAATAGCCCTAAGCCTAAGCCTAAGCCTAACCCTAACCCTAATCCTAACACTTGCCCTAGCCATAAACCTACACTAACCATAGGCCTAACTCTAGGCCTAGCCCTAACCCTAACCCTAACCCGAAATCGAAGCCTAACACTAAACCTAATTTTGCCTAAACATTAAAGTAACACTAGCCCTAGTATTAGCCTCAGCCCTAAATCTCACACTAACCTAATCTCTAAAGCTTACCCTAACTGTTACAATAATCATAGGCCTAATTTAACAGGAATTTTAACAGGTACTGTAACTCTAAATTATTCCAAGTCCTAATCCTAAACATGACACTAACCCTATCCCTAACCCTAACCCGACTCATAGCCCTAGCTCTAACCCTATCCCTAACCCTAAACCTAGTCCTAGCAAGAATCCTAACCCTAAACCTAACTGTACCGCTAACTCTAGCCCTTACCCTAGCTCTAACCTGTTCATAGCCATAACCCCAACCCTAACATTAATCCTAACCCTAGCCCAAATTCTAACCCTAACCATAACCAGAGTCTTAGCCCAAACCCTAACCCTAACCCTAACCTAAACCGAGTCATAGCCCTAAACCTAACACTAAACCGAATCATAGCCCTAACACTAACCCTAAGCCTAATTCTAATCCTAACCCTATCCCTAGCCATAACTTTAACACTAGTCCTGGCAAGAATTCTAACCCTAAACCTAACCCTAACCCTAACCCTAAACCTAGCACGAACACTAACGCTAACACTAAGCTTTCACTAAACATACCCATAAACCAAATCCTAATTCGAACTGTCACTCTAACTTTAAACTTATTTCTAAACATAATGCTAACGAAAATAAAGAATATTGCCCTAATCCTAATCCTACAACTAACCCTAATGCTAATGCTAATCCAAACCCTAACCCTAAACCTAAGCCGAGTCATAGCCCTAACCCTACCCTAACCCTAACCCTAACCCTAACCCTAACCCTAGTTTAAGTTCTAACCCGGACCCTAAACTTAACCCTAGACATATCCCTAACCCTAACCCTAACCCTAACCCTAATACTAACGCTAACCCTAACCCTAACCCTAACCCTATCCCTAACCGTAGCTTAAGTTCTAATTCTAACCTAACCCTACCCTGAGACATAGCCTAACCCTAACCCTAACCCTAACCCTAACACTAGCCTTATTTCTAACCTCAACCCTAACTTATTTCGAGTCATAGCCCTAACCCTAACCCGAACCCTAACCCTAATCCTAAACCTAGCCCTAGCCATAACGCTAACTCTACCCGAGTCGCAGCCTTAACCCTAACCCTAACCCTAACCCTAGTTTAAGTTCTAACCCTAACTCTAACGGTAACTAGAGACATAGCCCTAACCCTACCCATAACCCTAAACCGAACCCTATTTCAAGATCTACCCTAACGCTATCCCTAACCCGAGACATAGCCCTAATTCTAACCCGTACCCTAACCCTAGCCATAACCCTAACCCTAACACAAGTCATAAACCTAACCCTAACCATAACCCAAACCCTACCCCTAGTTTAAGTTTAACCCTAACCCTAACACTAACCTTAACCCTAACTCTAGCCGTAACTGACATCCTAACCCTAACCGTTACCCTAATCCTAAACCTAAGCCTAATCCTAATGCTAGCACTAACCCTAACCCTCTCCCTAACCCGATTCAAAGCCCTAACCCTAACTCTAACACTAACCCTAATCCTAGCCCTAGCCCTAACCCTAACCTAACCCTAACCCTAACCCTAATCCTAATGCTAGCCCTATTTCTTACCTTAACCCTAATATAACACGAGTCGTAGCACTAATGCTTACACTAACCCTAGTCGTAGCCCTAACAATAACCCTAACCCTAATTCTAACCCTAACCCTAACTCTAACCCAAACTCAACCTAACCCGAGTAAAAGCCGGAACCATAACCCTATTTCTAACCCTAACCCTAGTTTACGTTCTAATACTAATGAGAACCCTAACCCTAGACATAGCCCAATCCCTAACCCTAACACTAGCTCTAACCCTAACCCTAACCCGAGTCTTAGCCCTAACCCTACAACTAACACTAACCCTAACACAAACCCTAACCCTAACACTAACCGTAACTCTAATTCTACCTAACCCAAGTCATAGCTCTAACCCTAACCCTAAAACTATCCCTAACACTAGCCCTACCATAAAGCTACCCTAAATGTAGGCCTAACTCTAGGCCTAGCCCTAACCCTAAACTTAACCCGAACTCGAAGACTAACACTAAACCTAGTTTTAACCTAAACATTAAAGTAACATTAGCCCTAGAATTAGCCTCAGCCCTAAACCTCACACTAACCCTATCTCCAATGCTTACCCTAACTGTTACACTAATCAGAGGCCAAATTTTAACAGTAAACTAAACCAGTACTGTAACTCTAAATTATTCCAAGTACTAATCCAAAACATGACACTAAACCTATCCCTAACCCTTACTCGAGTCATAGCCCTAGCACTTACCCTAACCCTAACCCTAACCGTCGCCCTAGCAGGAATCCTAACCCTAAACCTAAACCTACCCCTAACTCTAGCCCTAGCCCTAACCATAACCCTAAACCTAGCACTAAGACTAACGCTAACACTAAGCTTTCACTATACCTACCATAAACCTTATCCTAACCCGAACTGGCACTCTAAATTTAAACTTATTTAAAAATATAAAGCTAACCTAAATAAAAAAAAAAACATTGTCATAATCCTAAATCTGCAACTAACCCTAATGCTAATGCTAACCCAAACCCTAACGCTAAATCTAACCCGAGTCATAGCCCTAACCTTAACCCTAACCCTATCTCTAACCCGAGTCTTAGATCTAAACCTAACCCTAACCCTAATCCTAACCCTAAAGCTAGGCCTACCCTAATCGTATCCGTAAGCCTTGCCCTAGCCATACCCTAACCCTAACATAAGTCATAGACCTAACCCTAAACCTAACCTTACCCTAACCCTAGTTTAAGTTTTAAATCTAACCATAACCCTAACCCGACATAGCCCTAACCCCAACACTAACCCTAACCCTAACCCTAACACTAGCCCTAACCCAAACCCTAATCCTAACACTAACCCTAACCCTAACCCTACCCCTACCCGGAGTCATAGCCCTAACCCTAACCCTAACACTAACCCTAACCCTAGCCCTAATGCTAACCCTAGACCTAATGCTAACCCTAACCCTAACTCTAACCCTAACCCGAGACATAGCCCTAAACCTAATGCTAACCCTAACCGTATCTCTAACCCTAACCCGAGACATAGCCCTAACCCTAACTCTAACCCTAGCCCTAACCCTAGTTTAAGTTCTAATCCTAACCCAAACACTATCCCGAGACATAGCCCTAACCCTAATCCTAATCCTAACCCTAAAATTAGCCCTAACCCTAACCCGATTCATAGTTCTAACCCTAACCCTAACACTAACCCAAACCCTAGCCCAAACCCTAACCCTAAACCTAACCCGAGTCTTAGCCCTAATCCTAAACCTAACACTAGCCCTAGTTCTAACCATAAACCTAACCCTAACACGAGTCATAGCCCTAAAACTAACCCTAACCCTAACCCTAACCCGAGACATAGCCCTAACCCTAACCCGAACACCTGCCCTAACCCTTACCCTAACCCTAACCTGAGTCTTAGGCCTAACCCTAACCCTAACCCTAACCCTAGTTTACTCTTTATCACTAACGATAACCCGAACCCGAGACATAGCCTTACCCCTAGCCCTAACCCTAGCCCTAACCCTAAACAGAGTCTTAGCCCTAAACCTAATTCTAACCCTAACCCTAACATAACCCTAACCCTAACCCTACCCCTAACTCTAACCCTAGCCCTAAACCTAACCCTAAACCTAGCACTAAGACTAACGCTAACACTAAGCTTTCACTAAACCTACCATAAACCTTATCCTAACCTGAACTGGCACTCTAACATTATACTTATTTAAAAATATAAAGCTAACCTAAATAAAAAAACATTGCCCTAATCCTAAATTTACAACTAACCCTAATGCTAATGCTAACCCAAACCCTAACGCTAAATCTAACCCGAGTCATAGCCCTAAAACTAACCCTAACACTAATCCTAACCCTAAATCTAGCCCTACCCTAATCGTATCCGTAAGCCTTGCCCTAGCCATAACCCTAACCCTAAGAGAGTCATAGACCTAACCCTAAACATAACCCTAACCCTAACCCTAGTTTAAGTTTTAAATCTAACCCTAACCCTAAACCGAGACATAGCCCTAACCCCAAAACTAACCCTAACACAAACCCTAACACTAGCCCAAAACCTAACCCTAACCCGATACATAGCCCTAACTCTAATCTTAACACTAGCCCTAACCCTAACCCTAACCATTACCCGAGTTATAGACCTAAACCTAACCCTTACACTAACCCTAACCCTAGCCCTAAGCCTAACCCTCACCCTAGTTTACGTTCTAAATCTAACGATAACCCTAGCCCAAGACATAGCCCTATCCCTAACCCTAACACTAGCCTTAAACCTAACCCGAGTCATAGCCCTAACCCTAACCCTAACCCTAACACTAACCCTAACTCTAACCCTAACCCTAACGCGAAACATAACCCTAACCCTAACCCTAACCCTAGTTTACGTTCTAAATCTAACCCTAAACCTATCCCGAAACATAACCCTAACCCTAAAACTAACCCTAACCCTAACACTAACCCTAACCCTAACCCTACCCCTACCCTGAGTCATAGCCCTAACCCTAACCCTAACACTAACCCTAACCCTAGCCCTAACGCTAACCCTAGCCCTAATGCTATCCCTACCCTAACTCTAACCCTAACCCGAGACATAGCCCTAACCCTAACCCTAACCCTAACCCTAACCCTAACACTATCCCTAATCATATTCCTAACCCTAACCCGAGTCATAGCCCTAACCCTAACCCTAACCCTAACCGTAACCCTAACAATAACCCTAATCCTAGCCCTAGCCCTAACCCTAACCTTAATACTATCACTAGCCCTATTTCTAACCTTAACCCTAACGTAACCTAGGACTTGTAGCCCTAACGCTTACACTAACCCGAGTCGTAACACTAACAATAACCCTAATCCAAATCTAACCCTAACCATAACTCTAACCCAAACTCAACCGAACCCGAGTAAAAGCCCTAACCCTAACCCTATTCTACCCTAACCCTAGTTTACGTTCTAATACTAACGAGAACCCTAAACCTAGACATAGCCCAATCCCTAACCCTAACACTAGCCCTAAACCTAACCCTAACCCTAACCCGAGTCTTAGCCCTAACCGTAACCCTAACGCTAATGCTAACACTAGCCCTAACCCTAACCCTAACCCTAACCCGAGACATAGCCCTAACCCTACCCCTAACACTAACCCTAACACTAACCCTAACCCTAACACTAACCGTAACTCTAATTCTACCTAACCCGAGTCATAGCCCTAACCCTAACACTAAACCTATCCCTAACACTAGCCCTACTATAAACCTACCGTGTATGTAGGCCTAACTCTAACCTAGCCCTAACCCTAACCTTAACCCGAACTCGAAGCCTAACACTAAACCTAGTTTTACCCTAAACATTAAAGTAACACTAGCCCTAGAATTAGCCTCAGCCCTAAACCTCACACTAACCCTATCTCCAAAGCTTACCCTGACTGTTACACTAATCAAAGGCCAAATTTTAAAAGTAAACTACACCGGTACTGTAACTCTAAATTATTCCAAGTCCTAATCCTAAACATGACACTAACCCTATCCCTAACCCTTACTCGAGTCATAGCCCTAGCTCTAACTCTATCCCTAACCCTAACCCTAGCCCTAGCAAGAATCCTAACCCTAAACCTAACCCTACCCCTAACTCTAGCCTTACCCCTAACCATAACCCTAAACCTAGCACTAAGACTAACGCTAACACTAAGCTTTCACTAAAGCTACCATAATCCTTATTATAAATTGAACTGGCACTCTAACTTTGAACTTATTTAAAAACATAAAGCTAACCTAATAAAAAAAAACATTGCCCTAATCCTAAATCTACAACTAACCCTAATGCTAATGCTAACAAAAACCCTAACGCTAAATCTAACCCGTCATAGCCCTAACCCTAACCCTAACCCTTACTCCACCCCGAGTCTTAGCCCTAACCCTAACCCTAACACTAATCCTAACCCTAAAGCTAGCCCTACGCTAATCGTATCTGTAAGCCTTGCCCTAGCCATAATCCTAATCCTAACATAAGTCATAGAAATAACCCTAAACCTAACCCTAACCCTAACCCTAGTTTAAGTTTTAAATCTAACCTAACCCTAACCCGAGACATAGCCCTAACCACAACACTAACCCTAATCCTAAACCTAAAACTAGCCCTACCCTAATCGTATCCGTAAACCTTGCCCTAGCCATAACCCTAACCCTAACATAAGTCATAAAAATAACCCTAAACCTAACCGTAACCCTAAACCTAGTTTAAGTTTTAAATCTAACCCTAACCCTAACCCGAGACATAGCCCTAACCCCAACACTAACCCTAACCCTAACCCTAACACTAGCCCTAACCCTAACCCAAACCCTAACACTAGCCTAACCCTTGCGCTAACCCTAACCCGATACATAGCACTAACTCTAATCTTAACACTAGCCCTAACCCTAACCCTAACCCTTACCCGAGTCATAGACCTAAACCTAACGCTAACACTAACCCTACCCCTAGCCCTAAGCCTAACCCTCACCCTAGTTTACGTTCTAAAACTAATGATAACCCTAGTCCAAGACATAGCCCTATCCCTAACCCTAACACTAGCCTTAAACCTAACCCGAGTCTTAGTAATAACCCTAACCCTAACCCTAACCCTAACCCTAACCCTAACCCTAACCCTAACCCTAACCCTAACCCTATCCCTAACCCTAACACTAATGCTAGCCCTATTTCTAACCTTAACCCTAACCTAATACGAGTCGTAGCCCTAAAGTTTAAACTAACCCGAATCATAGCCCTTACCCTAACCCTAACTCTAGCCCTAATCCTAACCCTAACCTAGCTCTAGCCATAACCCTAACACTAAAAGAAGTCATAGCCATCACTCTAACCCTAACCCTAGCTTTAGTTCTAAATCTAACCCTAACCCTAATTTGAAACATAGCCCTAACCCTAACACTAACCCTAATCCTAACCCTAGTCATAGCCCTAACCCTAATCCTAACCCTAACCCTAGCCTTAGCCCTAACCCTAACCCTAATCCTAACCCTGACCCTAACCCTAACGCTAGCCCTATTTGTAACCTTAACTTAATCTAACACGAGTTGTAGCCCTAACGCTTACACTAACCCGAGTCATAGCCCTAACCCTAAGCCTAAATTTAACCCTAACCCTCGCCCTAGCCATAAACCTACACTAACCGTAGGCCTAACTCTAGGCCTAGCCCTAGCCCTAACCCTAACCCGAAATCGAAGCCTAACACTAAACCTAGTTTTGCCCTAAACATTAAAGTAACACTAGCCCTAGTATTAGCCTCAGCCCTAAACCTCACAGTAACCAAAACTCTAAAGCTTAGCCTAACAGTTACACTAATCATAGGCCTAATTTAACAGTAATCTTAACAGGTACTGTAACTCTAAATTATTCCAAGTCCTAATCCTAAACATGACACTAACCCTATCGCTAACCCTAACCTGAGTCACAGCCCTAGCTCTAACCCTAGCCCTAAACCTAACCCTAGCCCTAGAAGAATTCTAACCCTAAAACTAACCCTACCCCTAACACTAGCCCTAACCCTAATCATAACCCTAACCCTAACCCTAAACCTAACGCTAGCCCTATTTCTAACCTCAACCCTAACTTATTTCGAGTCGTAGCCCTAACCCTAAACGAACCCTAACCCTAATCCTATACCTAACCCTAGCCATAACGCTAACACTACCCGAGTCGCAGCCTTAACCCTAACCCTAACCCTAACCCTAGTTTAAGGTATAACCCTAACCCTAACCATAACCCGAGTCTTAGCCCTAACCCTAAACCTTACACAAACCCTAAGCCTAGTTTAAGTTCTAACCCTAATCCTAACACTAACCTTAAGCTTAACCCTAACCCTAACCCTGAACCTAACCCTAACCCTAACGCTAGCCCTAACCCTAATCCTAACCCGAGTCATAGCCCACATCCTAACCCTAACACTCACCCTAATCCTAGCCCTAACCCTAACCCTAACCATCACCCTAACCCTAACCCTAACCCTAACGCTAGCCCTTTTGTAACTTTAACCCTAACCTAACATGAGTCGTAGCCCTAACGCTTACACTAACACAAGTCGTAGCCCTCACCCTAATCCTAACCCTAACCCTAACCCTAACCCTAACCCTAACCCTAACACTAGCCCTAGTTCCATCCATAAACCTAACCCTAACACGAGTCACAGCCCTAACCCTAACCCTAACCCTAACCCTAGATTAAGTTCTAACCCTAACCCTAACCCTAACCCAAGATATAGCCCTAACCCTAACCCTAACCCTAACCCTATCCCTAACCCTAACCCTAACCCTAACCCTAGTGTACGTTCTAACCCTAACGCTAACCCTAACCCGAGACATAGCCCTAACCTTAAAACTAACCCTAACCCTAACTTTAGCCCTAGACCTAACCCTAACCGTAACCCTAACACTAAACCTAGCCCTAGCCCTAACCCTAAACCTAAGCCTAACCCTAACCATAACCTAACCCTAGTCGTAGCACTAATGCTAACACTAACCCAAGTCATTACCCTAACACTAACCCTAACCCTAACCCTAATCTTATTCCTTTACCTAGCTGTAACCCTATCCCTAATCGAGACGTAGCTTTAACCCTAAACGTAACCCTTTCCCTAACCCTATCCCTAGCCCTAACCTTAACCCTAACCCTAACTTTAACCCTAAACCTAGCCTTAGCCCTAACCCTAACCCCAATCCTAACCCTAAAACTAGGCACTTACACTAAGGCTAACACTAAACTGAAACTAAACCTAACCATAAACATAATTAAATGGAACCGGCACTCTAACTTTAAACTTATTTCTTAACAACAAGCTAACACAAATAGTAAACATAACCCTAATCCTAATACTACAACTAACCCTAATTGTAAAACTAACCCTACTGTAACCCTAACCCCAGCGCTAGAACTAATCCTAACCTTATCCCTAACCCTAACACTAGCCCTTGCCATAAACCTACACTAAACGTAGGCCTAACTCTAGGCCTAGCCCTAACACTAACCTTAACCGGAACCCGAAGCCTAACACTAAACCAGGTTTGCCCTAAACATAAAAGTAACACTACCCTAGAATTAGCCTCAGCCCTAAACCTCACACTAACCCTATCTCTAAAGGTTACCCTAAATGTTACACTATCATAGGTCTAATTTTAAGAGTAATCTTAACCGGTACTGTAACTCTAAATTACTCCAAGTCCTAATCCAAACATGAAACTAACGCTATCCCTAACCCTAACCCGAGTCATAGCCCTAACTCGAAACCTATCTCTAACCCTAACCCTAGCCCTAGAAGAATCCTAACCCTAAACCTAACCCTACCCCTAACCCTAGCCCTAGCCCTAAACCTAAACCTAAACCTAGCACTAAGAATAAAGCTAACACTAAGCGATTACTATATTTACATAAATCTTATCGTAACCCCAACTGGAAAACTAACTTTAAACTTATTTCTAAACATAAAGCTAACGAAAATAAAGAACATTGCCCTAATCCTAATTCTACAACTAATTCTACTGCTAATTCTAACCCAAACCCTAACCCTAACTCTAACCCGAGTCATAGTACTAACACTAACCATAATCCTAACCATAACCCTAGTTTAATTTCTAACCCTAACCCTAACCCTAACCCGAGACATAGCCCTAACCCTAACCCTAAACCAAACCCTAACCCTAATCCTAACCCTAACCCTAACCCGAACCTAACGCTAGCACTAATCCTAACCCTAAACATAACCTAACCCGAGTCGTAGCCGTAACCCTAACCCTAACCATAAACATAATGCTACTTAAAGTTCTAAATCAAACCCTAACCGTAACCCAAGACAAAACCCTACCCTAAACCTAACCCTAACCCTAACACTAGCCCTAACCCTAACCCTAACCCTATCCCGAGACATAGCCCTAACACTAACTCTAACATAAACCCTAACCCTGGCCCTAACCCTAACCCTAACCCTAACCCTAACCCTAACCCTAACCCTAACCCTAACCCTAACCTTAACCCTAACGCTAGCGCTATTTCGAACCCGAACCCTAAACTAATCCAAGTAGTAGCCCTAACCCTAACACTAACACGAGTCGTAGCCCTAACCCTAACCCTAAAACTAACCATAAACCAATCCCTAACCCTAACCCTAACCCTAACCTAACTTGAGTTGTAGCCCTAACCCTAACCCTAACTTGAGACTTAACCCAGGCTCTAACAGTACCCCTAATTCTAACCCTAAACCTAACGCTAGCCCTAACCCTAACCCAAACCTTAATGTCTTTCGAGTCGTAGCCCTAAACCAAACACTAACCCGATTCGTAGCCCTAACCCTAACCCTAAGCCTAACCCTAACACAAGTGTTAGCCCAAACCCTAAACCAAACTCTAAACCTAACCATAACCATAACCCTAGTTTAAGTTCTAAGCCTAAACCTAACCGTTACCCGAGACATATCCCTAAACCTAACCCTAACCCTAACCCGAAACCTAACCCTAACCATGAACACTAACACTAACCCTAATGCTAGCCACTACCCTAAACCTAAACCTAACCTAACCCGAGTCATAGCCCTAACCCTAACCCTAACGATAACCCTAAACGTAACCTAACGCTAGCCCTAACCCTAAACTAAACCCTAACCTATTTCGAGTCATAGCCCTAACCCTAACCCGAACACTAACCCTAATTTTAAGCCTAGCCTTAGCCATCACGCTAAACCTACCCGAGTCGCAGCGTTAATCTTAACCCTTACCCTAATGCTAGTTTAAGTTATAACCCAAACCCTAACTGTAACTCGAGACATAGCCCTAACCCTAACCCTAACCCTAACCCTAAACCTAGCCCTAAAACTAACCCTAACCTTAACCCTAACACGAGTCAAAGCCCTAACCCTAACCCTAACCCTAACACCAACTCTAATCTTAACCCTAAGCATAGCTCTAACCCTAATTCTAACCCTAACCCTAGCCCTAAAATTAACCCTAACCCTAACCCGATTCATAGCCCTAACCCTAAACCTAACCCTAACCCGTATCCTAACCCGAACCCTAACCCGATTCATAGCCCTAACCCTAAACCTAACCCTAACCCGTATCCTAACCCTAACCCTAACCCAGAGCCTAACGCTAAACCTAACCTAAGCCTAGTTGTAGCACTAACCCTAACACTAACCCGAGTCATAACCCTAATTCTAACCCTAACCCTAACCCTAATGCTATCCCAAGACCTAGCCATAACCCTAACCCTAACCGAGTCATAGCCTTAACCTTAAATGTAACCCTTTCCCTAACAATATCCCTAACCCTAACCCTAACCCTAACAATAACCCTAACTCTAAACCTAGCCCTAGCTCTAACGCTAACCTCAATCCTAACCCTAAAACTAGCACTAACACTAATGCTAACCCTAAGCTGAAACTAAACATAACCACAATCATGATCCTAAATGGAACTGGCACTCTAACTTTAAACTTATTTCTTAACATAAAGCTAACACAAATAGTAAGCATAGCCCTAATCCTAATCCTACAACTAACCCTAATTTTAAAGCTAACCCTCACTGTAACCCTAACCTTAGCCCTAAGAGTAATCCTAACCCTATCCCTAACCCTAACACTATAAGTAGCCATAAACCTACCCTAACCATAGGCCTAACTCTAGGCCTAGCCCTAATCCTAACCTTAAACAGAAACCGAAGCCCAACACTAAACCTAGTTTTGCCCTAAACATTAAAGTAACACTAGCCCTAGAATTAGCCTCAGCCCTAAACCTCACACTAACTCTATCTCTAAAGCTTACCCTAACTGTTACACTAATCAAAGGCCTAATTTTAACAGTAAACTTAACCGGTACTGTAACTCTAAATTATTCCAAATCCTAATCCTAAACATGACACTAACCTTATCCCTAACCTATACCAGAGTCATAGCCCTAGCTCTAACCCAATCCCTAACCCTGACCCTAGCCCTTGCATGAATCCTAACCCTAAACCTAACCCTACCCCTAACACTAGCCCCAGCCCTAACCCTAACTCTAACCCTAACCCGAATCATAGACCTAACCCTAACACTAAGACTAACACTAACCCTAGCCCTAACCCTAACCCTAACCCTAGTTTACGTTTTAACACTAACGATAACCCTAATACTAGTCATAGCCCTATCCCTAACCTAAACACTAGCCGTAACCCGAACCCTAACCCTAACCCGAGTCTTAGCCCAAACCCTTACCCTAACCCTAACCTAACCCGAGTCATAGCCCTAACCTAACACTAAACCGAGTATTAGCCCTAACACTAACCCTAAGCCTAATTCTAATGCTAACCCTAGCCCTAGCCATAACCCTAACACTAGTCCTGGCAAGAATACTAACCCTAACCCTAACCCTAACCCTAACCCTAACCCTAACCATAAACCTAACCAGTCTTAGCCCTAACCCTAACCCTAACCCTAAACCTAACCCTAACCCTAACCCTAACACTAGTTTAAGTTCTAAATCTAACCCTAACCCTAACCCGAGACATAGCCCTAACCCTAACACTAACCCTAACCCTAGCCCTAACGCTAATCCTAACCCTACTCTAACCCTATCCCTAACACTAACGCTAGCCCTATTTCTAACCTTAACCCTAACCTAATACGAGTCGTAGCCCTAAAGTTTAAACTAACCCTAACACTAGCCCTAATCCTAAACCTAACCCTAACCGTAACCCTATCCCTAATGGAAGCCCTATTTCTAACCTCAACCCTAACTTATTTCGAGAAGTAGCCCTAACCCTATCCCGAACCCTAACCCTAATCCTAAACGTAGCCCTAGCCATAACGCTAACAGTACCCGAGTCGCAGCCTTAACCCTAACCCTAACCCTAACCCTAGTTTAAGTTATAACCCTAACCCTAACTGTAACTCGAGACATAGCCCAACCCTAATCCTAAGATTAGCCCGAACCCTAACGCTAACCATAACCCGAGTCTTAGCCCAAACCCTTACCCTAACCCTAACCTAACCTGGTCTTAGCCCTAACCCTAACACTAAACCAAGTCGTAGCCCTAACACTAACCCTAAGCCTAATTCTAATCCTAACCCTAGCCCTAGCCGTAACCTTAACCTTAATCCTGGAATGAATCCTAACCCTAAAACTAACCCTAACCCTAACCCTAACCCTAACCCTAACCCTAACCCTAACTCTAACGCTAGCCCTAACCCTAAATATAAACCTGACTTAAACCGAGTCATAGCCCTAACCCTAACCCTAACCCTAACCTAACTCGAGTCCTAGCCCTAACCTTAAGCCTAACGTGAGGCTTAGCCCAGGCTCTAATGCTAACCCTAATTCTTACCCTAACCCTAACGCTAGCCCTAACCCTAACCCTAACCCTAAACTCTTTAGAGTCATAGCCCTAAACGAAACACTAAGCCAATTCGTAGCAGTAACCTTAAACCTAACCCTCACCCTAACACAAGTCATAGCCCCAAACCTAAACCGAACTCTATCCCTAACCCTAACCCTAACCCTAGTTTATGTTCTAACCCTCATCTTAACCGTAAGCCGAGACATAGCCCAAGCCCTAACCCGAACCCTAACCCTAATTCTAAACCTAGCCCTGGCTATAATGCTAATCCTAATTGAATCGCAGCCTTAACCAAACCCTAACCCTAACCCTAGTTTAAGTTATAACCCTATCGTTAACCCTAACCCTAGCTTAAGTTATAACCCTAAACCAAACCTAACCCTAACCCTAACCCTAACGCTAGCCATAACCCTAATCCTAACCCTAACCGGAACCCTAAACCTAACCCTAACCCTAAACTAGCCCTCGCCATAAACCTAACCCTAACACAAGTCATAGCCCTAACCCTAACCCTAACTCTAACTCTAACCCTAGCTTAAGTTCTAACCCTAAACCTAACCCTAACCCGAGACATAGCCCTAACACTAACCCAAACCGTAACCTTATCCCTAACCCTAACGCGGGCCCTATTTTTAACCTTAACCCTAACCTAATATGAGTCGTACCCCTAACGCCTACAGTAACCCAAGTCGCAGCCCTAACACTAACCCTAACCCTAACCCTAACCCTAATCCTAACCCTAACCCTAACCCTAACCCTAACCCTAACACTAGCCCTAGCCATAAACCTAACCCTAACACGAGTCATAGCCCCAACCCTCACCCTAAACCTAACCCTATCACTAACCCTAGCTTAAGTTCTAACCCTAAACCTAACCGTAACCTGAGACATAGCCCTAACCATAACCCTAACCTAACCCAAAACCTAGTTTAAGTTCTAACCCTAACTCTAACCCTAACCCGAGACATAGCCTAACCCTAACCCTAAACCTAACCCTAGTCATAACCGTAATGCTAACAGAAGTCATAGCCCTAACCCTAACCTTAACACTAATGCTAACCGTAGCCCTAGGCATAAACCTAAACCTAACACGAGTCATAGCACTAACCCTAACCCTAAACCTATTTCTAACCCTAGTTTAAGTTCTAAATCTAACCCTAAACCTAACCAGAGTCATAGCCCTAACCCTAACCCTAAACCTAGCACTAAGACTAACGCTAACACTAAGCGTTCACTAAACCTACTATAACCCTTATCCTAAAACGAACTGGCACTCTAACTTTAAACTTATTTAAAAACATAAAGCTAACAAAAATATAAACATTGCCCTAATCCTAAATCTACAACTAACCCTACTGCTAATGCTAATCCAAACCCTAACGCTAAATCTAATCCGAGTCATAGCCCTAACCCTAACCCTAACCCTATCTCTAACCCGAGTCTTAGCCCTAACGCTAACCCTAAACTAACCCTAACCCTAATCCTAATCCTAAAGCTAGCCCTAACCCTAATCGTATCCCTAAGCCTAGCCCTAGCCATAACCCTAACCCTAACTTAAGTCATAGCCCTACCCCAACCCTAACACTAACCCTAACCCTAACTCTAGCCCTAACCCTAACCCTAACACTAACACTAGCCCTAACCCTAACGCTAACCCTAACCCTAACTCTAACCCTAACCCTAACACTAACATTAGCCCTATTTCTAACTTTAAACCTAACCTAATATGAGTCGTAGCCCTAAAGTTTAAACTACCCGAGTCGTAGCCCTAACCCTAACCCTAACCCTAACCCTAACTCTAGCCCTAATCCTAACCCTAACCCTAGCTCTAGCCATAACCCTAACCCTAACAGAAGTCATAGCCCTCACCCTAACCCTAACCCTAGTTTAAGTTCTAAATCTAACCCTAACCCTAACTCGAGACATAGCCCTAACCCTAACCTTAATCCAAATCCTAACCCGAGTCAGAGCCCTAATTCTAACCTTAACACTAACCCTAATCCTAGCTCTAACCCTAACCCCAACCCTAACCCTAACCCTAACTCAATGCTCGCCCTATTTATAACCTTAACCCTAACATAACATGAGTCGTAGCCCTAACGCTTACACTAAGCCGAGTCATAGCCCTAACCCTAACCCTAACCCTAACCATAACTCTAACCCAAACTCAAACTAACCCGAGTAAAAGCCCCAAACCTAACCCTATCCCTAACGCTAATCCTAGTTTACCTTCTAATACTAAGGAGAACCCTAACCATAGACATAGCCCAATCCCTAACCCTAACACTAGCCCTAACCCTAACCCTAAGCCTAACCCGAATCTTAGCCCCATCCGTAACCCTAACGCTAAACCTAACACTGACCCTAACCCTAACACTAACCCTAACCCTAGCCAAAATCCTAAACCTAACCAAGTCGTAGCCTTAATCCTAAGCGTTAACCTTACCCTAACCCTATCCCTAGACCTAACCCTAACTCTAAACCTAGTTCTAACCCTAGTTTAACACTCTCCCGAGAAATAGACCTAACGCTAAACCCAATCCTAACCTTAAAATTAGCCCTAGCCCAAACCGGAGTCATAGCCCTACCCTAACCCTAAAACGAACCCTAACCCTAGCCCAAACCCTAACCCTAATCCTAACCCTAACCCTAACCCTAACCCTAACCCTAACCCTAACACTAGCCCGAACCCTAACCCTAACCCTAACCCGAGTTATAGCCCTAACACTAAACCTAACACTAGCCCTAGTTCTAGCCATAAAACTAACACTAACACGAGTAATAGTACTAATCCTAACCCTAACCCTAACCCTAACCATAACACTAGTTTAAGTTCTAACCCTAACCCTAACCCTAACCCGAGTCATAGGTCTAACCCTAACCCTAACCCTAACCCTGACCCTAAACCTAGTTTAAGTTCTAACGCTAACCCTAACATAACCTAGACATAGCCCTGACCCTTATCCTAAATTTAATCCTAAACCTAATACTAGCCCTAACCCTAAACCTAAACCTAACCCTAACACTAGCCCGTAATCTAACCCTACACCTAACCCGAGTCATAGCCCTAACCCTAACCCTAACACTAGCCATAGTTCTAGCCATAAACCTAACCCTAACACGAGTAATAGTCAAACCCTACCCCTACCCCTAACCCTAACCTTAACCCTAGTTTAAGTTCTAACCCTAACCATAACCCTAACCCTGAACCTAACCCTAGTTTAAGTTCTAACCCTAACCCTAACCCTAAACCTAGACATAGCACTGGCCCTAACCCTAACCCTAACCCTAACCCTAACATTAGCCCTAACCCTAACACAAAACATAACCTGAGACATAGCCCTAACCCTAACTCTAACATTAACCGTAATTCTAAACCCTAACCCTAACTCGAAACCTAACCCTAAACCTAAAACTCACCTTAACGGCTATCCCTAACCCTAACCCTAACACTAACCCTAACCCTAACCCTAACCCTAACCCTAACCCTAACCCTAATCCTAACAATAACAAAAACATTAACTTTAAACCATGCCCTAGACCTAAACCTAACACTAACACAAAACCTATCCCTTAAAATAAACCTAACCCTAACCCTAAAACTAACCGTAACCCCAATTCTAACCCCTATCACTAACACTTACTTTAACCCTAACCGTAACACTAACGCTAACCCTAACCCTAACCCTATCCTTAACCCTAACCTTAACCCTGGTGCTATCCTAACCCTAACCGTAACCCTAACCTAACCCTAACCCTAAAGCAAACCCTAACCATAATTCTAGCGTAGGCCGTAACCCTAACCCTAACATTAACCCTGGTCTTGTACTAACCGTAAAACTAAACCTAGCCCTAGTCCTAAATCTAACCCTAAACCTAACCTTAACCCTAACCTTAAGACTAATCCTAACCCTAAAAACCACCGAAACACTAAACCAGCCCTAGACCTAACCCTAACCCTAACACTAAATTTATCCCTAAAAATAACCCTAACACTAACCCTAAACCTAACCCTAACACTAATTCTAACCCCTATCCCTAACGCTAACATTAACCCTAATTCTAACACTAACCCTAAAGAGTAAGCCTAACCCTAACCCTAACTCTAACCCAAAACCTATAACTAATCGTAACCTAACCCTAAACTTAACCCTACTCTAAGCCTAACCCTAACTCAAACCCTAACGCTAACCCTAACAATAACAATAACCCTAACCTTAAACCAGCCCTAGACCTAATCCTAATCCTCACACTAAACCTAACCACAAAAATGAACTGACCCTAACCCTAAACCGATCCGTAACCCAAACGCTAATCCTAACCCTAACTCCAACCCTAACCCTAACCCTATCCCTAACCCTAACCACAACCCTACCCCTAACCCTAATTCTAACCATAACCCTAACACTAACCCTAACCCTAACCATAAACCTAACGCTAAACCTAACCCTAACCCTAAACCTAACCCTAACCCTAACCCTAAC